>OV884013.1:25609286-26058537 GCA_930367205.1 Acanthosoma haemorrhoidale | reverse complement strand
CTGTCCTTGAGAAAGACTGAAAACAGCTTTGGCTCAAATTCATAAATGTTAATATATTCCATGTTTTTAAATGTATTTTCTTGCGTATCTTTTCGTGCTTCGACGGTTGCATCGTTTTTATTTAAATTGAGCAAGGAAACATTTCTCGTTAAAAATTTTAAGAAATATATCACGAGTGCAGAAGAACACATAGTCAAAAAAAACAAAACATAACTACTCTCCCTATTTATTTACATTTATCATTTAAAGTGGCCAAAGTTAAGGCGCCATGGGATACGTAAGCTTTTTATTGAAGGTATATTGTACTTCTTATTTATATATTACAAGATATATTATGTATTAAAGAACATTAAGGTTATAACGAAATATTTTTATGAGATCGATAAAAATTAATTTGGCAAGTGAAAGCTTATTAATAAGCCAAATGTTTACTGTTCACAGGACTATTCATAGCTTAAGCTCTATTTCAGTAATTTACTTCTAAAAGTGCTACTATTATTAATCCTATTGTAATCAGTGACTTTACTTTTTTTATACATCAGTTTCGAATTCGTTCGTCCTAGTGCCCTAATAATCTGTTACACTTCAAGTCATTAAGAGACATTTTATTTCGTTTGATTTGTCAAAGTAATTTATTTATTTTATTGGCGTTTCTACACTAGCTGGTTTATTGGATTTATACATGTTTCTAGATGTGCTATATCGTGATCTGTGTTTCTCCTTAAAACAAGTCATATTTTCATTTTCATGTCTTTTAATCACCAATCATGTCTAAATAATTTATTTGTTTACTGTATTGTTGTGGAATTTCACTTAATTTTTAATATTTTCTTTTTTAAGGGACAATATCACCGAACTATAAACAAATTATTCTAATCTGCTCGACGGTACAGTTAGGTCATCAAAGGTCAATAATTTTTTGCTAGATTCTTGAATTAATCTTCGCTGAGCAGGAAGTAAAATTGGTAGGAGTAAGTTTTCTAGTAATTCTCCTTGAAGTGTTACAGCTTAATGTATTTTTTCCGTACATACCTGTTGCTATTTGTTTATATGGGTGTATCAATGGAATCGTGCCATCTGCGACTTCGATAAAGCCAAGCCAGTAAAACCACCCTTACTTACATGATATTGGGCATTTGTTTACCCGAGCTTCTTGTAAATATAAGCTGACCTTTAAAGCTACAAAGGCCTTTAGATATTTGGGCTATGTTATGATCTGCGCATTGACCGTAAGTTCTCAGAACGCGGTTCAAAGGTTTCTCTCCAAATGAAATTTTTAAAACAACAATTATGATCCTTCCGAGATTTATTTTTTTTATTGACGTCATGCTATTACAAGTGACAAGATTATTTTGATTCGGGTTGATTCAAGTCATCAATTTAGAATAATGAACTCATTTATGTCAAACAAAAATAACCATTAGATCACAAAGGTAAATGGCAAAGTAAAATAAAGTGTCAACCTTTATAACGAATAGAGAAAAAAAAGATTGTTTAAGTGGCCGCAGTTAATAAAGTCATGTCGATTGATCGACGTACAAAAAGAAAAATATGCAAGGGTCAGTAAAATACAAAATTAGATGAAAACATTTAAGCTAAATATACAATAGCAAAAATCAAAGAAGGTGCCAGCAAAACATCTAGATTTATAGATGATGGCAAACAATGAAATAAAAATAGATAAGCAACGAATGAAGGTAAGAAAATATAGTAAAATAAATAAGTCGCCACTAGCAAGCGTCTGTCTGGATGGAGAGGAGATATTGGAATCAGAGGGTTTTGAAAGTTCTTCAGGATGAGGCAAGCAGGATATAAGGAGGGACAGTGCAGACAGCAGAGAGTGCGAGCGAGAAAGGAGTTGGAGTTTTGTGGGAATATACTAAGGATCTGAACTGTAAAGTATTGCAATATATGTAAAATATTGTATATATAAGGGTGATGAGAATTAATGATTTGAAAAGGTATGAACGTATGAAATATGAAGGGAAGAGCCACCGAACTCGGCGTAGAGACGGGAGACACATGGGAGCGCCGTGGAGTCCCTAAAACAAGTCAATTCATGATCCACTTCGACTTGTCCTCGAGTCCCCCTTACACGACACAGCCATAGTCAAAGTGAGGGAGGAAACAAAGAGGTGACGTGTAAGCAGGGAAAGCAGATGGCGAAAATGATGGAATAGTTCAAGGGTACCCACTGACCGTCGATATTTTTTTAGATGATGGCATGTAAACCACTTGAGTCATTCTGGCCGAATATAAACGATCGCGATTGTTTCTCATTAATGCTAATACTTGCAGAGATATACAACATTAAAAAAAAAACTTTCTACTTTAAAAACTAAATACAAGAGAGAAAAGGAGCGAGAGCTTTTGCTAATGAGGCATAGATCAAGAGTAAAAAAAACAACAAATTTGCTGCCAACTGAAAAATACCTACGTGTTGAATAAATCTCAAACTAACCCTTTTGATATATAATTTATGCACTATTATTTTAGTAGTGTATCCACAAGCAACACAGACCGTACTACTTTTATCGAGTAATATCTACCTACCATGAACTTAATTATACTTTTGTGATTCTTATTATTGAAGATTTATTACATATTAAGATGAGATTTATTTAACACATAAGTATTTTTCAGTTGGCAGCGAATTTGTTGTTTTTTTACTCTTGAAAATCTATGCCTCATTAGCAAAGGCTCTTGCTCTAATTCTTATTATATAAATAAGATATAAACATTAAATTCAATACTACTATAATATGTTTTTTTTTGGCTAGTGGGGTTAAAATTTGTCCTTGAAATATAGACATTTATTTGGGATCAAGTAGACGCACTTCAGACCGAGCCTGGGCTCTTGAGAATCAATACTTATCCATGCAACCGAAGATCATCGGGTACAAGAACAAGACCTTCGGATGACACGGGTCAATGACAAGGTAAAGTGCTTTGGATGAGGTGGTCTGAGCTCAACAGGCCACGAGTTTTCGTCGTTTTCATTTTACAATTTTATTTACAGCCTAGCCGTAGAGATAGAAAGTACTCGGTTAGAAGCGATACCGAAGTGGCAGTTATTTACAAGTGAAACCACCGCCACATGGGTTGTTAATAAAGGAAGTGAGATAGGAAGTCTGAGGGCTAATGGAGGCCCTGGACAGCACCTTGATCCGGATCACTTGGGCAGCGGACGGTTCTCGGATGTTATCTCGACGACGGCCCGCTGCCTGCCCGGCCGGGTTTGTCACATGTGATAGCCCTCTGCTCACCTGATCTGCTGCTCAGCTGAGCGGCTAACCTCTCCCTGTAATGCTAATGGCCCCGGTATAAGCCAATGTTAAATGGACCGTGATGGGTTGGCTGGCTATCTCGCCTTGCGTCTATCTCTGATTTGGCACCATTTCCATTTTGTTTTTTGTTTTAAGTGATTTAAAAGATCATACATTGGGTATGTTTCTACGCCGTAAATGCAGTCAATAGATTACGCCTCTCCACAATATAGTTATTAGTCACCAATAACGTTTTTGACAGGTCTAAGTTGCCAATTGATGGTGGAAACACCTAATTACATTTGAAATAATTTCTATTAATTTTTACTTTTAAAATAGGTTTACTATCTCTTCACACTTTACTCTGCGAATCGTCGTATATTGTGGGGAGGCGGAAGGTTCATCTCTTTTAATTATATCCTTTCACAACTGGCACTAATCATATATTTATGTTATATATAAAATAATCTCAGTCTTAATGAATTGCATTTGAAATAATTTCTATTAATTTTTACTTTTAAAAAAGGTTTACTATCTCTTCAGACTTCACTCTGCGAATCGTCGTATATTGAGGGGAGGCGGAAGGTTCATCTCTTAATTATATCCTTTCACAACTGGCTCTAATCATGTATTTATGTTATCTATAAAATAATCTCAGTCTTAATGAATTCTGGTACCAGTATGATCTTCATAATTAATTCACTTATAGTTTTAAGGCCAATTCTCAACAGAGATCAAGCTCATGATCCAGGATTTCGCCAGGAACATTCACAATCACGGTCAGGTCAGGTCAAGTCATAGACGACGCCATTTCATTGCAGTTGCTCACTCATTATTGAACAACGTTTAATTAACCTATGTTAACATTAATTGAAATCGCGCTGATATTGGATAAGTGAATAATTTAGGTCAAGTTAAAAAAAAAATTGACGAGTATTGTTGCAGAAGTACTTACCTTGTTGTTGTTTTTTTTTTATCTCTATCCGTAGTGTAGATTTGTGAGTTGAATAGCAATATTTTTTTATGAGTAAAATCATACAACTCACTGATATCCTGAAGATAATTTTCGAGACGTTCGTCGTCCATGTTGATTTGACTTGACTTGACTGTCACTTGGATTTGACACTAGCGGTTAGGTCAAATCAAGTTCAAGAGAGATCTTTGGCCGCAATTGACCAATATCCTTCTTTGATAATTTATAATTTTTATTATGACATTTCGAACCACATCAGTTTATCACCAGGCTATATCTACACACAGAACTAACCATCAACAATTAAACAATTAGTCACAAATTGCTTCCTTTGTTCAACTTAAACATTCACAAATATTTGTTTGATGCTTACATCATGCTGTGCCATTTTAAATAAATTACATTATTATTTTTCCCCTTTTCTCTTTCTTTGAAAGTACTGACAACAGCACATATCACTAATTTTTAAATCGTTGAAAGTAATTTTGGAGTTGAGAAAAGATGGATATTTTATGCATTATTTACCTTAATTTAATTAATTCCAAATACCAATAAAGTACACTAATACGTTCTTCTAAATGTTAATGTGTTCGATTGTCAAACATAATTTCAGTGAGGAAAGATCTTCATCTTTTCGTGTAGGCTATGTAATATACAATGAATGATCGGTTATTAAATTTCAAGAGTTGGGAGAGAACAGATCACTATAGAATAAGTTGAGGTGGATGTGCCTAAGGATTGTGATGGATGTCAGAAATTTAAATATATTTAGAAAATGGCGTAAATTGTACAAATACTGCCTGTGCTTGAAAGTTAGCAAACATTTTTAATAAAGAATTTTTTTCTCTAAATAATTTCTCACATAGGCTCAAACGGATGAAAAATTAATCTCATGCATAATGCACCTGGTGATTTTTTTTTTCCGAGTTGATCAGAAATCAAATTATAATCAGAAATAATACTATTTCAGGACAATTTTGAGTTATTTTTTTCTATAACCACTTCACGAGATCAAAGCGGGATAAAATTCAGTCAAAGCTGCCGCATTTAACAGACGACTGAGTGGCTAAATGGATTACAGTAATCTCTGACCAAGGACTATAAATTTTCGTTTCCTCAACCCATACCTCGACATATTCCAGAAGACTCTCTCTTTCGTAAGTTATGTTTTACGATATGTTTACCGGATTATGATAGATCAAGGTTTTGAATAATAAGAGGAATGCAAGGTCCATTAATTGTGTTTAATGAATTAATAATTATCATAATAATATAATATATACATAATATTATGTAGTTTGTTAACTAGTTTTTACTATTAATCAGATCTTTATTGTGATAAAATTACAATCTGCCTTATTGGGCAATAAGTAGTTCAATGGACTCATTCATACCATAATTAAAATTCTTCATTGACTCGCTCATTCATACATTATTTACAAAAAGCCCGGAGATCTCCCAAATCCACATTGTTGTCACGGATACAAGCCATCGGAGGCTGACCAAGAGCCGAGAGCCACTGACGCTCAGGACATGATTAGAGAAACTGGTCTTTAGTATTGTAACACCCCCGTACCTACCGGGAAATAGGAAATTTTTCCTTTGGAAGAGGTTGAGAAATCAGGGAACGGGAATTTAGGAACCTGGAAAGAATTATGGAAGACTTATCAGCTAGCCTGCACCAATTTATAACCGGGTGAATTGGTTGGGAAAGATACAAATAAAAACGATACATAAACTCCTTTTTCTACGCCAAAACTACTGGTTTATTAAAGTTAATAACTCATTTTAAACAATTTCTATAACAGATGATACTCATTGTATATTGATATAATAATTGAATGTCCTAAGCTCCCACGGGGATTAATGTCCCCCACACCAAGTGAATTTGCTTGAGTTACCTTTAATACAGTCCTTTCCTAAGCTCCGTCTATCTTTCCTCCTTTAGGTCACTCACTATTTCTCACAGGTATCTCAGTATACTCAATCCAAGCTTACACACATACGAGATAATCTTCCTCGTTTTGTTACAACATGTGTTCTTATTCTTTCAATGCTGATGTCAAAGGCACGCGTTTATCCTCTTCCAACCGTCTAGGAAGTGCAGATACCAGTCGGTGCCGGTAATCTAATCTCTCGGAATGGTACATACTCAACGCTGTTTTGTTACAGTATAACTTTGTAATTTATTTTCTATTAAGAGATGGGATGTCAGAGGGTAAATGTAATGTGGGAACATTTTGCTTCATTAACTTTGATCCACCATTTGTTTAACCAATACTCGATTTCATCAAGTTTTTGAAGGTTATGTAATGCAATAACGGGGTCTGGGTTGGATGACTGGACTGCAGTGTCATCTGCAAATCTGCAAACCCAAGAAGGTATTGGGGGTAGAAGGAAATAATTGTTTTCTATACCACACTTCGACTGATTCCGGAACACGGTCTTTATCATAAGGTTTTTTTTATAATATATATTTAAATATATTATATAAAATGGCGTAAATTGTACAAATACGTCCTGTGCTTGAAAGTTAGCAAACATTTTTAATAATGAATTTTTTTCTCTAAATAATTTCTCACATTGGCTCAAACGGATGAAAAATATAAATTATGAGCACTGTTTTCAATAATAAACGGAATGATAGCTATTTGCTGCTCCCTTCCTCAAGAGATCGGGAAGGAAACAAAACATTATAAGATCATATTTAATAAATGGGCTGTTATGGGAATAGGAATATGTACTTGGTACATAGTTAAAAAAATAACGAGTTACGCTATATACAAAAAATCAATCGTGTATATGCGTTTCCAATTACAATGTGTTTATTTTATTTTTTAAGTATAAATGAGAGGTGTGCTGCTGGCTCCAGACCAATGGACAAGAAGGATGTTATGACAGTTGAGTGATTACAGGACGATTATCGGATAAAATAGGGCCTTAAAATGCCACCGAATCTGTACTAAGTTTCGAAATAAATTACTTTTAGTCTCAAGAACTTTTTAAAATGTCATCTCAAATATGTTAATAATCCAAAAACTCGACTCAGTTCCTGTTCTTAGGTGTTCACATCCTTTATTATGTATCCCATTTAATTTTAGATAGATCATAATCTCAAATCAACAGATTCTTTACGAACAATCATCAGCCTGACGACATATGATGGATTCTCAAATGACTTGATGGTGGATTCTTGAATGACTTGATGGTGGATTCTTGAATGACTTGCCGAATCCGTGGTACGCAACTAGGACAACTGCGCCCCGCCTGATGTACGAATCAATTTACTGCCTGTTGTGCAACGGGTACCACCTCGACGAATTTCACCGGCCTGACAGTTGAGGACACCCGAAGAGGTCCTGCGATGGTTCTCGCCGAGTGTCCTTTGCCTCAGCTTGCACAGGGCAATATATCCCCGGCACCCAGCCGGCTAACTGACTTTAATACCTTCAGCTCCACCTTTATCGCTCTCTTGTTTGTAACATCAATAAATACCATATGCTCAAGCTGTAAACTATTTGATGGACGCCTGTGACCACAGCGGATTTTGTAATATTAAGATATATATCTTCCCGCTGAGGTTAAGTATGCCCTTAAAATATAAATCTTATTTTAGCGGGGCGTGCTTTAAGAACTATCGCATTTATGGGTACTTAAACACATTTAATACGATTGCTTAGAAATTCGTTGGCGAGATGTTTCAAATTCGCTCATTTGTGCTCACTCTAGAGATTGTTGTATTTTATCAATGAATGCATCAGTGGAAAAAAACAAAACTAGTTCATCCAAAGACCTCTCCATTTTTTTTTAAATGAAAAATTCATCCTTCAGAGTATGAATATTTGTTCAACCGCGAGGTCTCGCATGAGTATTTTTGTCATTAATATACAAGGGTTCAAAAATCACCATTATTGAAAAAAAACAGAACAAGGTCGTTCAATAAATCCGGATTGGTCTTAAAAGTAATATAACAACATATTACTATTGTATGCCGTTCAAAAAGGGTCAGAAACGGAAAACCCAATCGACCAGGTCTGGTGGTTTCATCAGCGATTTACACAATGAATTCTTCTTTTTTAACGTTTGCAGCTAAGTCTTAATTGAATAAAATATCAAGAGATAATTTTATTTTATAAATTCCTATTGTATAAATAATGGCTATAGAATGTGATATTTTGTGTGGTGATGCTAATTGAAGTCCCCCCCCTCCGATGATGATAAATATAACACCTAATAAATAATGAAAATTTGCGATACAATGAATCAGCCGGATCATATTTAGGAGGGCACCGAGTTAACGATATCACCATCTTTACAAACAATATGTATTATATGTTTAAGAACTATCGCATTTATGCTTAACTAAATTACTATTTGAAAAAATCATTACAACTGCCAATAAAATCGTTTTATCAGCCTTCACTAATGAAACAGCTGGCACGCAGGTGTATTGCGGCCCTTACTGTCAGCCGACGATGGGCCAATTGCTATTGTATCATTAGATCGGTCTGATATCACCAGTAAGTTTTTGTTCTATTTCTCCTTAAATCTATTTTAACTTTGCTAATAAACATATTATTATGTGTCTTGATAATTTTCAGAATCTTATAATTATCAATATTAAATTATAGTTTCCAAGCTTAGTTGTTCCATGTTGGAATGTCGGCGACGTACGTACGTAGGAATAGTGAACCTAACTCAGTAAACTCATTTTACAGTAAGTATTCAGACAGCTTTTTTCTTATATTTTTTTCCTTTTTTAAGGATTCGTCGATTTTTACGAAATCAGAAACCCTTTTGTTTCACTCGTGTGGGTGGGTCTTGGATGGGGCTGATAATTTGTTATTTTCAATACTGTCGTAAATAAGGCGAAGTGTAAAGTAGTTTAAGTCGCACTTACTTTGGCTAAGTGGGTAAATTGTGTCTCGTGTTTAGTACACAATTAACTAAGCACAAAAATCTTCAGGCATACATGTTTCAAAGTATAACCTATATTTTCGTCCTTGACGAAAATATTGCGAGTAGATCAACATTATTGAGTTAAACCTCTCCTTTAAAGCGTTGTAAACCTTGTTAAACTCTAGCGAACTATATTATTAGTTATCCAATTTCATTTTACTTCACTAATAAACTTGTCCTTACTTGTATGTAATTAATAATGTCTTGAGAACAAACTACGTTCAGCTAATGAGTCGTTCGATTTTTTTTCAAGCGAGGTCATATGGTACGCCGATACTTTTAATTGATCCTTGAACTGGATGATCGACCAACTGGTATTAAAACTAAAATCATTCCTGCAAAAGTGATTTTTTTTTTAACACTCCTTTGTTGCAATGATTTAGTTTTTTTAGTTAGTGTATATTAGTTTTAATATTTTTTTTCGTTAGGATTGATTGATATGATGACAAAGGGACCCACAACCAAAACAAGATCTAGCAATAAAAAGAGCTTGGAATGAAATCGAAATTCGAATAATTCAAAACGATTTTATTTATGTTTCGCCATTTATTAATTTAACAAGGCGTTTGATGATGTACGACAACCGTTCGCTGTAAATCAAAAACAAGACAAAGACAATTTCACTGTGTCAGATAATTTATTAATGGCACCGGGCCGATGTTTGTCCGTTCCATTGTTCGGAAATGCTAATGTCGCTCTATTAATTTGACAACATTCTATCGACAATAAGGCGGGCTCCTGTCCGAAGCCCTATCTCTCGTCTCCCCTTTTCGCAGCGGGCAAGATGGGATAGACATGGCGTTGTCTATGTTTCAATTTGAATACCTTCAACACAAGCTAAATCTGATTCCTATGTTTTCCTAGAAATTCCATAGTAACCTATCTAACCACCGTAATCCCGTAGCACAGTCATTGCACTGCTCCACTCATCCCTATAATCCTCCTCGGAGACTGAAACGGCAGAGGTCTCGTGACCTGCTATAAATGCGCAACAGTGGGAGTCCTGGCAATGGCCAGTTTCTCCAATCATGTCCTGAGCGTATGTGGCTCTCACGCTCTTCGTCAGCCTCCACTAGCTCGTATCCGGTGACGTGGCTGGTGGGGGAGCGTGGGGGACTTCCCAAGATTCCGCTTCCTTTTTCGCTTGCGAGGGAGGCAACAACCGTGTGGACTTGCGGGGCCCCTGGGCTGTTTGTAAATGTTTGTAAATATTGTATGAATGTGCGAGCGAATGATGAATTGTAAATATGGTATGAATGAAAACACTTACCTCAATTATTTATTGCCTATTAAGTAAAGGCTGATTGTAATTTTATCATAATAAAGTTGTTAACAGTATGTTTTTCTATTCGAAAATTATCATTATTATTGTCACTGTGCTGAAGACGTGGAGCGTGCATAATGATAAAATGAAACACCTTCTGTCTCTCCATAGCTATATTGATTTATATCCAAACGTTTTTGTGGGGACCAGTCCGTCATTCGTTTGGAGCTGTAACGACAGAAATGAGATACATGAACAATTTGATACACATGCAAGGACAAAATGTCATTACACATGCTCAAAGTGGTTACAACAATTAGATCCTAATATCTAAATGACTAGATAAAATTTTGAAGAAAATTAAATATTTTTACGTGCAATGCTAAAATTAGTATGGTTATATCAGTTTATAACCTTTAATAATAAAACATTAAACTATTAACTAAAATGATCCAAATATACATCTGGTCTCAATTAAAATGGAAGAATAAATAATAAAATAGAAAAATTCACCGAAAAAAACTAAAACTGACTATATCTTATGACTTTTTGGAAAAGGGATCATTGCTAATTTCGATACATCACAATTTGGACGATCTAATGAAATTAAGACAAAGTTCAAGAATATTTGTGTGAATATATTTTTGATTATTAACTCTTTAAATTATATGTTTTGTTTGACATTATGGTATTTAACTAGTAAGCATTAAGTTGTTTATTATTATATAAATAATTTTCATATTCTCAAATCACATCGAACCTTAGCTTGAATGAACTTAGTTTGATGTCTGAAACGGTTCGTCATTTAATGTTAGCATTGATATTTAAAGTGAGAACAGCGTTCTTTAAAAAATTTTACTAATTAAATTCCATATTTAAAAACATTACAATTAAGGTTCAAATTTTACTATTGCTGTTGGCACCACTCTGTTGCCATGTTATCTAAGTGATCAGGTCTTGTTGCTTTTATATGCTTGATGTTCTCAAATAACTCTCTGTTGAGCTGTAGGTAAGTTTATAGCAATGCGATTCTAATTAACTTCTAAGTTAATCATGAAATAATTTTTTCAGTGCCTGTTAAAGACATTACTGTAACGGAGTGAGAATTGTCAGGATAGTTTCCTGAACTTATGACTAAAGAGGCAATTTATGACTCCGAAGAAGTTCATGTATCGTTTGTGAAGAAAAAATGGACAAATTCATATTTTCTGATTCGCCTGAGATCACTGTAATTGAAAAGAGAAGACCTTGTAAGTTAACTGATCCCAGTCAAGAAGGAAGAGCATGAGTTTGGAGAATACATCATTTTCTAATTTCGTAACATGGCAATATTATGACGCCTTGTCAATTTGAATATTTAAATATGCACAAGAGTGTCTATCCTTTTTTATTGGTTTTAAATTTGTGTTTCGATTCGACTAGTTTTTGTTTTTTTTTTAATTTTTTACACTCTTCAAGTTTTTCTTGGACATTATATAATAGTTTCTATAACTTTTGTGTGCGTGTGTTTTTTTATACTATTTTATGAAATTCCCATATTTTTTAGACACATATGATGAAGACAACTCTTCTGATTTCTACTTGTGAAAATGTTTATGAAGTCTAATAAAAACGCTAGGTTTTTATATCCTGCTCTTTTATGCTAATAATCACCCGTGTACTAAACGTATCATTTACTATGAGAAACGATTGACACAATTCACATATGTGAGCTGAGAATTGTCTCGAAGAAATTTATTTTTCACGGAAACAGAATGGGTATTAATAATCTGACAATTAAACAGATTACTCCCAAAAGCCTTTATAATAATCCCCTTAATGGTTATGATCAGCCAATTGATTTCGGTATGGTATAAAAAAAATAGCGAGCTTGACAATTCTCACCCCGTTTGACGGGCCTAGGAGTAATCGTCTGTCTTAAGATTTAAATCGCTAGGTCTTGGTAAATGCGTAAAAAAAGTGGCTAGACTTTTAAAGTCAAACTGATGAGGAAATTTTAGCTTGTAAATTGGCACAGTGTTTACAGCCTTCAGTTTGTATCGTCCAAGAGGATTTTAAAATTTACTAGTAGCTAATTTAAGGTAATTATTATTTCAACGGTGTCAAGATACCTTATTTGACTGTAAGCAACGGTCGAATTTTATACCAATTAATTAATGAAATTTTCTATGCGGTTGTCATTTTTTTAACATTATTGGTGCATAAAAATGAACTTATATTCCAGAACTTCATCTTTCTAATTGAAAGGGTCCGAAAAAGTTATGAACACGACATTACAGTATTTTTCGTCTATAAATACTTCAAAAACACAATTTAGTTCTTGATTCATAGGAGCGATTTTGGTCAGTAAAATTTAAAAAAGTTTTGGACACCGATCTATGGGACAATAGGTTTAAATTATACCTAAAATATATTTCTCGTTTCTCCCGTGCATTTTACCAAAAAGATAATTTTTATTAATACTATTTTTCTCTCAGTTTTAATGTTGTTCAACGACAACCCATACTGTTTTTAAGTACAATTGTCGACTATGTAGTTATTATTCATAAAAACAAATGGTACAAAACAAGTTAATATTTTTAGTTACACGTTTTAAAGAACACCTACAGGGCTTCTCTTTTATCTTAGGAATAAATAAATGCAACTTTGTGGACACTTACCCTCGAGTAAAAAAAAACTAAAATCAATACAATATTTAAAAAAAACTCGGCTGGAACGTATCAAACACGTGATGTCTTATGTGGTCGCTATAAGTTTATTTTTGAAATTCTTTTTTGGTGAAATTAACCCTTCCCCCTAATACTACTACTACGATTTATAAGCTGCGCGCAGACGGTCAGGTATGATGTTGCTGAAGAGATAAGCAAGGCTTCATGTGAGCAGCACTTGATCTTGTACAATCCAGTCAGTATCTCTGCTAAGGGCCTTGCCTCGTGTACCGCCAATCTTAAGCTGTTTGATAAATGCTGTCCCTTAAGTCAGATTTCTTGCTGTATCAGCCCAACCTTTGTCTAATATTTGGAAAAGTATAGGGTCATGCATTTTTACAAAATAAACGATAGTTTTTTTTATGTTTCAACTTATTATGCTACGGGGATATTTTACCTTGGTGTCGCACCTCAGTATGGTTATGGGCTGGCCGAAGGTTGTGACCGTAGTTGATAGGTGGCGCTGAGGTGCTAGTGAGCTCAGTACAAGGCACTTTAACTTTCGATTTTCTTAAAGCAATATGCTACTTTGTTATTCAAGCAGCTACTCATCTATCCTCACGGGACCGACCCGGTTCCCCCAAAGACCCCAGTCCACCCGGAGCAGACCCGTCTCCAAAGGAAAAATCCATGGGTGAGCCGGGGATCGATCCCTCGAACCAGGTATTCCCAGCTAGGGGTAGACAACTTAATATGTATGTATTTGTTTCTCAATTTTCCCCATCTTTTATTCTGCCTGTTTAGCAGCTGATTGGTCCCGAGAAAATTAGCTGTGTACAAGCTAGTAATTCTTTTTTTAGAGGCAGTTTTTTTTACGGTTCATAGGAAGACAGTCGTGTCGTTCCTAAAAATATTCATCGGCCAAGTTGTTTACAGACTTAACAACTGTTTCGTTAGTCCTTGAAGTTAATGTTAAAAACTACTAGATGTATACAGTAGCTAAGTAATGGGGATCGAATGTACTTTCAAAAATCCACAATGCTTGAAATAACGGGATATTTTTGGCGAAAAAACTCAACTGTTATTGTATCGCAACAGAGCAAGGTGGGGACTAGTTAGTGCCAAGAAAGAAGGGAGAGGCTCTACTTTACAAAAGTTGAGAGACAACGGCCTTCCTCTGACTGTATCAGTCGGTCATTCGCTCTGGCTCTGTATGTGTATGTAATGACAGCAGGAATGATACAATCGGTCTGTTACAAGACTACTGATACTTGGATTAACTTTAGCTTTTGTTTAGATAAGTGATTGTGGTTCTTAACCCGTCGTCTTCATTCTACCTACAACCTGATATATTTTCACTAGCCAATTGCCACCATCTTGGCTATTGCTTCTCAGACTATGTTGATATTAATAGTTTTTTATTCTATAATTTATATCTTGTCGAGCTACTTAAAATACTTTTGAGGGCAAATAAAATAAATAATTTAATAAATCATTAAATAAAAAAGTCAAATCAAATAAATAAGTTATTGGGGATCTCTCCGCTTTTTGCTCCTGTACAAAGGAGATGGATTCCCGCAGGTGAATGTGGGTTATTCCTGGGGCTTTGTATAAATGTCAATATAGTTTGTTGTGTTTCTTAAATACATCATAAATTATTTATCATTAATATCAATGTCCTATTGGGAAGAGTTTATTTTTTTTTCAAATAAAGATAAAAATAAAATTAGCTAATAGTTTCTTTCATTAGTATAAGGTTTTGTCATTATGCCACTTGTTCCAGTAGAAAAATTATGTCTTACTCCACACCATTTTTCCAATCAAATCATCCTAAAGCATCTTCCCTTGCAGCTAATTCTGGCTATTTCATTCTTCCTGTGAATTATTGAACCGTATTCTCTGCGAAAAAAGAGCCACTTCTGTCCTTTTCGAAATAATTTATTAATGCATACGCTCTATCACACATTGTTACAAAAATTATTAATTTTAACTTTGAGCGACTCTCTCAGATCAAGTTCCTTATGGCCCATCTTATTTAGAATAATTTTTTCAACAGGACTAACAGGTCGAAACAATAAGTTAGTTTTGGGAATTCATCTCAAAAGTCCCATTGTAGTTTGTATTTATTCATTTTAGACAATTAATTTTAATTAGCGGTAAGTTATTAATGTGATGATGATGATGAAAATGAAATGATAATTTTAACAGGTTTTTGATTTTCATTTAGTTTTGTGTTTTTAACAAATCTCCCGACTAAATATATTTTACTGTTTTGGTAAATATCAATTCTTTTAAATTATCTATCATCAATCATGTGTTGTGTAATTGCTTGTTGCATCACACAATAATTGGCGCAGCTCAATGGAAAGGGCCCAAAGAAATTGGAGTCTTTTTTTTTGTTTCATATCCCCTTGTTATATTATTAATATATATTACAAAATATAGATCTACAAACGAATCTATTTACAATTGCTTCATTATGTTTTCTGTAGCTTGGCCACATTTTAGAAAAATCCTTTTTCTACTAATAGTGATCTGCATTTTACAAAAGTATAATGATGTACATTATACACTAATAAACTGAATTTATTAAAAGTGATGGGGCTCACCTTATTTATCATATTGTGTTTAGTTAGGTATTATAACTTGTAGCAGATCAAGTCATCAGGACATTACAAAGAGGTGCAATTGAAAACGGTCACCGTAAATAGAAACAGGAAGAACAGCTGTCGTTAAAAGTGAGATCAGAGGAGAAAATAAACCCTATAGAAATAAAAAGTCAACCTCGGCTCTTGAGTGCGGCGGAGTGGGGGGTTTTGCCTCTCAATTATTACCTGCCAGTTTTTATTACCTGAATCATCGCTTTATTGCTGCATATGGTCAGCGTGGACCTGAGGAATATTCATAGCTCCTAAGGTATTACCTGATTAGGGCATAATATATATTTATAGAAGCGTGGTTCAAACAAAAGATTGGCCCGTTGGCCTATTCTTTGTGCCACGGCACGATATCATGAGTTGGGTTACGTAATTTTAAAAGGTTTTGGCAATTTAAGTGGTCATTTACACCGTTACATAATAGTATGTTGCACACGTCCGGTAATTTGTGGATATATCTCCATTTTAAGAGAAGGATTCAGGAATATCTTGTCGATCCTGACCCGTTCACGAAGTATAAAAGAGCTTGAAAACGAAAATATAGACATAAAGTGTCCTGAGATCATTGTGCAAAGAATTGTTTGAGATAGACCCAAAATTCATAATACATATATAGTGCAAATAGGCTACTTGTTTAATAATATATAACTTTTTCTTGACTTGCTTCGATGCTATCATGAGTTAACTCCATAGCACTTCGTTGAGTTGGAGTGTTGTTCTTCAATTTTCTGCTTTGAGTGTCTCAAAATTTTATTTTTTTAAAATCATAAGAGAATATAATTTAAGCGAACAATCATACAACAGGGATTTTAAGGTTTAAGTATTACTTTACGCCGAAAAATCCCCATATTATAATAATTAAACTTACCGCATGAATCACATTGATGTGTTAATTAGGGTAGTTTATTTGGCTTTGCTGGGATTTCAGGCGATTTTGAGTTACTTTTTTTTCTTTTGCAAAGAATTAAAGACCATAGCAAGGTTTGAGGACCGAAATAGGGGGAAGACTAAACGTTTAGTAAAGATCACGGGAGTTTTGTAAGGAGTGATACTTGAAAGTGGTCTTGCTAGAGGACTGGATGGTCAGATAATTTTCAATCAAACTTTAAGGATTTTGATGAGGCCACTGTGGACATTGATGGTCATTATTCGTGAGATGAAAAGGTACTTTTGATTGAAAGGATTGGATGCGTTTTTTTAGGGTTTTGCTGATCCCCAAGCTTCAATCCGCCAAGTGTGTATAGGTCTAAAGCCACCTAAGCAACCAGTTCTCGCAACTAGAAAAAACAGAATACAAAGTGATCATATTCGTGGTCATTGATAGGGCTTTGTTTTATCATTTCAAATGACTAGATGGACAACTTTTTATTGTACCAAATCAAGTTTTTTTTTCCACAATCCCCGTTATGCTCATTAAAAGTAACTTCTATAAAATCAGTCCATGGTGTTTAAAACCTAATGAAAAATAACAACATAAAACTGATTTAGGTTGGCACAGTGAAGTTTTTGGAATACAATTAATGTGCGGTTCACGCCATCTGGTCCTGAGAGCTATGGAGTCATGAAGCCGTGCCTATTTGTCGGTCTTATTTTTATAAATATATCCCTGAGCAATAATTGTTAACGGTTAGATTTATCGACCGAGCGAGTCAGCCACTCCTAGCGTTCTGTTCCCTCTGGCAGGCTGTCGCCTTTGTTGTAAATAACATAAGCGGCTTGAATTATAGCCCCGAGTAGGCCACAATTTTTATTGTCAATGTGGAGCAGACACGGGGAGGAATGGGAGCCAAAGTCGCAGTACTCCCCGGGGCAGTGGTCGGCCTCTCCCAAGACTTGCTGCGGCTTGTTAACTTTGATAGAGGCCACTCAACACGTAGCCGAGGTACACAGCTTACGTGCTACGTTTGCTCTACAGCGGCTGCTCTGTCGTCGCTGGTTAGCCGTTCTTTCCTCTTAACGTCTCCAATTTTTGTGCTTGGCTGGGTTTTTAAGAACTTTTCTTTATCTACCTCTTCCGGATATCTTTAACTTAAACTCCACTCATAATCTCAACGTGTTAAAGACTTTTCCCTTAATTTCTAAAAGAAATTCATATACTTAGAATTTTCTGAATTCTAAAAAGGTATTTCCTTTTTAAATTTAAACCTCTCAATCATACAGCCGGAAGCAGTCAATCATATTTCAAAACATTCAAAATCAAGGACAAGCCTATCAACCTTATCTGACATATATTAGCTCTGCTCAATCCCCATTTTGTAACTACTCAAAACGCTACCATGTTTAATAAAACACTTTTTGGTCTTGACATTTTGTTTTCTTGAGCATGTGGCTAAAATAGTGGCATTGAGGAAGTGGTTTTGGAACTTGATTGGGTGTGCTTCTTCTTTGTCTAGCCGGTGTTCAGAATTCATTTTTTGCCACCCATAAAGATTCTCATCGGACAAGATTGATCTGAATTGAAGTGATGAGCGCATTACGCACGCATGGTTTTTTGGGGTTACTTCAAGAGGAACATATTTTTTTTCAGATTCACCACCTTACAAGATGGTCAATAACAGCCTATTTGCCAATTTAAAGGTTTCCCTGCGAGTTCTATAACAGTTTGTCTTCAACTAACATCCGCTAAAATAAATGCTAAATAAGCAAAAATTCTTGCACAACATCTTTGTATTCTAGACTTAGTCTAGATCTGCGTCAAGAAATTTTTTTCAGCGTTCATACTGGAATCGCCACATACTTCATTCACGTTTTTGGCTGATGGTGCGATTGTGTGAGCTCCGTCCGAGTTTCAACTGCCAAAAGAAAATCAAAACAAAACTTGGATATGTTAACAAAGACTGAATTATTGGCAACTGGCAACGCTCATCTTATACCACGTTCTCGCTTCTTAAACAATTATTATCTAACCATTAACACATATTTATTACTCATTTAAACCTCTGAATCCCTTCTATCATACAGCCGGGAGCAGTCAATCATAGCTCAAAACATTCAAAATCAAGGACAAGCCTATCTACCTTAACTGACAAAAGGCTCTGCTCAATCTGCATTTTCTAACTACTCAAAACGCCATGTCAAATAAACACTATTGTTTTAAAAAGTATTAATTAGTGTTGAAACACATTTATAAGAATTAAAGGTTTTACCACACATCATACATTTAAACATAAATTACATAAGTTCGGTATTACTAAACTACTACTAAATTACTAAAGGAATAACGCACTGGCAGGGAGGCCGGATCCTCCCCAATATGCACTAGGATATCTTTGTGGCTAATAATTATTATTAATCATCACAAAGAATATTGTAACTATATCCAATATATTCGCCATGTAATCTGTTCTGTTACTGACTGTGACTGAGCATCACGGAAAATGTGAAGAGAAAATATTAAATAAAAAAACAAAAAATAGTTATTAAATAAATAGCGAATCGAAAAGTAATAGTAGGTTTATTTTTTTCTTATTATAGTAAAAGAAAAGTTTTAGAAAATAATGAAACGAATGAGTATCAAAACAACCAATCCTAACCTGTTTTGTCTTTTTCAAAATTGAGTAATGGTTGTTATATATCATATTTATGCAATGTGACTACATCGTGTTTAAAACGGATCTTGAAAAATTAGGAAAAGACGAGATTGCTGGTATCGATACTCACCCCGATGGTCTATACACCATCCGGCGTGGGGAATCATTCATCACGAGCCACTAACAATAAAATAAGCGCAGAGACGCAGAGACACGTTAAAGCTGTAAAGGGTTGAAGTTGATAAATTCTCAGATCCAGAGACTAATCTGATGGGAGAGGACAAGGAGAAGTGGAAAGTCATATTTTTATTGTTGAAATATTAGAACTAAGCGATGCTTTCAACCTGCCCCATTGACATTACGTAATATTGCTAAGAGCCCACATAATTTTGACTTATCTTAATCTCGGGAGAGGCCGTTGCTGCACCTCTCCGTGCATTTCAATGCAGCCAAGGGCAATATATATTGACGAGTTACACTTCCAAGGGCGGAGTGCATTCGGCCATAGTGCACTGCATCAGTTGTCGTCATTCATCAGATCATTCCTCGATCGAGACCTGCTCAGAAGTGAGGGCTATTAAAGGGTGTAGCGGTTAAAAAATTAACCAAATGAAATAGATTTAATATGCAAACAAACATACATCGCCTTTTTTGGTTATGAATAAAATCATTATTGAAGTACACATGTGCACTTAATCTTTTTTAACATTATTTGGTAATTTATCTCTGTTAAAAATATTTTGAAATGATCATTCCCCACTGTGTTTACATTTATCTATTTTTTTTGGTTTATTTGGAATATAGTCAGCTTTGGATACGTCGTGCAACTTAGTTATTGCATGCCTATACAATTCTTCGAATTCACGAAAATTTGTCTTAACTAGTTTTCCCTGTTTTTTTTTTTTTTTTTTTTTTTTTATATATTTCAAATCCTCAAACAAATAATACAAGTGATAAAATAATAATTGAACTTACAAATTTCTCCACTTCCTGCATTTAAATGCATTTGGAGGAGTGCATAATACAATAAATTTTGATGTTGTTAAAAGTACTCAGTCTTATATTTACACTAGGTGATGAGGCTCACCTTCTATTTGTCACCGACACCAAACACAATAAATTAGGGACAAAACAAAACAAACTAAACTAAACAAAACCAACTAAATCTCTACCTAGAACCTAGGACTAGAGTGTTCCAGCCGCGACAGCGTCCTGCCATTGATGGGGGAACGGATCGGGGGTTATAGTGTTAAACACCGGGTTTGTTAAATATTGTAATGAGTCGAAAAATTTGATACGTCTACGCTGGATGAATTCATCCACTGTAGGCAGCTCAAATATCTCATGCAGCTCACTGTTTCTTCGCTGCTTGAATGAAGTACCTCTGACCACTTTCATCAGTATACCGTTTTGGAATTGTTGGAGTTTCTTAGCTGTCGTATACGTCAGATAACGAAATAGCGGTGCACCATACAGCAGAGTAGGCCTGGGTATGCTCTTGTAAATCAGTAGCTTGAGACGCAGTGATAGATTGGGGGAAGTCAATAAGTGCGTAAGCCGGTAAGACTTCATGCGTGTATGCTTCAACTTCTTCGCAAAATGGTTACTAAGATGGAGTTCCCTGTGGCCATCGATATTTGTTACTTATACCAATAAATATAAAAACCATGTGCAAGAATAAGCCTTGGAGTTTAAACCAAATTCGTTTGTATCACCACTACTTAATAATTAATCACACTTGAGAGCCTAGCCTATTTATTGGTTTAAGTATCCCTTCTCAGTATCAGAGATCAGAGTCTTAATCTTGAAAAGCATGAAATTATTCTCAAACTATCACTCACTGGAAACAGATGACGTAAGCTGGTGCCGTGCGTAGAAGCTGTAACTGATCTTGACTGATGGGCTCGTCGAGTCGAAATGTAGTGACGCCCTGCTACTTGTATGAAATAACCGTTCATTATAAACAGTAAATATATATTATTAATTAATATTAAATAAGTATCTTCTTGGACTGGATATTATTATTATTTTGACATAGGCTTTTCAACACATTTGGCTGTTGTCCTGACGGCGGAAGTTTGTTGAAATTTTCATATGACGTTAATATTACATGTTTACAGTCTTCCAGTCTGGTTGTTTGAGAAAATTTCACTAATTGTTAAATTTTCTTTGGATATACCAACAAAAAAGTACTTCAAACAATTTACATTTAATGTGGATGTACACAAAACACATCATATCTAGAGGCCTCTTTTAAATTAATCATAAACTTACGCTAATTAAAAAAAATGTAGAGCTGTAAATAATGTTAAAATAAACAAAAGAACAACTATTATATATAAAAAAAAAAAAACGTAGAAAAAATGTCTTTACTTTGATCTTAATTTTTTTTAGCTAATCCAAATATGAAACCATTCCTTCATTGAAGCAATTGATTTTATTTATTAACATAGCAATGAAAAATTAGAAATCAAAAAGGACAATTAAAAGTGAAAAATGACATACATATAAATATTCACCCATAAAATCCTAAAGAATTTTCTCAGATGGTGTATAGATAATCAGCGAAAACAGGAAGGGACCACCGGGGAGACCACCGAAAGCTAAGTCATTTTGATTTCTTCTGGAATTTTTCCACTTTTTTAACTTCTGTTATGTGTTTGAATTTCGTTTTTTTTTTTAAATTTCACACTACTGTTTAGAATTTTCTATTTTATTACTTTTAATATAATTTTTAATAATAAATATACTTTTTCCTGTCTATATCGCCCTCTAGGTATTAAAGGAAGAAAACATGAAGGTTTTCGATTGGGTCTAAATTAGGAACAGTGAGCAGCAATATGCTGTCGCAGTTTGCAAATTGAGTTTGTTTTTTTCGTAAGTCTTGCTGCCATTTTCACTTGCTTAATCAATAATTAATACAATGCTTGAGTAACTAATGTAAAATATGTGATTATATATATATAAGTAGGAGGATTAAATATTTTGAGAAAGTGGCTTAATATGTACTTACATTTCTACACAATTCATGGCAAGATTTCGCATGATAATCTAAAAAACAAAACAGATTTGAAGTTTGGCTTAATTACTTTTATTATCACCGATTTCAGAACTGCTAAAAAATATTACACTATAGTTGCAAAATATGACAGTTTTGACTACGCTGACACCATTAGTCTATACGGTATAAAATAAAATTTCAAAATGAAAAACTATAGCATTTAAATACGTTAAAGTTTAGCTCCCAGTAGCATGTGGAGTGAAAAGTATTAATTAGTACTGTTGAGTTTATGTTTATCATTCTTTGATTCGCTGCAATATATGACCTACCCCGTGATTAACACGATTACCATCGCTCCGTTTCCCCATCGATGGCAGAAGGCGGTCGAGGCAGGAACGCTCTAGTTTTAAGTTAGTTTGTAAGATTAGTTTTAATATAGTTTGAAAGTCCCCTTTTTAATTCGAAGGTGAGCCCTAAAACCTGGTCCATTTCATTATATAAAATCTTAGCATTAATCAAAAAACTGTATGTAATATCTGTTACAGCAACCTGTTTAAAATGCAGTATACGGAGCCACCCACAGCTCAATTATATTTCATTATATAGTAGATTTTAAAAATAAAAACTTTTAAGGGTTCAGGAAAAAAAAATATATTCTTTATCTTATTTTCATTTGAACAAAGAAGTAGCATTATTTATATTCATGAAATTCGGTACTCACATTGTTGCTGTTAATACTACAAGAAATTTGGTCTTATACAGTCGTCCCATCTTCAAAATTGCTATTTATAAGTCGAAATTCCGACAAAAATGAAGTCAAGAAGTGCCAGGTGTTCCAAAATCGGTTGACGGGTGGAAAAAAAATCTAGTGACATCACTTCCTCAGAGGCATTATAAATTCAGAACGCCCTTGAGTCGAGTCGAGGGAATGCTGGACGGTTGGCAAACACCAAGCTGTGGGAAGACACCAGCGCAAACGGTTTTCTCCCTCCGACCAACCGCAGGACTCATTCATTCTCTTCGTCTGCTACTTGCAATAAATTATTCAACATTAATAGGTACGTTTTAATTTTAAAGTATTTTAATAGGTTTGCTGTGGCCGCGGTTTTAATAGTTCAAGTAGAACTCACGCTTTACAACATCTTCGTACTCTTCTGCATTGACGTTTTTATTATTAAAAGAGTTTATCATTAGATGCTGATTGTCAAAACATGTAACCTTAAAATTTTAGAGCTTTTTAAGTAACGCATGTTAATTTTAAGACTGTGAAATACTTGATATTAGATTAGTTGTAAGCCCAGAAGATTCTCAAAGTTGTTCAATCAATTTTTTATATAGTATTATCGATTCTTTAATTTTTATTGTTTGTTTCTAGGTGATTTTGAGGTATTTAGACACATAAAATGAAGCATTTTTGGACATAATCAAGTAAAAAACGTTTAAAAAACTGTCCTGGAGACTCCGGCCCATGAACTCAAGCATTTTTCGATATTGTTGTTTCGAGCGAAATAGAGAAAGGATTAGTAAAATTTGCGATTTATTTTATTTTTTTCCTTAAGGAGTGTTATGCTCTTGAAAATAAATCCGATCCCCTCGATATAATTTCCTACTTATTTAAAAATTCTAAGTCATAAAAACAAAATCATTGACACGTCATAAGCATAACTTGAAAGTTATTTTTTTACTGTTCAAAAACAGAAAGAATGAACTCGAGAGGTTCTTCTGCTATTGTTCTTGAGCATCGTTCAAGTTGTTCAAAAGGTTCATTAGCACACACCAAGGGATGCAAATTGAAAGCTGCTTAATGAATATAATTTACGGATGTCATTGTTGAGATTTACAAATGGTTCTTATTGAATATTTAAAGCTATTTTATGAAGATTTACATTTTGAGATGAAAATTCGTTTATAATATATTCGTGTAGCATTTATAAATTTAATAAATAATTCATGTAACATTTAGCCTGTGATTGAAATGATGCAATGGCGTATGTTCTGAACAATAAATTTTCTTTTTATGTAATTTTAGCTATGCTTAAATTCTATCAACCACTCGATAACTGCCGAGTACGTGTGAAGGGGCTAAGCTTTCAAATGGGGCGATGATACAGTCGATATAAACTGTTATGGATGTATTTAACTACAACCCGATTCCACTTTTGTGTATATTCTGGAATATAACAGGTTATATAACTTATTACATAAATAAAAAAGAGCCGGATTAAATAACTGATTTCTTCTTTACGATTTTAAAGCTCTCTAAATCACAGTTAAGAAGCTATTCAAGATTTAATACACTCTTATTTTTCCGTGGTGGACACATTTGACGGTAACGCGCAATGAAATTAAAATGGTATAAAAAAAATAAATAATATTTTTTGATCGATCAATAAGTATCAATAAGGGGTTCGAGCAACGGATCCTTATTTTTTTTGATTCTGTTTTTCTCTCTCATATTTTTCCTTTGTGTTGTGGTATAAACATTCCAAATTTTGACTAAATTTAATTATTTTTCACAAATGCTAGTCATAGAACGCATACAGTACAGACGGACAAACATACTGCACGCTGCTTTGAATAAAACATGGGCCTCCCTGCAGATTTGGTGACTATAACAGTCCAAAAAAAATATTTTGATTATACATAACACATTAACCATCAAAATTGAATTAAAAAAAAAACAGCTTGTCGGGTAAACACGGTAGGGAAACGAATAGACTGTATTTCTTGAAAGCCTTTTTAAAATTCCTCTTCATGAATATTCATCAGCCACCCCCCCCCCCCCCAGTCCTAATTCTCCGACCTTCCAAAATAAACGAGATCGCCCACACTCATCAATTTAATGAATATAAGTTGACTTTTACACCTTTTAATATGGAGTCAATACTAAATCCTGACCCGCTGGTGTCGCGTGCAGGTTCCTTAGCTCCTAAATAAATAATGCCGAACCAGCAAAGGCTCGCTCTATACGTGATAATCAAGGACAACACACAAGACCCCTGTTGTAGTTTATTTTCCCTTCGTGCGTATTGGGACCGAGTTATTGCCATATTTGCCCATGCGAAAAAAACAACAACAAAAAGCGACACTAAGTGACATTTAAGACGATAATTAACAAGGTAATTATCAACAGTACAATTATAGTATCTCATTAATAATACAGCAGGTTGAATGTTTTTTTCCGACGTCAACATTAATTAAGTAGCGATTCACTGGTTTAAGATACAAAATATACTTGTCTCATGAAATTGTTATTTTATTATAATCAGCCTCTCTGGTCTGATTATATTTATTGGTTTGTTTATTTTCAATTTGTGTAATATTTCATTAACTGTTGTTTATATTGAAAATATGAACAAGATCGTATGTTTACTAGATTAAGTACCCTTCAGGAAGGGGTTTGAAAACAAGGTATGCGAACTCCTACGTAACACTAGCTGACTAAAATTTTTATATAAATCAAATATAATACTGTGAAGGACCGCTTATCGTTTGATTAGAACAAAAAACCCACAACCGGCCAAAAACTAACTATATTTCACTTATGAAAAGTATACAAAAAAAAAGAAAGTAAAAAGTGCCTAAATTGTGAAAGCCCTATTGAGATTTTGTCCTAGCCGGGCGAGTTTCTTTAATATTTATTTAAAAGTTTATAAAACCATTAAAAACTGCGCGTTTATTCAGTCAAAAATACTTCATTTTAAAACCATGTCAGTCACACATCGCATCATCGGTAAATAAAAATAACTGTAAATATTCATAAAAAAAATAATAATTCAAACAATCAGTGAAATCGGCAGGAACGACATTAAAAAGGCCAATGCTAGTTTTTACACCCGGTACTGGGTTCTTTGGATTATCTGGAAATTTCGGTTTTTCTCGAATGGGTTCTTGCATGTAATATTGAATAGCTTTTGAGCTATGACTAGAAAACGCAAGTCACAAAGGAGAAGGTTAGTTGATAGGAACGGGACCGACGTTTTGTAGTATTGGTGCTATTATTATTTCTAATTATTAACAATTAACAGCTAAACATAAAAATACTGGGAAGATTGAGACTTGTATCTCCGGGTACAGTAACTCAGTTGGTAGATCCCCCAACTCGGCAATGAATGAAGAATAAGAATTCACCATTTTGTACCTAAAGATGGCTGAAGATGATCTAAAGTTATACGAATGTTTTCGAATCTTTCAAGTCTAGTTTTGTGAGATGAATCCGACCATTTGACTTAACGCACAAACTAGAGGTTTGACCGAACTTGATCTTCGGGTAGACCTGCCCTGACTTGACTGAACCGCGCAGTTATAATGTTCTTATTGGATTACCTATATAGGGATTTTGATCTTTGTCCTAACTTGACCGCTAGTGTGAATCGGCCTTAATGAGATAAAATCCACTTTTATTATTTAAATATCAAGTATTAGTTTTCTGATTGAAATTATTCAGTAATAGCTTTACAAAGCTACCGGCAGGAACAATGAAACGTGGTTTCTTGTATTTATTTTTTTATATTGCCAGTCAATAACGGTTAAAATAGGTGCTGAGGTAATTTTAAATGTAAATTAACAGCATAAAAAAACAAACACTTTTAAATGGCTGCTTCCTGTTCGGTTAGAAATGAATGGGCAGAAAAATCTTCAAGGCCTTTGGATTGTGACGAAATTGACGTGGGCGCACTAACATTTTATAAATCCATATGCTCGCCATTTCGCTCAGGTTGTGTTTAGTATAGGATTTGTATGGGCTTGGTGAAATGGGAAATTGATTTATTTCAGTATTATACTTAGTTTTGGATCACATTTTTTTTTTTTTTTTTCCCCCATATTGCACACCGTCATAATGCCTTTTTTTTTATTACTTACTGCTTTTAGATCATTAATTTATATAGTTACTTCTCAAGCAAATGCCCATGTTTTTGAGGTAAATCCTACTTCTCAAAACAGAAATTAACATTATATTGTTTATTGGTTTTATAAAAAATAATGGAAATGTTTGAAATTATTTCTGTGTCCTCTTCAAAATTTTCATTTACTCTTCCGAAAATAGTATCATCTTGAGAGAAATTAATTTTGGTATGGTTCGTTTCGTAGTAACATTGGAAGCAACATGTAGGAATTGGACATTCAAATATATTAAATTAAATTGTCGGTTGAAGAGGTGACTTTTTTCACTGTAATCCTAATTAGACATTGTCATTTGTTTCCAGTGAGATGTAGATTCTTATGTAGCCAGTATGATTGTTAAGTCGGTTGATGATGATTTTATTTTTAAGCATCTGAATTGCTTGAAGTAATTATTATTATTTGCTACTTATAAGCGAGTACGAAAAACAAACTATTCTCTGTAAACTTTAAATAGATTACCTTGAAGTATCCTTTGATGGATGGCACTCCAGCTATTATCCGTGGGTTATGCGAGATCAGCTAAAGAGATTAAAAATTCACTGTACAAAGTGAGGTAGCTCGCAATGTGGCTTGCTCGAGATCAGGAGGAGTTCGTGGGCTAATCATTTTAAATATTATCTTTATTTTGTATTTCTTGCTTACTTCAATGCCTATTTTATGGTTTTATTAGATTTTGCACGAGGAGTCATTAGGGTGTGCTGTCATACTTTATTGTTATGAAGAGCCGCTACAGGTGAAGAGCGTCTTGAAGTATCGACAGCCGACCTGGCCAAGGGACCTCTTGATTAAAACATAAGTGAAACTGTGAACTACAGCGAGTATGATCGATTGCTCCATTAAGGCCTTGGATGTTTTCTATTTTGTAAACATCCACCAGACACAGGGGTGTAGACACTATTGATGGCTCTTCGATTATTGAGAAGCAAAAAAATTAATTACAACACGTAGGGGATAACTGCAAATGGAAAAGCAAGAGTTTTGCTTTTATATTAATTATTCTTAGTTATGGTGTGTCATCATACCAAATCAAATCCATTTATTGCCATTATATAATAATAATGTTTGCTCATTTGTTTAGTTCGAACAAAATAAATAAAATAACTTACCTGAATAAAATTACAGTCTGCCTTATTGGACAATAAGTAATTGAGTTCAATGTTCTCAGTCTTATTTACAAGTCTTCATTCGCTCGCTTATTCATACAGTATTTACAAACAATCCAGAGATGTTCAAAATCCACATCATTGCCACCTCTCCAGCATGCGAAAGAGGAAGCGGAGTCTTGGGAAGTCCCCAGCTCCTCCATCAGCCGCCTCACCGGATACGAGCCAGTGGAGGCTGACCAAGAGCGCGAGAGCCACAGGCGCTCAGGACATTAAGAAAACAACTAACAACAACACTCTTGGCAATGAATAAAATCTTCATTAAAGTACACATAGTATATTATAATCTAAGACCTATGTTTGGGTAATTTATATATGTCAGCAATATTTTGAGGCAATGCATTGCTTTTGTAATATTAATGCAAGGGTATTCACATCCTTGGATGTCGTCAACTTTTTGTCAAATAGCATTCTTAGAAACTTATTATGGATTATTTGAAGTAAGTTGATATTGGTATGACTGACTAAGCTTGGTATAAGTATGATTGAATCAGGTGCTAAGTTATTTGATATGGCCTTTACTAAAAAATCGTAAATGTGTAATTTAGTCTGCTTAGGATATCTGTTGATAAATAGGAAGATTTTGTGGTTGTGCGAATAATGGCTTATTTGTGGGGGAAAAACCGAGTTCTAGATAAACCGGAAGAGATTAGAAATCGATAATGGCTGACCAAACGAGAAAAAACGGGCCACACTTTGCCCTTTAATCGGTTCAAATTTGAATTGAAAACACATCCTTTTCATTAAGTGATTTGGCGAATCACTAATATCCACTACCTATTTTCGCTGTAAAAAGACAGGTTTCATTAAAATGAAAGCTTAATGGAATGCTGTAAACAACATGGCTTCTTTCTTCAAAACAAAGTCCTTTAGTATACCTAAACTAATAAATGAATTTAATCTATAGGGTTTCTACTATAAAGACTTTTACACAAAGTCTTTCAAAAAAACATAAATTAAGTCAATTATAACTTGACCAATGCTTAATGGCCGGAGTGACGAGCCGTTTCCAATCGATCAGACAATTGATGTTTTGAACTTTTACAAACAGACAATTAAATATGATGCAGACACTCGAGTCCACTTGACAGCAACATCAAGCACTGACGCAGGAAATGATTTTAAGAATCTCTACCCTCATTTGCCTCTGCTCATTTATTTGAATCATTATAATTGCTGAGTCATTTATTTGAACGCCCTTAGTAAGATATCTTATATGTAGGATACGAAACTAAATTTTATTATTTTTAGTAAATGGTTCATTTGTTTTTATTAGTGATAGCTGAAAATTAATAATAGAATGGATCAATATTTTGTTTGAATAAATCTACTTGATAAAAGTTTTAGTCCTTTCATGGTTTTCATTTAAAGTATTGGAAGCTCATCAAAATTCCATCAGAAAAATTCAATTAATAAATATTAATTAACCATTAAAAATTATTAATATTACTCTTAAAATTTATTTCTGAAATAATAAAAATTTAATGATTATTATAAACACCTTATTTTTTCTTATTATTTATAATTCTTTATTGTGCTATCTAAAATTACAATCTTCCAGAACAAGAACAAGTAACAAGAATACTTATCTCAAATAAGTAATTGAGACAAATGTTCTCCATATATGTATAAACCATATTTACAATTATCATTCACACAATATTTAAAAACAGCCCAGAGGCCTCCCAAATCCACATGGTTGACACCTCCCTCGCACGTGAAAGAGGAAGCGGAGTCTTGGGAAGTCCCCCACGCTTCCCCGTCAGCCTCGTCACCGGATACTAGCCAGTGGAGGCTGACCAAGAGCGCGAGAGCCACAGACGCTCAGGACATGATAGGAGAAACTGGCCATTGCATGGACTCCCACTGTCATTTATAGCAGGTCACGAGGCCACTGCCGTTTCAGCCCCTGAGGAGGATTATAGGGATGAGTGGTGCAGTGCAATGACTGTGGGATTAGGGTGGTAGGATAGGCTAATATGGAATTTCGTAAACTTGGAAGGGATGAGTTCAAGAATGTAGGGTTTATTAAGATCGTTATGAAGGGTTTTGTTGCTGACGTAATAAGGGGCTTTTACTATTGTTCTCAGGACTTTGGATTGAAAGGATTGGATACGCTTGATGTTCGACTTTGTTACTGTCCCACCATAGCTCTATTCCGTATTTCCAGATTGGTTTAAGTATAACTTTGTAGATTAGTAATTTATTTTCTATTGAGAGATGGGATGTGCTTTAAAGTAGTCTGTACAATTGTCCAATGCGTCTGTTTCGTTCTTGTCTTTTTAGTCTCGTATGTGGGTTCCAGGTCAGACATTTGTCGAGGTGGAACCATAAGTACCGTACTGTCTCGGATCCATGGAGAGGAATGGATTTAAAATAATCTAGTGGGCAAGACTTGCGACAGAGGGTGAAGGTATTGTGGGAACATTTTGCGTCATTAACCATTGGTTGCTCCAATACTCGATCTCATCAAGGTGTTTTTGAAGGTTATGGGATGCTATAACGGGGTCTGGGTGGGATGACAAGACCACAGTGTCATCTGCAAATGTGGCCAAGAAGGTATTGGGGGTAGAGGGGACATCAGCGGTGTATAGGTTATAAAGGATGGGACCCAGGAGACTGCCCTGAGGAACTCCTGCTTTTATACCACAGCGGACTTGGAAGAAGCGGTTTGAAAGGTAGGACTGTATGGTTAAGAATAGGGTTTGTGGTAAATATCTTTTGAGCTTGCAGAGCAAACCTGCGGGCTATACCCTGTCAAAAGCTTGAGCTATGTCCATAAAGGCATCATTGCAATACTGTTTGTTTCGAGGGCTGAGAATATGTGATCAACAACGCGAATGCCTTGTTGAGCAATGGAGTGTTGTAGCAGGAAATCAAACTAATGTATAAGAAAAAGGTTTTTTGATTCAACAATTGGAAGTAGACGTTTCAACAGGAGTTTCTCAAATATTTTTGAGAGGATAGGGAGTAGGCTAATTGGACGGTAAGATGAGGCGTCATTGGGTGGTTTACCGGGTTTGGTGAATAGAATAATAATGGAATGTTTCCAGAGGAGAGGAAAGTGCGTCGTTCGGCTAATGCAATTATATATGTAGGTTAGGAAGATTATGGCTTTAGGAGGATATTGTTGGAGGATTTGAGGAGTAAGGAGATCATATCCAGGGGATTTTCGGTAAGGTAAGGTTTTCAGAAGGTATTTGTCCTCAGAGGGGTAAACGGCTTTTGGTGGAAAAGAGAGAGGTATAGGTATAAGTGAGGAAATCTGCAACAGCTATGCTGTGAGTATGGTTTTCATGGGAAAGGTGAGGTGTGAAAGTATGGGTACTTTTATGATAGTTTAGAATTTTTTTAGTTACATTCCACAGGGAGTTATCCCCGGTAATCTCCCACCCGGAGAGGTGGGAATTGAAGGAATCGGAACGGAAAGTTGCCAATAGCCGCTTTACCAGTACTGATTGTACGAGCGGCGATCACCAGGATGTCGGGATCTTTGCCACACTGTTCTGGTGTGGTGATTGGATTGGATTAGATCTTTGAGATGCTGAGGTAAATGTTTATAATAAACACCTTATTAAGATAGCAATGTCAACCTGTTTCCCGGCCGACTTAAATTACATTACTTCGAAGTCATTAAAGGTATGTTTCACTAAATGCAAAAATCTGAAATATAAAGATCTTTATTTGGAAAACCACAATTCGCGTACTCATTAATTTGGGTATAAATAAGTTCAATATTAATGATATAAGCCGACTTATATATAGAACCAATTATTAAAATAAATATTTTTTCATGAAAGCATTTTGTAGAGCTATTAAGTTGAAAGAGAAACAACGGGGTACAGTGCCCAAGCTGTCCAAGAAAATCCACAGTATACTTTTGAAACCCCTTTATTTCGACATTGTTTGCTTTAAAATATTTGGAATCTGTAAGGAACTAAACAAACTGAAATCGCACCAGGTGCTTCTATATTTTCTCTACCTATGCTACATTTTATACAGTACATGTAGTTCTACAACTGAGTAACTTATTTAATCTGTTGATATAATGCATGTATTTTCAAAATTTGATGGGCTCACTCATTTAGGCCATTCATTTAGGATCATCAACTTTTAGGTCATTTTTCCTTGCAGTATGTTGCCATCGATGCGGAAGGGTGGTGTAGTCATGGTGTTAAACACGTCATATTTTCAACTAAAATAATATTTAATTTATTATACCCACCCGGTAAATGAAATATATCTGTAAAAATAAACCTATAAATCTGGCCTGGCTGTCTGATTCTTTTTGCGTTTTCGTCTTTAATTTGTCCAGTGGAGAACAATCAGAACTTTCAACCGTAATTAACCCCAGAGCTAAGACTTTAAAGAACTTAAAAGTTAAAGGAACTGCCGCCAGCATTAAGGAAATTTAAAAATTGTTGTAGATAGTAGCTTCTTCTCCAATAGATAGTTCTCTGCATGGCCGAAATTGAAGGCAAAAAGAGTAAGTGATTAAATTCAGCTGAGGTTGCACAAACCCGATCTACGCTTGTATAGATGTTGTTCATGAAATTGCAATTGAAAAAGTAGATTTTTATTTTTTAAGAAGGTTCGCTGTAAGCTGTTGAAAATTTGTAATTATTACTCTACTTAACCTGTAATCTCGGAATCGCGTAAGAGAAGTTTACCTTTGAAATGTAGAGTGGGTAGAAATATCAATGTTTCGACATCGATTCTTGTTTCTTAACTCAGCACATCTGCAAGATGATTGGGGGATTCCAGCAGAGTTTTCTCTCTGATCCCTGAACAGACCGTTGCCATATTCCTCAGATACCCAGTGGTAGCTGCGCAGACCTAGTTACATGACAAACTCCCAGACGCCAGCTAATTACCGAAAGACGGTTAAGTGGCTAAGAGCCGGGTTGTGTCTCAATGGGCCTGCCTTGTCAATGGTCGTGCAGCGTAGGCGACCTTTACGCAACGTACTACCTCGGGTCCTCAATGAGCGTAGCGGCCAGGTTTTGCAATAGTTATAAATGAAGCCCACGCACAAGGACCCTATCAATGGGCCTAGCTGAGCCTCACCTGGTGGGGGTAATGTATTCGAAGGAGCCTCTCTATTTAAATATTCATGACCATTTGTAATGCTTTATCTTCTCTTTTTTTTATTCTTTTTTCCCCACCTAAGGTTCTATTTTTTTTGTCTTCTCCTCCCCTCCCTATCGCCTGTTGAGCTCCGGTCACCAGATGTACGATTTTCCTGAATTTTCCGGCTTGGATGGCCGATCTAAAGCTTGCGGAAAATTCCTCCGGTAAATTGCCCGGGATGCCGTATGTACGATCGGCTCACATTGGCCAAAACCGCGGTGGAAAAGCTGGAAAACGGGTTTTCACTGTCCTCAAGGTTCCTGGAGCGACTTGTGAAACCGGCTTGTGCAACCCGCTAAGCGACCCGTACATACCATTTAGAATAATAAGTACATAAGCAGTCGCTCGGTTTAATGAAGTTGTAACTTGGCTTGGCTTTTATGAGCATTAGCCATTACATCCAAGTAGATAGCTATGTAGATTGAGATTGTCGGGACATCCTCACCTATAACGTTGGCCACGGCCATCCTCATGGCTTATTTTATAAGACTTTTATAGTGACCAGCCAGTTTTTAACTAATGAAAATACAATTTATCCCTCATACGTTCCAAATCCCTTTTAGTCATAAATCATATACGATAATAAATGCCAGTACATATTTATGTCTGAATATTACTGTAAAACAAAGATTCAATACTAAAGTCTGGATAATAGAATTTATAACAGTACTGATATACTTTCACTTATATAAAGCGTTTAAACAAAAAATCACCACCATTTTGTGTAACAGTGAAACTGTATTTTTTAAATATATATTCAGGAAATACAGGAGTTAGAAAGAAAATAAACAACATTAAGAGATCATCATAAACAACTCAACATTCTGAGTGTTACTCAATTAGTTTCCTATATATCAATGTAAATGGTTGTAAAAATATTACTAGCTATTTTTGTTTAATGGTGACTCGTTTTATTTTGTCAAACATCTTGCTCATAGAGTATTTCCTGCTCAACAAATAAATGAAGATGTAAATTGAAGCGACATTAAATACGTGAGCTCTATTGTAGTCCTAAATAGCCAGACCTTCGAACATTAAAGCTGTGACATGAGAAACTATCGAAACTGTTTTCACATTTAAATATTTGTTTTATACTTCCTGATATGTTTCCAAATTCACATATTTAGTACAACAGAATACACCTTTATTCCATAGATTACAACCGCTAACCCAGACAGAAACCCAGACGAAATTACCTAGTACATTTTTCAAAATAGAACCTCAAGCTTCGGGCTTGAGAATCAATAACGATTCAGGGAGCAGTGATCTCACCAGAGCTATTTATTATCAATCGATTCAATTTTTGTCGGATTTCTGTTTTTTCTTTGTTTCTTAAAATTTTAATTTCAAAAAGGAAGGAACAGTAAACTTAAACACGTATCAGACGTTTATAAAAGACGAAATAAATCATATGATGATTTGGATTTTGAGTCAGAGAACACCTCATGACTTGCAAACTACCATCCTCCAGACTTCAAATCGACTATACATTGGAAAAGTCTTGGGGTCAAGGCTTTCAAACCGATTAAGGATTCCATTATTCCTATGTCTTTCCAATTTCAGATAGAAAACTTTCAAGGCGCCATTAGTTTCGTTGGATACTGGCATGATTTATGGTATTTTTCTCTGCTTCCTTACAGCACGTTAGACTATTTAGAAATGATGTATACCTAATATCTTTTTTTTTAAGGTTATCCTATTACTGGTGTTTTTATATTTACGGTTAGAAGGATGGTATCTACGATATTTGAGACTTCGTAATTTCCACTGTAGCATATTAATCTGTATTAATCATTATTAGTTGCGGTACGTAATTACATCGTGGTAGATTTGAATAATTATTGGTTAAAGAGAAACACATAATGACACGGACTGGTTTCCAATCCGAGACCTCCAGGTTACCGTTTAGGTGCCCTAACCACTGGACTGTACATGCAAAATCACCGATGGCACTACCTGTTATCAGTAGTATACATTTTTGCAGTACTAATGTCGCGATGTAGTAATTTTATATTTTTATTTGTACAAAGAAATTTCCAAGACTTCGTTTGTTAATGGCATATAGCAAATGTATTCATAGTACAATTATGCTAGTAATTATTACTTGTGGAATGCATTCTTCCAAAGAAGAATACCTTCTTAAGAGAGACGGTAGTAACTGTGAAACCTGGAATCTTATGTTTACCGTTCAGATGGCGTTTTCGCTAAGCAATCCATGGCATTAAAAATTATATTTAAGTAGTGTAAAAAAATTAAGTTCTTAAAGTAGTTTCATATCAAACTTGTAAAGGTGGTTAATTGTTTTAATTTTCTTATTATATTTGAGAGTCTTTTCAGGGTGGTATTTTTAATATTTTCTATTCTGTTTTTTCTTTTTTTGCTCTCCTAAATAAAAAAGTGGTAAGCTTGTTTGTATACATTTTTTATTGTTACACTTTATGGTTCCTTCGCATCACTGAAATAATATAAAATCTCCTCCAGGCGAGATTTTAACCCTATGATAGTGCTGTGAAATAATGTAAAATAAAAATAAATAAAAGATATTAAAGAGTAAAAAAGGGTAAAAATTATAGATGTGTAACGCGGAGAGCTTCAGAAATATAATTAAAATAAATCTTAGAACTCAAACCATCTGAACACCAGGTAGATTGTTTCTAGCGTTAGTTAAAGAAAAATTACTTACTACATTCAGATCATAACTTTAGATAATTACCTAATATCGATAATAAATTTGTATGTAAGTCATAAGGTAGCTTTACATCTCTATAAGGAAACGCCTTGAGATTGAGATGTGGTTCAGTAGAAATTTCAAACGCTCTAGAGCTACACAGGTGGTCTGAAAAGTTTCCGACCTCAACATGAAGATGATAATAAAATAAATAAAAGCTAGTGAAATAAAAGCTTTGTTATGTCGGAAACTTTTCAGACCGCCCTCTAGACGGTAGATACAAAATTCTCCTGAGTGGTATGGTTAAATGCAAACGAGATCAAAAATTATTTCCAAAAATTGAAAATATGAGTATTAAAATAGAAAATGGGACTTTGCAGGCCTATACTATACAGTTTGGAATATGGTTATCACAGCCATACTTCGAAGTGGAAGGGAGAGGGTTTACTTTTAAACGGCTATTTGTCCCGTTAGTAAGCATTGAGTTGGTCATTATCGTAGATCCTATCGCTATCAACGGTTATTTTAAACATTTCTTGCTGTTGGTTCAAAACAAGAGAACTTGAAAACCGCCAAGCGGGAGATATTTATCCCTATTGTTGCCTCGTTAATTTGTGTGCACGGGGTCTCGCTACGGACATGCAGTACCGCGTTTATAGAAATATACTCCCTTTTTACGACTGGAAATTATTTCAGACGTCCTATTATATGACAAATAAATGGCTAAGATATTCTCTACGCCAGGTTTCTTATTAGGCAGACGGTAGGCTGGAGTATTGGAAACCTGTTAAAAACAAGAATACGCCTCGCAGTAGATTGCGAACATAAGTGCGCGCCAGGTGTGTATTTGAATCGACTGTTTTCCAATATTGGAATTTACTTTTACGACTTAAGGAGAGAGGAAACTAGCACATGCATGTCATTCGTTACCGTCGCTAATGCGACTTAGGGCAACGTACCTGCACATACTTATACATAAAATATAGGAATGCCAGAAACTCTTAAAAAAGTGACAAGGAAGTGGTAGTAATATGCCTGTATCTTCATGATTTTCTGAGCTGAAGCTTGTTATACCCAAATGTTTCAAAAATTTAATGTAAACTCTATTAGTTGTCTCTAGGAAATTAACTTGAATAAATATAAATAGGTAGAACGTAACGTGTCACAAGTCCGTTTAAGAAAAAAAAAAACAAGCTTGGAACTATCTCGGATCCAAATAATTACAAGTAGTAAATACAAGCATAGCAAATAAAACTGCCAAAGCAAGAGAGAAATTAGGGCAACGTACCTGCCTATACTTATACATGAAAACCTTGGAGAGGGGTTTGGCAGAAGATTCACGGACTCGAAATTTCTGAGTGGGTACTATCTGCATTGATTACAGAATCCATGTTGAAAATGTCTTGAGATCGTTTTAAAAAATAATTTAAAGTTAAGAGGAGGCAAGAAAAATAAATATATAAAATTAGTATAAATATTAGCGGGGTTTCCTAAATAATCAAAAAGGTTTAAGGAAATTAATTTTATTTTAAGAATTGCACGTTCCTCTTCCAGCCATTTTATTCAGGACACTGCCTATCCGTCTTGTCTTTATGATTTTCCTCTTCTCCGTCTTTATGAGTCTAGAATTTAATAAGACCATCTATTTTCATTCATTTTTTTGCTCATACCATCTCGGACGTATAATCCTCAAGGTTTCTGTTACGATCGCTGATCCATTTATCATTTTCAAAATTGTCTCATTTGTCAAGGAATCGATTTCCAAGGTTCTGAAGAGCACTAGCGTACCCACAACCGGGGTAAAAAATTAGTTTTGATAATGCAAGAATGTACTTGGCTTTTATCATAACCCAGCTCAAAATCTGTTTAACATTTAAACTTATGTTTTTTTTTTTTACAAATGCAAACGAATTTTTAAAATATTAAGCTATGAGAGCGAAAAATAAAAATTTCATGTTTACGTTTTATAAATTGTAGATATGAGAGAAAAATGGCTGGGCAACTGGTAATCGGATCAATCAGTAAAAAAAAAATGTTACGCTACTGTTTTGTTTTTATTTAAGTTTTTCAAAATATTATTCGTGATTTAAAAGTTTATATGCATGTTTTGCTATTTATTCTTATGTTATATTCTCTATAGCTTAGACATAGTTATATTATACAAACATTTTCTAACAGCATGAAAAATAACTAAAAACCTACTCAATTACTATGATAAAACAATAATAAATTAAATTGTTTATAAATCATATAAACATATTTACATAATAATAATAAACCAGACGTATACAAACTATGTTACAAATACTGCGAGTTAAAGTTAGTAGTGGGTAGCCGTGTTATGTTTAGTTCTCTTGTAAGTGTATCTCCTTAGTGCGAATTTATGAAAATATCCAATTTCTTGAACAAGGCTTCATCTGATAACACACTGGATTGCCTTGATTAAATTGAAATTTTTGGTTTTGGCTATTGAATTTTTGCTTCATGCATTTTTTGCTTCCTAAGCTGCCTGCGTGATTTGTTATTCGTGTAATCAAAATATTGACATGAAAAAAAAAACTTGTCTATTTTTTCTCCAAAGATACTCCTGCTATACAAAAAAGTCGATTCCCCTCGTCACTGAATCGTAACATTTGCTACGGGTGCCCTACATCAAAGCTGTGGCTACCTAGCCAAGGCATATCTGTCTGAGTTATGGCAGCTTCGATTTCATTAGCTTAGCTCGCAATGAGGAATGGGCCGGACGGACTCCTCCCGGGCTCCGTGTTCCAGTCTTTGTCAAAGTCGGTAGCTCTGCTTCTTTTTGTAGGCGGTCTCTGGAGGCCTCCGTGTTCCCGGAAGTCGAGAACCTAGGGAGGGAAAAAAATAACTAGGACTGCCTATTGTGGGACAAAAAAGGAAAAAAGAAATTTTGAATTCATTACTCCGCGGTGGTGGTCGGGCCCTGAAGTGTTGACATCGGGGAGGTATGTTTAGTCCGCTGCACTTCTATCTATTAAGCAAATGTTAATGGTTCCAATTATTACTATCTCTAATCAATTTTATTATGGTGTTGTTCACTATGAAAATAAACAATGTTAAACTACTTGATCAATTGACTCAATAAATTATATTTTTGAGAATATATATTGAAGCGAGCCATCTCAAAAAAGCAAAAAATTAAATGAAAGATGGAATAAATTTGATAACAAAATCAAGCACAAATGAATATGTACCGGTGTAGGCGATCCAAGAAAGAACGGCTTACTATAAGTAGACTTAACTCTACCAATGGCAAATGTCCCGTCTACAAATAGAACGTAGTCGGAAAGCCCCTGAAAAAAACCATTTGCCCAAGGAGAAAACAGAAGGGTCCCACCTGGGAGAGATAATATTAATGGGGGATAACTGACACCATGAACCACTTCACACATCACTGAGAACAGCTACTCAGAGCTAGAATGGGAAATAAGTGAAGACGAAACCCGGCAGACCCCACAACAGGAATGGGGATAATTTTGGTATAAAACCAGATGGATGACTGTCTAGCTGGTTTGACTTTCTGCGGTTTATCTGTTTGGTATCTGACATCCTCATGGGGTCCAGTGTCCCTAGGCCCTGGAGGAAACAGCAGATGTATTCAGCATGGTAACATCCAAACCACACCGAAGATATTACTAGTAAGAGATTTTGATAAATATGATCTCTTTAAAATTAACCGTTAAACTGCAGTATAGTTTTATATAACGCAAATTAATTCGTTAGTAGTCATATTACCATTTCATTTCCTTTAAAAGACGAATGTCCTACGTAGATACAACTTAACAATATTTATTGACAGGACGGCAGTCTGTACTTTATCTGTTTTATAAAAAGATTATCCCTTGGAGTTTGGCAGTTATGTGTGCTTAATGGCCTACTTAAGGACCATTCTCAAGCTTATGTTCGGGGTTTAGCCATTTGTACAATGATCCCCATACTAATCCATAAGCCTTAACATGTGCTCATTTAAAATTGAGTGACACTGAACTCAGTTAGATCTGCAGAATGTACTGACAGTAGTGCCAGGAGTTCCGGCACTCGCCTCACGAAAGCCGCAGTAAAGTTGGAAGTAGGTGGACAACAAAGCACACAGGATTTTAATACCACTTTCACGACTATAACAGGCAATATCCCTTAAAGGACTTGATAATAGGATCCGTATGGTTGCAATTACCTTCATGGGCGAAGCCAACGATAGCGTCGTGGTCACGTCACAATCTATTGGCCTAATCCATCAGGAAGGAAGTAACAGTTTTTTTATTTTTTAAATATGTTTTTTCCACACAGTACTGTCCAGGCATGGAGGTAATTTATTTATTTATGTTTGCAGCATACAATTAGTATTATTATATAATTAGTACAACTTTAGTACTTTAACAAAATAAAGAAACAAAAGCGAAAAGAACAAGAAACAATTACCATATAAAACAAATAGATAAACCCGGTTAAATAAAAAAATAAAATAGAATTTAATAAAAAGTAACTAGGAATCAATTGGAAACGATACAAATCATTAATTTAAAAATCAAGTTCGATGCTCATTTTGTTTGATTGCCTTGGGGGAAAATTCTTCTAAACCCTTGAAGTAGTAGTAGATAAAACCTTCCTTCATAGAGGTTTTGTACCCCAAAACCATGCTGGTCGTGTGAAGGGGATCCTGAACTTACATATACATATACGTACGTATACATAGGAAAATAAACATTTTTGATTGTGCTGTACTTAAAGTTTATTTTAATTTCAATTTGTAGATATTTTATTATTTAATTTGCAAAAAAAATTGTATTGAGTACGTTTTCATTTATTTCTCCTACTATTACAAAATTTTGTTAATTTAATTATTGTGATTTAGCTATACACAATAACATGAAAAGGATACAAATACAAAAGGATGTAAATAGAATATATTTGATTATATTGGCAATCTTTAGTGACCAAGATGGTATCACAAATATATAAATATATTTACAGTATATAAATATACTGTTTTTGGCCCGTACTGTATGGCCAATACTGAGTAGCTATAATACAACATATTCATTAAGTGACTGGATATATAGTTGCTGTTTTTAATTATTGTAAAAAAAACTAAGATTAATGGGGAAAATGTGGGATTTGGCAGATTTCAACAGACGCGTTTTGCGGGAACATACTACATATGGCAACAGCAGGCCTTTTCTTAATTCATTTCTAAAGGAAAGCTATAACTAGTCATGTTGTAATTGGTTTATGCTCAGTAAGTTATTAGTATTATTAATAGGACTGTTAAGTTGTCCTGCACACTTCTGCCCATAATTGGATAGGCGCAGCTGTAGCTTAAGGCCTACAACAACATATGTATATTCTTGTGTTGTTTTATTAAGCAGACGCAGGCAGCCTCAGGTACCTTTATAGAGATAATTGATTAATTAAATAGGATATACCGGGAAGAGAACGAAGAGGGACAGAACCGCTACCAAGAGATCCCACATTCCCATAATGTTTACACCTTGTTATGCGGAGACGTCGGAGCAGAAAAAGTCCACCGACGTCGAGTGAAAAAAAGAAATTAAAATGAGCAGGTACAATATGAATTAATGAGGAGGTGGCGGAGCCAACAGGTGTAAAGGTTCGTCGACCCTCTAGAAGGGCCCGGACCTTAAAAAAGGTTTCTCATCGAGGGCCAAGCACTCGAAGATGAGTTATGCCCTCAGAAACGTGGTAATTGTTTGTCTATGGTTTTCCCAACGAACGTCCTCAGTCGTCTTGTTGTTGCTCCTCTCATTGTGAGCCTCCGGCTGGGAACTGCGGACACTCGTCGCACCAGTCAGGACCTAATTATAAGCCCACCATTGCTCGTAAACTCTCCCTTGAGCTGCCTCCTTCCAAGGCACGGTAGATATTAATTTTCACTTCTCCACCGCTGTCCGAACTCTTGAGCGTTAAAAAAAAAATAATAGTTCTTTTTTCTCGTCGTGACCGAAAGGGTCTTACTTTTAACGTGATGTGAACGTTTAATTGCGGACCAATTGGATCTGCAGTGACTACTAATTAAACGGCCCGCTAACATCTTAACTCGAAGACCGTTTCAACATTACGGAGCTTGAAGGAATAGATTATACTTTCAAACTCACAACAAATAAGACTTAAGACACTTTAATACAAACTCGAAATAATGATATAGTTTTCAATAAATACTTTATACTCGTGCCTGTGTGAAACGAAAAGAGGCAGTTATGTTCTACACAGTTTAAATAGGAAAGTTGAAAGCAGTTAATTCTCCTTGAAGTACTATTTTGTTTTTATATAATAACTCAATTGCATGAAAAAATTACTGTTGGAGATAAAACGCTCGTATTAAATACATAGCAACAATGCATAATTCTTATCATAAACTACAAATCTAAAACAGCTAGCCCGTGCTGTAGCTCAGTTATTTGTTGCTCGATAAAAATCCAACTAACAATAAGGCATTACTATACAAGGGGATTTATCATCTTTATTTCACATTTATAAATAAATTTTTGTCGGGTTCCTCTTTTTGTTAACTACCTCGGAAAAGGGGATATGAATAAATTAAGTCAGAGGGAGCTGTTCAGAGGTGTCACTTTACGACGCCCTGTCTCTTTGCTCCGACAGAATTAATATCCCCTTTCTAGCTTTTTGATAAATGAATCCCCCTTTATGGTGGGGAATCCTGAGTTCTCCAGGAGCCTGGAATTCTTCCCTGCCTAGATCCTATCTGTCTACAGATGTTAACCACCACCTTATTATTTTATGAAGGCTGCCTTTGGCATCTGTCTTGATCCGGCTGCTTGGAATATCTGCTAGATCCAGGTGTCCATAGTGACACTGAATAGCTTAAGACCGAATCACGCAAGAGATCAAGGTAAGGTTAGGTCAGATCAGCTCACAATCCAGGGTTTTGTCAGTAGCATTCACAATCGAGATCAGGTCAAATCAAGTCAGAGATGACGCAATTTAATTTCAATTTATCACTGTTTAATAGATGACATTCTCTAGGCTAAGTTTAATTAAAATTCCGCTGATTTTACATGAAGAGAATATTGTTTGGTCAATATCAAACTAAATAGTTTGCTGCTGAATGTGCATGTGCATAAATAATCTTATGTTATGACTGTGGGTCTTTTTCCTTTAAAGCATAATAAAAACACCATCATGATGATGGGTCCTTGGCGGCTTCAGATGAGGAAAGGTAGGAAGAATTCGCTCAGCATCTTTCCCGTACTTTCACACATCACCTTTCTCATATAAACCATACTCATCAAGAATTCCTACTTCCCCCATACTCCCTCAAGAAGAAGATTTCCTCAGTTAACTTTTCCCTCTCTCACTTCCACCAAAAGCCGTTAACCCCTCTGATGTCAAATACCTTCTGAAAACCTTACCTTAGCGATAATTTCCTGGATATGATCTCATTACTCCTCATATTCTCAAACTAATTCCTCCTAAAGCTTTAGGATATATTTATATTCACCTTGGTTTAGAATGTAATATTACATTTATAATTAGATTATCAGAACGACGCACTTCCCTCTCCTCTGGAAACATTCCAGTATCGTCCTATTCGGCAAACCCGGCAAACCACACAATGACGCCTCATCTTACCGTCCAATTAGCCTACTCCCTATCCTCTCAAAAATATTTGAGAAACTCCTGTTAAAACGTCTACTTCCCATTGTTGAATCCAAAAACCTATTTCCTACACACCAGTTTGGTTTCCGTCAACGACATTCCACTGCTCAACAAGGCATTCGCGTTGTTGATCACATCTCCTCAGCCCTTGAAACAAAACAGTATTGCAATGATGCCTTTCTGGACATAGCTCAAGCTTTTGACAGGGTATGGCCCGCAGGTTTGCTACACAAGTTCAAAAGATATTCATCACAGACCCTTTTAAAAATCCTACGGTCTTACCTTTCAAACCGCTTCTTCCAAGTCCGCTGTGGCTTAGAATATTCTAACTACTATCCCATAAGAGCACAGGGTAGTGTCCTGGGTCCCATCCTCTACAACCTATACACCACTAATGTCCGAGAAGGGACATTATCTTCTTGGCCACATTTGCAGATGACACTGTGGTCTTGTCATCCCACCCAGACCCCGTTATAGCATCCCATAACCTTCAAAACACCTTGTCGAGATCGAGTAGTGGTGGAACCAATGGCGAATCCAAATTAATGAAGGAAAATGTTCCCACATTTCCTTTACCCTCTGCCGCATGTCCTATACACTAGTTTTTAAATTACAGTCCTCTTCCTGTATTCGAGACAGTACCGCATTTAGGCATCCATCTCGTCGAAAGACTAACATGGAACCGACCTCCACTGGCTCCTATCTGGTCACGCGGCTGATGGAGGAACCTTGGGTACTTCCCAAGACCTCTTTCCTCTTTCGCATGCGTGGGGGGGGGGGGGACAACCATATGGATTTGGGAGGTAATTGGGCTGTTTGTAAATACTGTATGAACGAGGGAGTAAATGAAGAGTTGTAAATATGGTATGGATGAGAACATTGAACACAATTACTTATTGCCCAATAAGAAAGATTGTAATATAATCACAATAAAGATTTTGTACTTTATAGCATATAAAAAGAACCTTCACTTGGCAAGTAGTTGGTGGAGTCACCATGGAAGGGTTTCCCGCCTTTTTTTTTCGCGGCTTTATTATAGTCTCTCCGTTGTATGCCACTCGGTATCGGATTAATGCGAGCCAGGCGAATATAGATACTGTCTACACGATGCCTTATGAACATCAGTTCATCAAAAGATCAATATTCCCTAAAACTGTGATGTAAATCAATGCTGGTCAGGATACCTTTCAGGAAGCACTTATCTCTTCATCATGAATTATTTTAGCGTCAGAAGGTGTAATAATGCTGACGAAATTATTCCCGATAATCTTGAATATAAGATAAATAATTAAAAATGTTAGTCTGGCGTAAATTTGAAAACTTAAATTTCATGAATTACTTAACGTAAAGAAAATCCAATTAATTCTTATCGACGATTATTTTTATAGGGTTAATATTATTATCAGCATTATCAGTGCAGTGAGGAAATTTTTTTGCTTAATTTTATGTGTTGCGAAAACGGTGCGAACAATTTTTTGAATAAAGACTACTAATCTATGAATCTACTCATTTGTTTAAGGGGCCACACAAAATCAACAGACTAGAACAGAAGCATCTCGGAGTCCAGATCCACTGCGGAAAAAGAAAAGATGATTCCTGAAATATTTTCAGTTTTCTCTGCTCTACTGTTTATAACACTGTTACCAATGAGAAATCGTCTATAAAAACGCTAACAAATAAAAAATCTATAAATCACATAACCCTTTTGTGCCACTCCACTGCTCTGACCAGGCGCCGACGACAATGGGACACTATTGAGATAAAGGTGTGGCTGTTTCATTAGGGACGGACCACAGCCCTACCTAAACTTTTTTTGGACCAATTTTTTTTTTTTTTAACAGCTTTTTGTAACGGCCGAGGGTCCTCTACTAATGGTCTAAACATCACGACAAAAAATCGATATCTTTCCACTCATAGCTCGATTTAATTTTGACTGATAAATAACATTGATATATCACTCTCGTGCGATCGATTTAGTGGCGTTACATATCTACTTCCTGTTGTGGTTTATTGTTTATTTTTTTTTGTTATATTCTATTCTTAAAGCGTACTTACATTGTCTCCTTAAACGAGAGCTATATATATATTATTTATATGGATACTGATACATATTAAAATAAAAAACTATACCCAACATCATTCGGATTGAGTCCTTTAAAGAAGTGTCAAGTCCTGAATTTCGAAGAGCCAGAGTGTAAACAAATTTGGTAGTTTCCCTTTGACCTCGAACTTCAATAATGTTTTTAATTTTATCCCAAAAGTTCTATAACGGTATTCTTATCACACTGAGATTGCGATGGAATTAGGTAGCCATGTTTTAAAGATAAATTCTCTCTATTCCGAAAAGTAGGGGTGTGACGCGTTCTAAATCTATCGTTCTAAATCAATAATTTACTGACAATAACGTAAACTTGAACACAATTATTAATAATTAAGTGGTAAGGAAAAAAAATATAAATTGATTAATTGAGTCAAATGAACTTACCAATTAAAACGATGGTCCCATCTTAATTGTTATTACAGTAATTATCTTTAACAGATTACTTTACCATCAGACCATTACGAAAAATAAATATAAACCTATTGCTTTGTATAAACTAACTTAGGAACTAATACAGTTTAAAACTAACTCAAATTACGAAATATTTGAACACATTGAGCAGATATTAAGTTCATAATTTCAGGAGGAGTGCTGCGGTAGATTGATGATTTTATACTTTCTTCGACAGGAAGAGGACACTAATTAACTAGGTCATGAAATTCCATAGTTACCAATTATTCCATTAGTAATAAAGGGTGGTTGGATACCCTTATCCCCGTAGCACTGCGCCACTCATCCCTACAATTCTCCTCTGACCTCCCCATATGGAAACTGCCTCGTGGCCTGCTACAAATACGTGACAATGGAACTCCTGGCAATGGCCAGTTTCTCCAATCATGTCCTGAGCGTCTGTGGCTCTCGCACTCTTGTCAACCCTCCACTGGTTCGTATCTAGTGACGGAGGAGCGTGGGAGACTTTCCAAGACTCCGCTTGCTCTTTCGTGTGCAAGGGAGATGACAACCATGTGGAGGTTTCTGGGCTCTTTGTATTGTGGTATTGTGGAAACGGCCAATATTTCATATCTAGTGGTCCTTTCATGAGACTATAATCAAACTCCTCTCGCTGTGTGTTATATTGTTTATTGCAACGTGGAATATGTAAAGAGATGTATGTATCACTGTTTAGGAAGCTAGGGTGAGAAAGCAGAAGAATTTTCCAGGCAAACTGTCAGTCTGCATTTCATTCATGTTAGGCTGTCATTATTGAGCCTCCCTAGCTCCCTATTCGTGGCCAGGACGAGCCACTACGATAAGGCACGTAGTGTTTGGACTTAGTTGCACGGCGGCAAGTTCAAGGCGATAAGGGCCTAAGGCCTTAGGGTGGCGCTTTCGTCCCTTCATCCTGCTCCACAGATACATCAGCACCCTTATGTGACAAAGATCGAGAACTACCGGTTCAAAAGTTTATAGATTACCAGTATTTCTTAGCCAGAGTGAGTATAAGTATTCTATTATGAGTAATCATGTTATTGATATTAAATCCCCCCCCGCGCCAAAGGCGAAATTGAGCTCACACAGTTTATGACGTAAGTATAGTGGTGATGATATATTTGTTTGTTTAGGTCGCATACATATGTATTGTATTGATATTTTTATGATCAATTTTAATTTATTTATTAGACTTCGGTTGATTTTAAGTATAAGTTTTAGGTTTAAAATATTTGTGTAGAGTGAAGGTATGTTGCCGTATATGGAAGCGTTGAAACAAATGCAAAGCTGTTCAGGTATTCGTCAAAGCAATACGTGGTGTCCTCTCGATACAAGTTAGTTTTAGAGTGTGGTTTTTAGTTATTAGAAGCTTCTACTGCAAAATTTATACTCAACTCCTTCCTGAACATCCTTTCTACCAAATGATCACATGTAGGAAATTACGTTCATCATCAAACACTGAGAAAACAAATTATTTTCACAACGTCGTGCGATTTTATTGTTCTATCATTATATTTTATATTGTAGAATTGATTCCTCAACTTACATATACCATACTTTATATTTACACCTACGGGTCCTAGGGTTTGATTTCGAGCCAATCCAAGAGGATTGTTTTGCGGTTGAGGTTCACCCGGCCTAGTGTGGAAAAATGAGTGGCTACTTGGATAAAAATACATTAAATCCGATAAACACAAACCTATTGCTTTGTATAAACTAACTTAGGAACTAATACAGTTCCATACAGTGTTTGAACGCATTAAGTCGATATTAAGTTCATAATTTCAGGAAGAAGTGCTGCGGTAGATTGATGATTTTATACTTTCTTCGGCAGGAAGAGGATAAATAAACCCAAATAAATATTCAGTTTTACCCACGTCCTTCGACCAGTCCTCGTGTTCCTAAAATCAGAATTAGTGTCCAACCTACCATACAGGTGAGAATGTGAAAAAATATATGTCAGCCTCCATTATACTTGGGGGCTCTTAGTTAGTTGATGTGGATAAATTTTTTTTTCATATTAAATTTTTTTACACGTAATAAAGTTAAGACAAGAGATAGAGAGAACATGTTCATTTCATTTTATGTTATGTGGGCTCCATTACATATAGTTGCTAGACGCCAGAGAGTCTCTAAACTAAAACTAAAATACAATTAACAGGTAAAACTAAAATATCCACTAATGAAGGAAAACCGAAACAAAAAAAAAACCTAAAATTGAAATTTTATTTCTAGTGGACCTTATAAATAAAAAGTCTTTGTTATGTTCTTCCTAGCTGAAACATTATGGACATCACGTTTTACTCAATTAGTGTTGCTGCCGGTGGTACGCCTAGGTCAATTTGTTAGTATTATTAGGAATTTATTCAGTATCCTCTGCAGTTTAGATATCTGACAAGCATTTTATAAATTATTCGTTTATATTTTATCGGCAATTGAAATGTTTTTGCCCGGGAATGGAAACAGCAATGAGATAGCAGCCTTGCTTCCAAATTCAAGATATTATATCAGAGGAATAGACATTTCCCCTTTGTGTTTGAAAGTAAAGCCTTTCCCTTCGGGTGAGTAACATCCTACGGGGACCTATCGCTCTATCGGCGGCTGACCCTGAATCCTCCCAGATACCTCCAGCAGATACAGAAGCTGTTGGCTTAGCAGATCGTGATCCTGGAAGGACAGACACCATGACACTCGGCCGTAGACCACACAGCACCAGGAGACAATGGAACATTAGAGCAGGCCCTGCACCACACCTCCCTCTGATTTATCTTCCTTGGTCGAGTGTGGTGCCTAACAGTCGTTCACTGCGTCCGAGCAGCTTTTATAGGCGAAATCAATACACGGAGACTCCCGTAGAGAATCATAAAACAGATCACCAGTTAAAGAAAAAACACAGGATGGAATCTTTAAATCAATAAACATATATTTACTGCTCAGCCGAATGGGAATGCATCTACTTTCAAATAGGTTTGGATTGCTCTAGGTCTGTCTGCATTGTATGTACATTGAATGAAGGGTTTTGAAAAAAAAAAAAGTTTTCATTTACTTTACATACAAATTTGATAAAATTAGAAAACTAAATGGAGGCACAATAGGATTAACTAGTGAAGTTAATACCAAGGAATCGTATGTGTGCACATGTTATGAATGTATAAAGGAAGAAAAACACTATCAGATTTTTTTTTCTCTTATGAAACACGATTAAACCATTAATCTTCGATGGCTTGTTGGTTGGCCATAGGAAATCAAATTATGCATTCGAATTTTATGCTGATTTTTATAATTTGGGTTCTGAATGATTCCGCCTTAATGAATCATCGAGTCGATCTCAATGTAAATTCGATCGAACAAGGAAATCAAATTTGTATAACCGATTACACACCAGTTGATAGTTGCCGCATTATAGAAGTTAGTCAGAAGCTGTTTACCGTTGGGCCAGGAGGGGTTCCATTTAAAGAACCATGGATCCTAAATTATGGCTAGCTTTATCATCTATCCTATTATTTGCATTCAGAAGGATTTATCCAGAACCATTTATTTTGAAGTGGTGTAAGTCCATTTTTTCTTCTCTCGAGGTATTAAAAGGTTAACATGTCAGATATTATAAGTATATAAGATAATATAAATTGTACTAAGTTTGGTACCACTGTACCGCAACAATCAACCTCTACCGAGGCTTCCCACGCTCCTTAATTCCCTCACACCACCTTCAAGCAGGTACTCCTAGTACAAGGATCCGCTCAACCCAAATATTCCTTTATTTTTCCCTCATCATTAATCTTATAATTAGAAAGCTAACCAATGGTAAATCAAGGTCAATGAAGCAAAATGCTCCCACATAACCTTCACCCTATGCCGCAAGTCCTGTCCGCCATTTTTTTAAAATTCGATTCCTCTCCCTGTGTCTGAGACAGTAAGGTATCTAGGCTTCCATCTCGACAAAAGACTAACATGGAACCCACATACGAGGCTAAAAAGACAAGAACTAAACAGACGCTTTGGACAACTGTACAGACTACTTCGAAGGACACCCCATCTCTCAATAGAAAATAAACTACTTATTTACAAAGTTATACTTCAGCCAATCTGGACATACGGAATAGAGCTATGGGGGACAGCAAAAAAGTCGAACTTGAAGCGCATTCAATCCTTTCAATCAAAAGCCCTGAGAACAATAGTAAATGCCCCTTATTACGTCAGCAACAAAACTCTTCACAATGATCTGAACATTCCCTATATTCTTGAACTCATCCCTTCCAAGTTCATAAAATTCCATAGTAACCTATCCAACCACACTAATTCCCTAGCACAGTTATTGCACTGCAAATTTTGCAGTTGCATTGCACTCATCCCTATAATCCTCCCTCCTTGGAGATTAAAACGGCAGTGGCCTCGTGACCTGCTATAACTAAGTGTTAGTGGGAGTCCTGGCAATGGCCAGTTTCTCTAATCATGTCCTGAGCGTCTGTGGCTCTCGCGCTCTTGGTCAGCCTCCGCTGGCTCTTATCCAGTGACGCGGCAGACTTAGGAGCGTGGGGGACTTCCCAAGACTCCGCTGCCTCCTTCGCATGCGAGGGAGGTGACAATCATGTGGACTTGGGGGGCCTCTGGGCTGTTTGTAAATATTGTATGAATGAGCGAGTGAATGATGTTGTAAATATGGTATGAATGATAACATTTATCTCAATTACTTATTGCCTAATAAAGAAGGCAGATTGTAATTTGATCTTAATAAATTGTTGTTGACTCCTCCGAAAAAAAGAAAGCTAAGAAAAAAAAAACTAAGTTTGGCAAAGTTTCAAGTAATTTAGAATTATGTAATTTGATTACAATAAATCTATTTGAATTTAGCTAAAATAATATATATTTTCTGGGTGGTAAATGGGCCACTTAATAATGGAATTTGATTTCTGTGCAATTATATTTACAATAAAATAAAATAAATATCTTAAGCAATAGTAAAATAATGATTTATTATTACTTCCTACCTTTATCGCTATCTGATGTAAATATGAAATTATCCTATTTCATAATTAAAGAAGTAAATAATTGTTAGTGGCATTATATTAAATTGAAATCTCAGGTGTACACTTCGGTGTGGTCAAACTAACACTGATTGTAAGTATGCGTTTTACACAAACATTTTGCTGATTTGGAATTGCACAAGTTCTCGTGACATGTTAATACACGAATTCCATAACCTCTGCACTTCTGTGGCTAGGGGCTTTTTCATTCCATCTATTTGCATTACATTGACATTTTTCTGGTGAAATTATTAGTTTTACTCCTCTCATATAACTACTTTATTAGTAATTTTAAGGAAAATAGATTTAGAGCACTTTCATAATCAATCATTACGCAATTTTAATTATCGACTAATAGTAAATTAATCAAAGCAGATTTTTTAAAATATTAACTGTGAATTGTTTATAAATAAAAAGTGCACACTAAATTATAAGTGAATTAAATGGTTTCTCAACTTTTTTTTTTACATAGATTTACACTACTAAAAGCGCTCCATATATTCGGTGTATTCCGTCTTACTTTCGTGTAATTATAAAACTCATAAACGTTTATGACTTGTTAATGCAAATCCTGTTTGGTTTTTAATGTTTGTAAAATTATTATGCGGTATATGATGATTGTAAAATCATTAATATATGCGTATATATATATAAACTATTTCCTTATATATGACGAATATAGACTTTTTAAAAATATTTATATACAATTTGTGTCATGCCAGAACTAAATGTAACGTATATTTATACAATTCTGTCTACTTGATAAGTGAGTTTAAAATATAAATATTACTTTTAACAGGGATACTTCCATGTATAAACATTGTATCACATATAAATGCTTTCGTGAGGCACTTGAGTGATCGCTTAGAACAAACGAAAACTTCCCAAACAAATATATTTTGGTCTAGCGTCTACACCTCTTTTAGTCAACGTGGATTTACGAAATTAATAAATGAAATTAACTTATTTATCTAAAGCTTATTTAGCTATTTAAATATTAAATGCAGTTTACTCTAACATCTCCGGTATGGTCTAGTGGCTAGGATACCTGGCTTTCACCCAGGAGGCTCGGGTTCGATTCCCGGTACCGGAATATTTTTTTTTCGTTTAATAATATTTTATTAATGTAATTATTAATTAATCAAGGCTTACTATTAAAAATTATTGTGTTATTGTTGTAAATTGTCGTGTGAATCATTTCTCTTGTTTTTTGTTAGATCTTACTATGAAAAGTATTATGAGATAGAAAAAAAAAAATGCATTTACAATTAAATTAATAAAATGTATTTTATTTTTGTTTATGGGATCAGTCATGATAAATACGGATCTTTCAAAGATTGGTTATGAGAGCTCAAAAAACCGTAGCGTGCTCCTCATCCGTGGATATACAGTTTAGTTTTTTATTTTTCGTACCAGCTCTTCGGTACGGGTCCGATCCCCTAGCTGATGTCTTCTCTATCTGATACAGCTGCCTGAAATATGGGCTTTATTATTATCACAATAATTACAGGTGGGCAGCAGATAGAGTGAGTCGGGTTCGGCAAAAGATCTTGATAAAAACATATGTGTACTTATCTCAGATCCTAAACAAACATAGTAACTCATGTTACTGTAATTTAAAACTGTTACTAAGTTATTATTACGTGATGAATTTTTTCATCTGAGTGTCAGGCTGTGTGTGTCCAGTGTTATAATAGAATATTATATTCATTTATTGAATCATTAATAATAGTACCAAACAAATCGATCCGATTAATATATATTTCACGTGTTTTGGGGATGTTAAACGTATGTAGACAAGTGAGTTCAAAAGGCATGTGAATAATTTAAGCATTAGGTCGTGAAATCCAAGTTTTTTAGTGAGAAAGTTTTACAAGAACATTACAATCAATTAATTTTATCTTTAAGGAATAATGTCTGGTCAGAATCAGAACAATTTCACGAAAAAAGTATTACTCGGATGATAGTATTGAACAAGTTAAGTCAAGAATCTGTGGCATCATCATTTCGTAACATTTCATCACAGAATATACACGTTTTTCCGATTCTCATAATCGTATTCTAACCAGCACACAATCAGCATAATCTATGATTTAGTTAAATTATTGGATTATTTTTACGACTAATATCACAGTCTCTCCCATAGATTTTATTTTTGGTAAATACGGTTTTAAAAACATCCGGTAATCATGTATACCTATATAATTAGCACGATGTGCATTTATTCAAAGATTCCATATTGTGTAAGTGTGCCCACTTTTCGGTATTAACTTATATCTTATAGTGGTAGTCTTAGTGTCACTACCGTGAAACACGATTGCTCTGTCGTTAAGAAACAAACAATTCTCGTTATCTTTAAATAGTAACCTATTTAAAGAAAACTGTATGGCAATACCACCTTATTCCCATAAAGTAAGCAATCTGATGTCATGTTGATTAAGGTACCTGAAGAGGAAATGACAATAAAATCAAACCATATTTTTTCATTACCTTACAAAGGGACAGAAACGCTTCGAAAAAATTGGACATCTCATGCCGCATTTTATGTTTTGACAATGAGCGTAAATAGTTAATAAAGTATTTGCAAATCATTCAATAAACAACACATTATCTTAGCTACTTACAACTTTTGGTTCCTCTTCTGTGCAATAGGAATTTTGTCAGAACTGTTGACATTTCAGAACGAATCGCAATGTTAGGAGGTGACTCAGAACTTAGATTATGATAACCTGCTAAACTAAAACATCCCTTGCAAGAAAACTTTGGCAATTCATTCCAGGACTCCTAAAAATAAACAACTCTTCATTTTGAAAATTATTTAATAGAATAATAAAATTAAATTATTCAGCTTGGATTTTGGGTTTAGCCACCATTGAGTAAGTTATTCTACCTTATTATTATCAATTTTATTGATGAAGGTCCTAATTCCTTCCATAAAGTATTCTTTTTCCTATGGACTACAGTTAGTTAACCATGTAGTAAGAATAAAAACAAAACATAATTATAAATCTAGCATACATCCCTGTTGATTAGAATCCTGAGAAATTTCTATACCGCTTTCTTCCAAAGTGTATCCTTTGAAAATTACTACTCTTTTTATTTGTCGGAGGTTATCTAAAATCATCTAAAGAAAATATAAATTAACTAACTACTCTAAGGGTTCGCAGGGATGACTAAGTTCGAATCCCCGCCGTGTTAATAACCTTTTTCTTTGGCTAATAATTATAAAACTAGTGGGATCAAAAAATACAGCTAATAATTATTACTATAAGACATTTGAAAGTTGGCCTTTATTTTTTCACAAATTTTATGTTTATATGTTAATGTGAATCGCAAAAGCTTTTTCAAAAGTGATTGTCAGTCGGTGAATATTAAGTCTCAACAATATTGCTAGACTTGTATGTGCTAGACATAAAAATATTTAAAACAAGATATAGAAATAAAACGATGCAGCAATATGGCATTGTAGACTGTAACAACAATACAATTACTCAACTAAACTCAGTGTAGTACTGTTTTAATCCCTACACGGAAATCATTGGGAAGAAAGGATGTTATAAGAAGCAAGGAGGAGACTATTGAAGTAGCATTAAAAACTTCTGACATCTGAAAGCTTTCAGAATAACCATTTAATTTGCACTGAGAGAACCCCCGTGTGGCTTTGCTAGATGTCGTATTAGCTCTTAGACTTCACGCTTAGGGTAAAAGCGACAAATATCTGTATACATGTATAAACAGCAGTCACATGCGCATATGTGTTGTTTATCTGAGGTGAATCTATTTACAAATTATTTTTGTATTTCCATCGCTACATTATATACAGGTTTTGTTATTTTATAAAAATTGTATAATAAATAAACAAGTATAATGATACACATTATATGTGACTGGACTAAACTGACTAATAAAGGTGACGAGGCTCACCTTTTTGAACAAACTTAAAACTAACTTACATATTAATTCTTAACCTAATTTTTCCCTAACAGGCTGTTGCCATCGATGTGGGAGGGGTGGTGGAGGCATATTGCTAAAGACTGGGTTGGTTAGGTGCTGCAACGAGTCAAAAAACTCGTTATCGTAATTTACAGATAATTATAATTGTATATAATTATCTGTAAAGCTTTTCCATTTTCTTTTCTGTTATTTAATACGGTTTACTTTTTCGACATCTTGTTTACTTTTATTTAGATGCTATTAGTTTTAGTTATTGTTTCAACTACTTTTCAAATTATATACAAATTTATTTCAAATTGAATCTTTATTTATCAATGTTGTACTCACTTGCCAGCGGAACTCTAGCCCTGGATGGCCCAGTAGCTGCTGGAAGTGGCCCCAGAGGCTGACAAGAAGTCAGTTACAAAGGGATGATGGACTGGAGGTGTTAGTTCAGAATAATAAACACCGAAATGGTGATCTCGTCAGTAGCCAGTCACCGATATGATCAGTTACATCCTAATTTTAATAGGATTACTTCGACGTCCTATGATTTATTTTTGTCAGGCTTGATTTATGATTTGGTTGCTTATCGCACGATCCGATCCGGTTGATATCACGGTCAAAATATCTTCTCAATATTTACAACGCTATAGCAAGTATCTAAGTGCGTTAAAACCAGAAGCGTAATAAAATATATATGGTTTCTGCCACCATTTAATTTTTGTTAATTAAGTTTTTTTTTTTAATATGTCTTAGATGACGATTCAAAAGCCAAACATAACAAATGTAACTAGTTTTCATCTCGGTCGGAGAAATCTACAAAACTGTTCACATAAAATGTTTAATCGTGTTAAACGTTATATATTTGTTAGCTGAAGAAAAAGTGTCAGGACAGGGGGAAGGGTGTGTTGTATTTTAAAACAATTTTTGACATATTTTAATACCCAGCAATAGACTTTATGAATGTGTGGTGCTAATACTAACCTAAATCTAAATAAACTAACTTAACCTAGGATTCCTGGACAGCCTGTTGTCATCGAGGTGGGAATGGGGGTGGGGTCATACGTGTGCAACGGGTGCAGGTCGACGTTCTTTAACCCTTCAAGAGAGGTATTTCTGACCACTTTTCTCATGATCCCATTCTGAAATTGATGGAGACTTTTAGCTGTATTGTTAGTCATGTGAGAAATATGGATGAAGATAAAGTGGGGCACCGTACACCAGAGCTGGCCGGAGGATAAATATTATAGCAGCAGTTTGAGACATAGGGACAAGGTGGGGGAAGTCAATAAGTGCGAAAGCCGGACTTTTGACATACTTTTACTATCTTGTTACTAAAATGGGTATAGAAATGGAGATACATATCCATTTGTATACCCAGATAGTACACGAGGAAAGCCGGGAAGTTCTCTTGCCTTCTTATAGTATAGGGCTTTGACAAGATTTTTTCCTCTTTTGGAGGGAGAAGATTACACAGTCGGTCTTCCCCGCGTTCACACTGATGTGTAACCTACCATTCTGTCACTGATTACGTTACAAACTGACTCGGCCTGTAAGAGCTCTTAGTTTGCTTGTAGTTTGTCCCGACGATGTCACATATGGACACATGTGTTACACGATTACAAACAACCGGAGACAATACTTACCCCGTTAGCTTGAGGAACCCTACAGGTTTGAAGGAAGGCGTTCGAGAGGCAGTCACACCCGTACCCTCACCGTTCTGCCAGTAAGAAAACCAACATGTGCATAACTGGCATTGGCCTAGCCCAATCACTACTTTCAGAATTAAAGACTCCGTCCAAGAGTGCAATGCACTCAGTTATCGACTTTCACGCTCCGGCCAGAAACGAAAATCAAATAAAGAAGGTTGAATTTGTCCACCGGTAACAAGTATAATAATAAGAATGTCATAGTGAAAATAATTGAGGTAGCCACAATCGGCCAGTCACAAAACTAACGGAGATCTGACAATTAACGATCAATTGCGAGGAAATACCACCGATGATGACTAAGTAGCCTAAAAAATACGAACTATAAATAAAAAAAAGACCACACCCTCGACTAAAGGTGGACCATGGCTGTTTCTGCAGAAACCCGTCATATGCCCACGAAGAAAAACTCTGTCATAGAAGAGTTACTCTCTTTCTCAGAGACAGTAGGTCACAATTCAGCTCAGTCTTGGAGAGTCTAAAATACTAGTATATACCAGTTCTTCATTTTACTTAAATTTCACTTGGAGTCCCTCAGGGATTGTCTCTCTCTATCTCTCTCTCTCTCTCTCTCGCTCTCTCTCTCTCTCTCTCTCTCTCGCTCTCTCTCTCTCTCTCTCTCTCTCGCTCTCTCTCTCTCTCTCTCTCTCTCTCGCTCTCTCTCTCTCTCTCTCTCTCTCTCTCTCTCTCTCTCTCTCTCTCTCTCGCTCTCTCTCTCTCTCTCTCTCTCTCTCTCTCTCTCTCTCTCTCTCTCTCTCTCTCTCTCTCTCTCTCTCTCTCCCTCCCTAATATATATATTAAGACAATGAAATCAGATCGCTAGACTCCTTGGAACAGTCAACCTTCGGAACTGGAAAATGCCCACCTTGTGAGAGATCCACTACACTCGCGGAATTACGGCAATGGCCACTAGAGTAAATTTTAAGTGCGGTCACGACCCCTGGGCCGTTACCGATTAAAGTGATAACTTTATCCGTTTATTCCGAGAGAAGGAAAAAATATTTTTTGTTTGTTGACGCTCATGACTATTCAGTGCAGGCAACGGCCTTTGGCGTCCTCAAAGGCGCCGCACCGTGCCTTCCCATGGCAGGCTACTTAGTCTCTCCGGCGTTTTTCAATACTCAAGAGTCAAAGTTCAAGCAACGCTGGCTGGCAACCAGACCACGGATCGTTTAGATAATTGTTTCTCCCTGTTGTTCTCGAGGGCCGAGGTAATAGATTTCGATTAGTGCTTCAACTCCCCATCAACTCCCCTTATTACAGCTCTTTTTCAGAGCTCGTGTTCGCTATGACACCTCGGACATCACGCTCTCGCCGTATTGTTAGCCAGGCCAAAGGGGATTTGTTCCTTTTGGAGGCGCTCTCTTAGGCGCCGGCTCTCTTGTCTTCCACCTCGCTCAATTATCCCTGTGAAAGCTTTCGATGAAAAAATCAACGCGCCTTAACAAATTGAATAAACGCTTCAGGGTATATATGTATATATAGTTTTTTAATATTCACAAGACGCCCTTGTAGAAAGTTATTTGTACCTCTGACTTATGTGTTAGATTTACTTGCTGGTGTTCCCCTCGCTAAAGTAAATAATTACTATAGTTACCGTCACGAAATTAGAAGCATGAGACCCACAATAGCTTATGGCCGCTCTGTACACTACTTCTCTTCTATCCACGTGACCCCCTTTACTTCGATGATGTCAATCATTGAGCAATAAGTAAATTAGTGATTAGTCCCCCGCCTACCCGTATGTGGGAACAGCGCGCCCAGTAGCTCCTTCATTCCAAGGATCTAATTTTATGACGGTGACTACAGCTGACACGTAATCTTTCCATTATTTGCTTCATTTTTTTTATTAGATATCTTCTGAATTAAATTGTATTTTTTATAATAATGACTGTCCAGGTAGCCTAGTGGTTAGCTTGCTGACTGCAAACTACTGAGATCCGGGTTCGATCGCCTCGACTCACGGATGTTTTCATTGGGGCAAGGGTCTGGTCGGGGTTGACTAAGCCAGGTGAGGAGATAATTAGGAGCTACATGAATAAATAAGTGGCAAAGAGCTTAAAGTTAAGATGTAAAGAGCCATGTGCCACATCAGCATCACCTCCAACTATGGCAACAATCATCTGTCGGCCCTCTTCTTCATGGGGTGTTTCACCAAAGACACATGTATACACGAAATAATCCATAAAAAGTAAAGAAAAAATATCATCAAGAAGTATTTGCCGTAATCAGCCGAAGTTTCTTGAACAATTACAAAACGATTGTGGCATAATATAAAGTAATACTTTGTAATAAATAAAAGTAACCAGCATATTTTGAGGTGTTAAGAAAAAATATTTCTTAACGTACGGATTTTTCTGGTTTCGCGCTAATTATGTATTTGTATGCATTTATAGTCCAATCCCACTGACGGAATATCAAGGTGGTAGGATAATTAATTGACTGATACATGAAGCCAGTCACATATAGCCAACCCCTTAAATAATATCTTCGTTCAGAACTGCAGGAGAATTACATGCAGGGTGGAGGGAGGAGGAGGAGGAGGAGGAGAGAGAGAGAGAGAGAGAGAGAGAGAGAGAGAGAGAGAGAGAGAGAGAGAGAGAGAGAGAGAGAGAGCGTCAGTGGCTGGTCGCAAGTCCTTCAGCTAGAAGTGGTGTCTCGGTTCTTTCTTTCCTGGATGTTCTTCTTTTCCATTATATGTCTTAAGACTGACTATTCGTATCTACATTTGTGTCAATCTTCTCTCACCAATACGCATGTTTCTATTTTACAATTTGCCCTGTCTCGAAATCTCTGGGACTGCGGAAAAGGGCTAGTGGGAAACCAGGCATGGTCCCTGTTAGTTCAGTTTTTTTCTTTCATTTTTCCCCTACATAGCTCTAATGCCTGGGGAAACCTGGCTTTTCGCAATTTTAGGCAAACTCCTTAGCACTGGAAACGTTCCCAATATTAAGTTAAGTACTTTTACATTATAGTAATTAGTTTTGGTATGATTTTTATAAATTACAAACTTTAAAATTTATAATATATTTAATAATGTAGTTACTACATATATAATAACAGACAGACGAAAGACTTACTTGAATGAATGTAGAAACTCTCCCTTTGGGCTTGATAATAATAATTGATGAGCTAATCACTTATTGCCAAGCTTGAAGGAAGATCCTCAAGCTCTAAACAGGACGGGAAATCATCTTTCTTCATTCGTCATGTTATTATGTACCATGATAGTTATTCTAAAATTTTCCCCCACACAATGCTTATCTTAGAGTTTTATGTCCAATTGACTACATTTTTATTTCACTAGCTTTTATTTATTTTATTATCATCTTCATGTTGAGGTTGGAAACTTTTCAAACCACCTGTGTACTACTACCCTTATTTTACAACCTTGAATATTACACAATAGCTTCGTTAATCCACATAGTTTATGATAACTATTATATATCCAATGAAGAAAAAAATAGTTTAGTTTTATAGATTTTTTTTATATCTAATTAGAGAATATGAAATACCGACTTGTAGATGTAAATCCATATAAATTTCATTGAAAACAAAAAATAGGTTTTTAACAACAATCACGTTACCGATTATTCTGTGATATTTGTGGTCTCCACAAGTTTTGATCAAGGAATGAAACCGATCATAGAATCTGGAGAAAGTAATTAGTAGGCATTCGCAAGTCCCACCTCCACCAGCAAGATCCTCAAAAATTAGAGAGGGTGGAAATACTCCTTTTAGGAGAAGCTAAAAGGGTGATAAAAAATTATTTTACGCTTATTTCGCTCTTTTATTTGCATTACCGTTTTTTATATCGTAATTAAATTTTTGTCATAACTCAATAAAAAATGCCCCACAGTTACATATACTTTATCATAAATATTATCAGTTCGTATTTGGTATAGTTCAGTTCTGTACGCCAGAGGTAATCTATCGTATGTAACGTTTTCAAATTTTTACAGGAGAGCAAAAAGCAGTTTCAGATCGCACTGTATTGCTTGTTGTATATAGTGGTCAATCTTTATATTTGAAATGATACATTTTTTATCACCCTTTTAGCTTCTCCTAAAAGGAGTATTTCCAGCCACTCTAATTTTTGAGGATCTTGCTGGTGGAGGAGGGACTTACGAAAGTCTACCTTTAAGAAGTCCTTCCTAATGATTTGGGTTTTTTGCACATAGGATATGAAATGGGGTCATAAAATACCAATTTGATCCATGTTTTAATAACTTTATAGTGATTCATGAGTATCAATTACAAAAATTACAGCTATTTTATTTTATTATCAAATTATTTATTCATTTTCTAATAATTATTAAATTTTAAAATGCATTGGGATTAATATATGCCTCACTGTAGTAAAATAACAACTCATCTGTGGCATTGTACTCCTTATCACCAGAAATACTGAGTTCTACCTCTTTCTCGTTTGATTCATAATCGGGGTCTTTATTGGAGTCTACTCGATCGGACCAATCGTTTCCTAGTGATTTTCGCCAGATACGACCTAAAGAAATTGTCTGATATATAATTCATATTTTATATAAGTTCATCATAGTTTATATAGTATCATAGTTTATAGAAAAAACAGATGCTTAAAAAAAGAAACATTAAACGATTAAAGACACTGTTATAATAGCACGAATCATTGATTTGTAGAGAACCGGTATCTAGTGTCATCAATTACTAAAGCTTCCTTTATTACTAAAGTATTAATTACTAAAGTATATTCATTGCATCAATTGCAACTACTTCATCGCATAATATCACATTTGGGAGAAAATTATCAGTGACCAGCTCACAGTTACAGTTAACATTTAAACTCACTTTTAATCACTGAATCATTTCCCTGGGAGACTATAAAACTTGCATTTTAATGATTACAATTTATACAGTATGGTAATGAACACAATAAAAACAAATAAAATAAAAACCATCAAGTGGAACTATCCAATTAAACTTTACTAGTAATTTAATAATAATATTAGCAGCACAGAGGTCAACCTTCGTATTATCTTTTACCACAACTGATAATGCATTTACAGCAGTTAATGTTATTTTTTTATAACCTATAGCTAAGACACGTTACCCCTTGGAAAATGTGACTAGAATAATGCGATAATAAAATAAAAATCAGCAAAATTGGACTTACGGTACCTCACCACTGATTACAGAGTTTTAGACAGGTATAACACTAGCAAATTAGATCAAAAGATTAGCTATTTTTTTTCGACTAATTTATTTATGGTCATTGACTAAATTGTAAACTTAAGAAACAAATTTATGAGACTCCACTGCACTTTCTTATATAGATACTTAATTTTATTTGCACAACCATGGTTGTCACTGAACAAAAAAAAAAAACTTCAGAAAAACAATAATAAATATTTAAAATGTTAACAGAAGCAAACAATTATCTTTGAACAATATCTTTAAATTCATTTGTATGTTTCTGACTTTGATTTGTCCTCCACCATACAGGAAAAAACTTGAATATAGGAAAATCTTGAGCTGTCTACTTGAGAAATCTTAAAACTTGAATGATTGTAATTTTTCCTGTTATTGTGTCTTAACTAAATATTAGTTATATTACGATTTTTACAAAGTAAATAATTTATACACAGAGACCTACAATGAACGATCGCAAACAATAAAGACTACACTAATAAAACCAACTCACAATAATGAAATTAGTCATAATGAAGATTATTAATAAAGTCAGCTGAGGTGTTGGGCAAAAATGAGCCGAGTCAATTGGTCAGCAGGTTACTTGGTTTCACTTGAGAAAAGGGGAACCTTACTTTGGTAGCAGGTATTCGGCATAAGCATTTAACTCCAGGTGTTAGCTGAGGTCTTTATTCAACGCTTTAAATCTCACTCAAGACGTGTAACATGCGATTAACTTAAGTTGCGCTAATCTGGTACAGGACAATTACAGCACAACGGCATTGCAGATGGGGCACCAATTGCCTGATGTGTATTTATTTATTTCGTACGCTTTACGTCAAGCCGATTATTGTTAAACTACACAGCCTTTATCATATAACACAAGAAAAGTTTTCGTAAGTGAATAAAAGTAGAGCCTTTCGTAGAGGCAACTCGTTATGAGAATACTCACACAAGTAGCCGGCGGAGGCTCAAATCGAACAAGGTCTGAAAAAGAACGCAGTCGGGAATGAAGAGTGAGGCCTGGTTCCTAAGAGGTGCTTACCGGAGATCTAATGATCGCCAGAGCCGGGGCTGTATAGAATGGCAGACACCAGGGTGCGTACACCATAAAGCCTGTGGAATTAATGACATGCTACGGCTGGCAACACAGGCATAAAACCGGACAAAATAATAAAGTATTTTATGAAGGATGGCAGACTGTAGGGCTGGGAACATCTACCCGTCCGCGTCTCTTCTCGCTTCTGATTACTTAGTGTCCTGTGCTTACTCCCCGGCTCTATTTATCTATTTATGCTAAAGTTAGCATTGCATCCGTACCATTTATATTTTTTCACTGTTTTTTTTTTATTGTGAACTTTTTTATGGTATGGCTAGAGGCAAAGTTTACAATATTCCATTAACTCTCTCATACATACCGTACTTACAATATGCATTGTTCTGGCCACCTCTTAATTACGAATAATTAAAAGTTACCCTCATCTAGTCCCAGAAAATATCTATTTCCATATTTGTACAAATAAAGATTATGACGTTAGTCGGAGTGGGGGAGAAGCTGGTGGGGAGAACATCCACTGGTGGGGATGACTCCCCACTACGGTTAGCCTGGCTATATAAGAAACGCCCCATAGCGTGAAAATCAGAAAGAAACAAACAGGCACCTTTAACACTCTCTCTCTCTGCACTGGCGCTTGCTGCTCTACTGAAACCATGGTCTTCTCATTCAACTACCTCTGCATTTCTCTTTCCTAACCTCACTATGTTTTAGTCCGGCGTTGTCAGAGCCCACACTCTCCTAGTGGGAATCTCTGCCTTCGTTTCGCTAAATCTAGCACCTCCTTGGGAGAGACCTCTCCCTCACGGACGACGGTTGCCGTGGCTCTACAAACTTACCAGTAGCGTCTCCCACGGCAATCCAGTCTGCTTCTCTCCGGTTCACACTCGCCTTTGAGATCCGGAAGGTTTCGCCTATTCTTAGACACCGAGTGTGAATTCGTGGTCATTCCAAGACTACATAAACTACCTATAAAGCTACCCGGTACCTCTTCTCCTGAACCTAGTGCTTTGTCTGGGCACACACTTCTAAAGATCTTATGAAGTCAGATCAAAACGAATTAGGCTGCCCGCCGACTAGGCCGCCAGCCAGGGTGAAAGACCATAGGTCCGCCCGCTCTATCTCTTTCTTTGGTGGCTAAGAGGTTGTAGCGACCTAGCCCGCGGCGGGCGTCACCTCCCCTCTTTGGGGATACTCAGTTATCTGAGCCCGACATGCATATTTATAACATGTACACATTCATTCGAAACGTACCTATGAAAAATAGGCTTAAATGTGAATTCTATTGCTGGCGCCTAAAGCTTTGATTTTAAAATATATTCCTAATTATTTGCTTTATCTCTCCGGGCTCTTTATGTCTTTTATTTTGATTGATATCCCCTTGTTATTAGAAATTATGGAATTCAGTATATATTCTATATAAATGAATCTATTTACAATAGGTCAATATTACATGTCCTGTAGCTTGGCTACATTTATACAATTTCTAACAATTCCACGCTGTGATTTTGTGATTGTAACCAAAATCTAATGTACATTGTCTAAACTTGTTTAAAAGATGGGGCCCTCCTTATGAATCATAGACTTAAACCTAGCTTACATCTAACAAGAAAATCTAAATTTTCCCCGAGTCTGTTGCTATCGATGCGGGAAGGGTGGTGGGGTCAGAGTTAAACACTGGGTTTGTTAGGTTCTGCAACGAGTTATAAAATTTGATGTGTTTCCGGTGGATGAACTCGCCCACCGATGGCATACCAAACAACGGCTGCAGGTCGGTGTTCTTTAACCTTAGGAGATTGGTATGTATTTTCTTATGATTCCGTTCTTAAATTGGTGGAGACTTTTAGCTGTATTGTCAGTCAAGTGAGTCTATAGTGGGGGATCATACAGCTGGCCGGAGGACACATTTATATAACATCAGTTGAATACGAAGCGACAAGTTGGGTGAAGTGGTAAAGCCGGTAAGTCCTGTGTCGTACTTCTTAACTAAAATGGGTAGAGAAATGGAGGGAGGCTCGGAAATCATGAACTGTTTTACCAACGATTTACATACACATTATATGATGGCGTTGGCTTACTGATTCAGAACTACGTTGTTATTTTTCTAGACAGTGTATTCCCTCGATGCGTTTGGGATTTTTGTATAATTTAATTGTATTTGTAGCTAAAATGTTTTTGTTCTTTGTTAACAAATTCTCTTTTAAAAAGGTTCTCCACTCTCCAAGACGGTGACTGAAACTGATAATATCTATCATCAGTACTATTGCTGAAAAATAAAAATGGCGAGGGAAGATAGAGCTTAAGTTTCTTTAATACATTTTTCAATTTGTACTTTGATCTTGTAAGGTGTGAAAGCTGAGATGGCCCAGTGCCCGGAATGTATACACTAAGTGAATGGTTTCTTCGACTGTGTGTGTGTGTGGACTGCTCCTTACAGACTACTTACGTAAATGTCCGCACTATCAGACTTTCTGGTCTGGAGCCCACTTACCGGCTTTCCTAAGAAGGGCCGATTGCTTCCTTCTACATCGAATGAAAAAATCAAGTCGTCTGATATATTACACGATTAAAAATATTTCGAAAAATTATATATAAATTACATATAAAAATTATATGCAACAATATTCCCTGGATTATATTAATAAATAAAATAAAGTGATAACTTACACATTGGTATGCAAAAACATATGGCAAACAAAATAAATTAAGTTTAGTGATACCTTACTATCTAATATATGTATATTGGAGAGAAGTAGAGAGAGAGAAAAAAAAGAGCGTGGTGGGTCATAAGTCCTTCAGCTTGAAGTGGTGGCGTATTACTTTAGTTAAATAGATCTTACTAAATCTAGCATTCAACGTGTAACACAATAACACGATGACACAATTAACACGTTTTCTGAACTTTGTAAACTGTTTAAAATACGAATATCCAGAGTCACTAATGTGATAAGAAGGTGAATAATAATAGCTACCAATAGTTACAGAACAATCTATGAATATAACATCAATTATAGAATAGAAGGGAAGAAATACAATCATTTAAAATGAAAAAAACAAACCCTTAATGACAAAAAAAGATGTAGGGATAGAAATAAAATGATATTAATTATATATACATTTACAATCTCAGGACTGGCATTTGTTCAATTTAACCTAATATCTTTTCTTACCCTTACACTGAAAACTTCATAAAGTCATTAACTATAAAGGGGTAAGGGCACACGTCAATACTAAACTAAATGCTACTACATGGTTAAATAAATCAACGTATACCAACTTCCTTATATAAATATATTACTGTGGATCTACTTACTTTTATAATCTTTACTGACCATTATCTTATAATACAAACTCTATAATTGATATTTACAAAGGTCATATTTACAATACATAAGACTGGACTTACTGGAGGATGTGTCGTTTAACATCCTTTTGAATTCACTCCCAAACCCTCTCAGTCCCGTGTGCCCAATCTCTAAGGAAGCTCAGATATTTCTTGAACAGCTAATAGATAGCGAAACTGGATATCTTAAGTTAAAATTTAAGTTAATTAAAAGTTAAGCAAAAAAAAATCAACGAAAATATAAAAACTGAAAATAAATACAGGGGGAACTGGCAGTAGTCAATGTTCTTACATGTGCTACTGACTGCCAAGATGTCCTTCGACGTGGAACTGAGGAAGAAGTGGCGTCGAGGAGCACGGAGCATGGTAGCGGCACCACTTAGATATGCAACACCATGACTTCTTCACTGGATATTCAAATTAGATAAGTGAAATTACTTAGCCCCTATCTGGTGACAAATGGAAGGACCCGGCTTCCAATACGACCACGATTTGTGTACGTCAAACAGGAGCGTCCCCTCACTGATAAAGCACGCTATTCCACTGTTTTATCTTTCGGCCACTTCTCAGGGGTATTTGTCATCTCCTCCGGTAGCTTTTAGGGTATTCCATGTTCGAAAGTTGGGGGTTGGATCCGTTTGGAGTTTCTAATGGAAGAGACGATTGCGTGCCCTTAGAAATTATTCAAGTACAGGCGCTAAAAAGGTACGCACGAAATAATCAACCACATCATGACAAAAACCTGAAATCAGGTTATATGAAGAAAACCGTGACAGCTTTTGACTTTTGAAATGTCTCAAATCCGATTAATGATGGGCAATGTTATATTAGTCAATGTATATATATAAAATTAATTGTTTCCTCCTTGCAGTAACTCTACAATATACGGATTTGACAACAAGAATCAATCTACAAGGTACCGTTTATATAGGAAGCCTATCAAAAAACTTTCCAGAGCAGTATGGCTCAAAGACATAATATCTTCAAATAATTGACATATTATTACTTATCTTATATGAAAGTTTAAATTCTCTTAATATGTAAAATTTTTTGAACAGGGTCTTAGGACTATTATCATTGCTAATTTTGTTTTCTGATCGCAAAGTATAATATTTCATATTTATTTAAGTATTTCTTATTCAAATCACGATCCTCTAAAAGCAGCCAAAATAAATTCATCATGAAAATCAAGGTTGCGCCAATAAATTGGGAAAAACTAAAAATAAATAAGGCGGATGGAACCGGTTATGATGTCAACGCAGTGGATTTCCACCTTATACACAATTTAATATGAAGAGAGCACCTAGCTTGGATGGAGCAAAGTATTTTTTTTTGCTACGATCTGTGGTTATAAAAATGTTTAAGTGGGCACATGGGCAGGTTAAATGGTTCCAAATTCAAACAAACAACCTTAAAGATAAGCAGTGTCACTAGGGCGATAGAATCCACTAAGCTAAGGAAGAAATACCAAATTATGATTTTTTTTCACAACTTTCAGACTCACACGTATTTATTTATTTTCGTTGGTAATAACAAAATTAATAACGTCTATTCATATTAATACGCAAATAACCCGGTCCCTCCGAAGACTTGCTCTGTGTACGAAGTACCCAGAACACAAGTGATTTTAACGTTCTTGCGAAAATACTCACTTTCTTCTCAATTTTTTTCAATTATTAATTGGATATTTTTTTTTTGTCACTCACTGAATGATTTTGATATTCAGCCCAAAATCCTGAAATATATTCGCTGAATGTTTCAATTGATTAAATGTTGTCAAAATAGATGACCTCCCAGCGCGAATTTTATTAGCTTCAAAATTGTTGGAGCTTCATTCCACGTCTGGTAGTGAACCGGAGGTGGTCCACAGATCGTACATTATTTCTTAAAATCTGATTTTTATCAGATCATTTCTGTGTTTCTTTCGCATTTACATGACGTTGGGTGATAAATGTTATCTAGTAGAGTGTTCGTGGAGCTTGGTTAAATACTTTCTAGTGGGTTAATAGATTAGAATTGTGTATTTTATGCAGTAGGGTCAAACTAGTTCTTGAGCAAAATCGATCAACAATTATAAATTTGGTCTAACAATCCTATGTTGAAGGTTAGATATTATATCATATGTATATAAAGCTGAGAACGCACTGGCCAAGAGAAGATTTTCTGACAAAGATGGCAATTTATTTAAAAGACGCTTTTTATTAAATTAAATTGGTTATTTAAGTTCAATTTTTAAATTTCGAAGTCGGTTTAATGTATAATAGTGGCGGTCTAAACGAATACTATTACTGCTAGGTCGAAACGACTTACTAATGATGAATTACTAATGAACAGCATTGGTAACTGTTCATAAAATATTATTTCTTAAGCGAGGGGTGACGTGGATCGTCAACCGGCAGATGCGCTTGTGGCGCCGTCTCCCTATGATTCGGAAAAGACGAGTGACCAAAGGTCAAAAGAAGAGTTGTCACGTTCGCTGGATGTCTTAGCAAAGTCACGTACATCAAGAACATATCCCAAGAGCGATGTCTTCCACCACCATTTTATAATTTTTCAATCTTCTAACTTCTAAGATGATTGACTATAAGAGGCTCTCTGCTTCATCGAGGTAGAAGCATGGACGAGGGAGAACAATGACTGCCCAGCAAAAACTGTTCATGTAAGTTCATCCAGAATATTCACTATAGATAATAATACAACATACCATCTGCCCACCGTAGAGTATAATTTCGCTGTACAAATGTTATAATCCCCAGAATACAGGGTATACAAATGGATAGGCCTCTCCATTACTCATTTTAGTAATAAAACAGAAAAAGGACGACAGAGGTCTTACCGGCTATCGCACTTGCTAACTTCACCCAACCTGTCGTTTCGTCTCAAATTGATGATCTATAAATGTGTCCTCCGGCCAGCTCTGCTGTACGGTGCCCCGCTATTTACCCACTTGACTGAAAATACAGACAAATGTCTCCAACATTTCCAGAATGGTATCATGCGAAAAGTGGTCCGACATACCTCTTTCGAGAGGTTGAAGAACGCTGACCTGGACCCGTTGCTTGGTGTGCCGTCGGTGGGTGAGTTCATCCGCCGGAGACACATTAAGTTTTTTGACTCGTTGCAGCACCTGACAAACCAAGTGTTTAACACTATGACCCCACCACCCCTCCCGTATCAATGGCAAGAGACTGTCGGGGAAAAATTAGGTTAAGAATTAGTATGTAAGTTAGTTTTAAGGTTGATCAAAAAGGTGAGCCCCTTCACCTTTATTAGTCCAGTCACGTATAATGTATATCATTATACTTGTTTATTCATTATATAATTTTAATAAAATAACAAAACCTGTATATAATGTAGCGATGCTACAGGAAATACAAAAATAATTTGTAAATAGATTCGCCTGAGGATCTATAGTTATATATAATTATCTGTAAATTTAAAGGGGCTAGGAAAAAAAAAATATATATATTATCCCCCTTTTTTTTTTAATCTTTATAAACCACTCACTAAAATCATTTACCTCATTGTATTATTTTCGGCCTTCAGCTCACTTGTACATATTATAGGTTTCTATTTTTTTCATTAAAGAAATCTTTGAGTAGTTAACCTTATATGTAATGCCCAATCAACAAATACCATTCATGCAGTGCATTGTTTATTACCAAAGTTGAATCTATACATTCAGATCCACCATCCGGCTGAGTACATATTTACCTGATCATGTTTAGGGTTTTGTTGTTTTTTTTTACTCATAACTACTTCTTCATAATCACTGCCCCATAACTACTTATGTCTTAGCGACAGTAGTCTTTTTGAATGTAAAACAGTGGACAACAACACACTGAAAAAGAGATGACACTTTCCCCCAACATAACACGGATTAATTATATTTATTTATCAATTCAGTTATACTTATAGCTATATTAGCCAGGCACCTACATGAATTAGTCAATTTTTTTTGTTTAATAAAATAAGCAAATTTCAATTTCATTGTAGCAAAATTAAAAATACCATCAATCGACAAATCGTTATAGGATTTAACACGTAACGAAACCATTGATAATAACAATATCTTATTATTCATTAGCCTAGTACTGCGTCCCTTAAGAACATGAAAATATGATATTTTAAATAAAGTGAGTTCATTGATAGTATCGGTCCCCACTAAATTTACAATATACAAATAAAATATAATAAGAAAAGATAATATTATAAAGATTATATATATGCACATAAAGACACATATTTATCAAAAATTAAAAATATAAAATGAAATGAATCTAAAACAAAACAATATGTCGAAAATAAAACAAGAAAATATCTACGCCCATAAACACACCTACACTATTGAGTATTCACAGATTTATATGTAAATACAAATATACTTAGATTATCACAAGTAAAAAAAAGATAAATTTAATAAAAAAATAAGTGTATATGCGCAGAACTGCGTAATAGTATATAATTATACAATCAACACAGTTTCATTAAAATTCTATTTATGCAAATAACTAAATAATGTTATTTGAAAACATTTAATGAAGAAACCTGATGAATGGAGATGTTAAGGAACTTCCAGAAGGATGTTGCGATTATGTCGATGTGTATTGTGTGCCTTAAATTAAATTAATATAAACATTATGGAGAACTTATAAACTTAAACTTAAGCACTGTGGAATCGGTAAAGTAGTTTAACAGCGAAAAGGGAAAAAATCTTTTCATTTTATATACTTGATAGTATTTTGCAGTGGCAGTAACAAAGTTATATAAGAAGTTTAGTGATCAATTTAAAACTTTTCTACGTTTCCATATTTGGTATTAAGACTCTAAATTGTCTTGATTGCATAATGTTTAGAAGCAAGGTCTTAAACTTAGACGTAACCGTTAATTTGACCTAATATAGCTATTTCCCCGTCTATTGTAAAACGCTACGTGTCAAAAAGTGGGAAAACACGGACCGATCTTTGAATGCCAGATCAAGCGGGAAGATAGGCGAGGAGCTATTTTTTTAATAAACATTTTGACTGAAGGGACTATCATTTGACTAATAATGGGATGCGCGAATCGGCGTGAAAGGTCGTTTGAATATGTATAATTTAATTAAAATTACATATTACTGTATTTAGAAGACGGTGCTTTTGCATTCTCAGGTAATTGTCACCTTGGCGTTGAATACAATTTGTTCCCCGGGTCGGTCGTTACAAATTATGCCGTACCATCCTAACAGCCGTCTGAGAAGTGTTTGTCCTACGTCGGAAGAATGACTGGTCTATTAAGTAATAAATAAATAATCTAAAGATACATTTATCTCACTTGTTCATCATTTGGAAAGTATATAAATAAAATCAAACGCCTTTATGAATGAAATTGAATTTACTCAAGTATGAGCAGCAAAAACACCTATTGCATACATGAACATACTGGAAGATGAGTATAAACTTACCTGATCCCTTACCTGACAGAACAAATTAGGAAAGAACTTGTATTTTGCAGCATGTAGAAATATACTTCTATTGCGTGTTTAAAATTCAATATGGTATCATGGTAAATGAGCTAGTGGACATTGAGAATAAATCTACTGCTGTAAACCCCTCACTTGCTGTCTTCTACAATAAAATTTCTCCAGGGTAATTCTTAAGCTGACGGAACTGCCGAGAAACATGGATCCGACAGTGGGAGGAATTTTGTAACGCTCCACATTTGAAGAATACAACAAGTACAGTAGAACAAAGAGATATGACGAATACAACAAGTACATTAGAACAAAGAGATACGATGAATACAAGTACAGTAGAACAAACACATTTGATGAATACAAAAAGTACAGTAGAACAAAGAGATATGATGAATACAACAAGTACTGTAGAACAAAGATATTTGATGAATACAAGTACAGTAAAGCAAAGACATTAGATGCAAAAACTAAATTACAAATTGACTCAACTACTTACCCAGACATGGAGGAAGTAGATGATAGCAGCATGCTAACAGCAGATGAGCTCATGACAATAGTCAACATATATACGCTCATTTACCATTTAGCTGTAAGCTACTGTATGGACCAAGACAAAAATGAATAAAATCGCAACATTAAAATATGACACAAACTATTCCTAGAAAGGAGAGTTTAATAAATTATTACCTTCAATAGTTAAAAGGATTTGTTGATAATGATAATGATAATGAGCATAATATACTACAATGAACTAGATTGTAACATATGATACAGTCATACCTTTATGTTGTTATTTATTCATTTTTACGTTTATAAGTATTACGTTATTTTTTTTTTATTAATTTTTTTTTTGTAATTAATATTTTTGGGTTTTCTTTGTTTCATATGAGGTACTAACTACCATTACCATTTCTATTGAAAAATTTACAAATGTTTGAATAATCATACATGTAGTATATATTGGGAAGAGTATTTAGTTCTAATACAAGTATTCATAAATAAATTAATAATTATAAAAGAAGCGTTTCTTAATTGTATGTAGGTGCTTATATTAATATGCTCACAGATGTGGATTTGGAATATTTAGAATTTTTGTAAATAACAAGTGTTTTTATAATGTTAATTAAAATTTACATTGTACTCTATTGCCCGAAGTATGTCTGTCATAAATGTCCGCGGAAAACGCTTGTATCATAACAAAGTATACTTGTGGGTAGACATTTTGGAAACTTACTTAGTGAAGGTAAATCGTTTAATTTATTTCATTTTGATGGAGTTGATTTACATTGCTTGCTAACGATTAGACGTTAAAAATACCGTGTCCGGTAACAAGTCGGCTTTCAAGGCTCAACTTTGTTATTTTCTGTTGTTTTTTTAATCATTATTAAGAAAAGGTGCCATGGAGACTTACTGTAAACCAGTTTTTTGACATCAGCCGGGTATCAAATTTGCAAAATGCATTTATATGCAAATTAAAAGAAAAAAAAACATCTTTTAATATTCACAAAATTAATTACAGTATCTCTGAAGCGTTTGGGCCTGAAAATTGTTGCTCATCTTACAAAAAATGGATTAGCGCTAATTTAAATAAATAGAGCAGAAAAAATTATTTATTTCATGCAGTTACCAATTTACTATTGTTAAGGAGGGGGCTATACAGATTCTGAGGAGGGAACCCTCGGTGCCCTGGCGCGCGCACATTTTCCTGGCTGCGGACTGATGGATACGATTAACAATGACCCTACCAACTGTGAACACACTAGTTGCAAGGGTAACTGGGCAGAAGCAAATAAAATTGTCAATTCTGCAAGAGTGGAGTGGGCAATTAATTATTTTGCTCCTTTCAAATCACCTGGTACTGATGGGATATTCCCAGCCTTGCTACAAAAAGGCCTACCAGTAATTAGGCCCCTTATACTTACCTTGTTAAGGGGAAGCTTGGCACTGAGCTATATTCCAGTAAGCTGGAGGATGGCAAAAGTGTGTTACATACCAAAACCCGGGAAAAAGTCCTATGACGAACCCAAGTCTTACAGACCAATATGTCTGACTTCATTTTTAATGAAGACCTTGGAAAAGGTCATAGACAGACATATTAGGGATGGAATACTGGTAGAACGACCGCTCCATAGCGCTCAATTCGCATACCAGGCAGGAAAATCCTGTGAAATTGCTCTCCACCACCTGGTTTCCAGGATAGAGAGATCCCTAGTTCATAAAGAAATAATGGCAGGCATCTTTGTTGATATAGAAGGTGCCTTTGATCGCACACCCTATAACACTATGGCATCAGCCTTAGAAAGAAAGGGGATTAGTTCCTTAGCCTCTAGCTGGATAAACACCATGCTAGAGAATAGGATTTTACAATCACAATTGGGACAAACCAAACTGTGGATGAAGCCAGTGGGAGGATGTCCACAGGGAGGGGTGTTATCTCCATTACTGTGGTGTTTGGTCGTTGACTCATTGTTAACAAACCTAAACTCTGCAGGGTTCTACGCACAGGGATATGCTGATGACATTGCTGTGCTCATAGGGGGCAAGTTCTCAGAAACCATTTCTGAGTTGCTTTCCGCATCGATGGATCTTTTGAGGGATTGGTGTGAAAAGAATGGTTTAGGAATCAATCCCCAGAAGATAAATCTCTGTATCTTCACTAACAAAAGAAATGCTATAGTTAGACCACCCTATATAGGGGGGACACAGGTAAGCATTTGTAGTGAGGTAAAGCATCTAGGGGTTACTCTGGATAGAAAATTGGACTGGTCTAAACACATCAGGAATACTACTATGAAGGCACTTCGATGCCTCTATGCATGTATGTAGGGCTGTGGGTAGGACCTGGGGACTACAACCCAGAATGTTATTCTGGCTATATACCGCAGCAGTTAGACCAATGGTGCTCTATGCCTCTATGGTGTGGTGGCACAGAGGTAGTATTAGTAAAAATAAAACTTTGCTTGGCAAATTACAGAGGCTTTCATGTCTCATGATCACTGGTGCCATGAGTACAACTCCTACTGCTGCAATGGAAGTCTTATTGAACTTGAATCCACTGCACATAGAAGTAGAAGCGCAAGCCTTGAACGTGGCTTACAGACTTGCGAAATCAGGAACAAGATCCAAAGTCATGACTCGCATGGGGCATGGGAACTTGTTCAGAAGAATTGATGAGGACGAGGTGCTGTCAATGCACTCTGACCTACAAGTTAAGAAACACACAGACGTTTTGTACTGTGCGGAAAACACAAAGACCAAACCACATAAACTGTGTAATGGGATTAATTGCTACACAGACGGCTCACTAACAGAAAACGGATCAGGGGCCGGCATATGGAGGAAAGATAAACCAGAATCTGGGATTTCTATTCCTTTAGGTAGACACACCTCGGTCTTTCAGGCCGAAGTGATGGCGATCAATGTCTGTACCCAAACCTTAATTGGGGAGGGTGTAAGAAACAGACTGATCACAATTTTCACGGATAGCCAGGCAGCCATTGGCGCCCTGAGAAGCTATACGACCAGATCTTATTTGGTTGAGGAGTGTAAAAACAACTTAAACACACTCTCGCTAGCCAATAAGGTTAGAATCGACTGGGTGCCAGGACACACAGGCATCACAGGCAATGAGAAGGCAGATGGCCTTGCAAGGGTGGGCTCAGAACAGACACCTCTTGCACCTGAACCCATATGTGGTATCAGCCTCAGCTACGCTAAAAGGCGTATAAAATTAGCTTTAGAGGACAAGGCAAGACTTTCTTGGAGAGAAACTAAGAAACAGGAACACTCGAAACTGTTTCTTAATGGACCCTGTAAGAGAAGAAGCTCAGCACTTCTATCAATGGACAGGTGGACACTCAAAAGTGTGACAGGACTCTATACAGGTCACTGTCGGTTAAATAAACACCTCTTTAATTTGGGGATAGTGGGATCACCAATCTGCAGATTCTGCAAGAAAGAGGGAGAAACGGCACGTCATATAATATGTGACTGTGATAACTTAGCTAGAAGGCGATACCTTCACTTTGGTAGTGATCGCATTGTAGACCCCAAACTATGTGAACTGATCGATCCATTCAGTATCCTCAGATTTGCAAAGGCCGTGGGCCTGTCACATATATAGGACAGGGACATGGACGGCGCACAATAGGTCTCAGTGAGGCCGCGGTGCACAAATGCCGGAACAAATAATAATAATAATAATAGGCATATAATGATTATTAGATTATTTTTGTAATTTATATTTTTGCTTTAGCTCAAACGTATTTATTAGATTACTATAGCAATAAAAATTGCAGAAAATTAGATGTGATCATAAACAAACTACGTGCAGTGCTATTGTACACACTTTTCTCCACTCAAAGAAATCATAATTTTGATAAATCGGATGTTATAATTATAATAATGAAGTATATCGACCCCGCCTTTCCAATGCCCTGCCCAGAGCTAGATTCTGATGTCATTTTCACAAGTAGGAGAAAATGTAAGTTCAAAAGAACAACTGATTCATACAAAAGAGGGGCTGGGAATAGTCCAGGTCTAAAACAGAGTCAAGAATTATTTATAATAGTGGAGAAAAAAATTAATTTCTTGTTTAAGTGAGATATTCAATGTTTGCCTCCTTTCGGCTGTTGGAAATTCGTGTTACATCGTCTCATGAAGAGGTAAAAGCTTAAAGATTAACTTTCATTTAGCGGGATTTCCCCACTATAAATGGTGTCGGGTCGTCACGAGGGGGGCCTAGTTACCCTATCCATAGTGACGAAGTGAAGGTTGAATAGGCTATGACCTGGACAATTGCTTCACGACGGGTCTTACTACTGTACTTACTACCTTACTCCGTATCTGATAGGTATGTGCACTATGTTCAGGAGAAGAGGTATAGGGTAGGTATTATAGGTAGTTTATGTGGTCTTGGAAGACCACGAATTCACACTTGGTATCTAATTTACAATATATACATTTATCTTATGTAGTTAGCGGTCGCTACATATGGATATAAAAAAAAAACTTGTCAGAGTAACAAAAAGGAACAAATAATTATGTCTAGCTGACAAAAAAAAAAGAAAAATACATTCCATTGCACTGGTATGATTAGTTTATAAATAATAAAGGACAAATGCACATTTGTGATGACTTCAATAAAGCAACAAACGCCATAGCAGTGAAACAAAACAAAACATTGCAAGGGGGAAAAGAGCGTGAAAGGTTGCTGGTACGTATTAAAATAGGAAATGAATAAACTTAATAAAAATAAAAATGAATTATGAATTGTTAGATTGGAAGGAGATAATGATTCACGATTATAATTTCCTTGGATTTCTCGGCATTCAATTAAAGATTTGTGATAGGTCACAGTTTTGCAAAAGTACAAATTGCTAAAGATCAGATTTCAATCAAGGTTTACTCATTCAGTGTAGATCCTTTTTGTTTTGATTTGCCGGCATAAGAGCTATTAGATTGAAGCAACACGATAACAACATAATTAATTGTCGATATTGTTGAATTAACGGGCCATTTTAAATTCTCGGTGATAATAAAGATTGTAAGGAAACCTTCGAAATGGCATCCTGTCATAAGGCCTTTGGGACCTGGACTGTGTGATAAATGGTCTGAAGAAGACGGCTTTAGATTTTATCGAAATTCTCTAATAGCTCAGAGCCACCCTGACTGGGACCGAACTATTTGTAACACCCGCCCTGTCTCCCCGTGACCCCTTCTAGCCAACCTTTAACAGAGAATAAAAGAGAACAGGAATTATATTCGCCGATAATCGGGCGCCTCCATCATTTTTATGCACCTCTTACTTTCACGCCTGTTGAATTTAAAACAGTTCTTAGAATTCTAGTATCTGCTATTTTGAGATCTGCTACAGAGAGCATAATCCTTCGGCGCCGGAAATTCTTCAACGTCGCGTAACATCATTCTCGTGAGTGTTCAAGGCTCAGGTGGAACTATGTTGAGTTGTGTCATCTCTGCTAAAATTAGTTGCCATATGGGTTTTACCCACCGAATAGGACTACCCTTGTGTTGTAAATTATGATAAAAATATTTGCATAATATCCTTCTAAATTTTATTAATTGACAGTTTGTTTCAATGTTTTGCGCCAAACTCCTCAGCTAACACTTAACATTTTGGCTACCACAACGTATACAATACGAATGTCATTATTGCTCTTTGTTTTGTGATAAGTCCTAAGTTTTATAATACTTGCTTTATATTTAATATTTATAATCTTGCTTAGAACAAGTAGAAGGGTCTTGAGCAGAACTGTATACCTGCTTCGTGACTTCATGGAAGTTCCTGTTATTTTTAAGTAAGCAACCGCATCCCTTCAAGGCCTTCCTCCCTACTTCCCAGAATCTTATCCTCTTCTTATATATATAAATATATGTCTCAGCTTTACCCCCAGACCCCACTTGTGCCTAGACCTTCCACCCAGTATGTAGTAACGTATCTCTTAATATTTGTATATGTTTTTATTGTACTTCAAAATAAAGCTTTTCTTTTAAAAGACTCTCTTCTACACTAAATATTTAACTCTCGATATTCAAAATATCCAACATTACTGAAGAATGAAGACAGTAAAAGGATCCATTTTCTATTGGAGAATTAGAAAATCCTTTGAAACCAGAAAAAAAGTGTTATTCAATTAAAGCACAATGTCCTTCATTTTTGTTATACTGTGTCAGACAATACAAAGGAAGTAGTTTAATAGCGATAATTATAGGGAGGTTCTTAACAGAAATCAGCCCGGTGATTCAGGCGGTGTGCAATCGCTTAAGAATAAAATTTTTACATACCATTAAGTTTATGCTGACAGCTCTGGAAAAATCCAGAGCATCTATATACCATGTTGGTTTCCTTCCTAAAGGGCAAAAGGTGAGGGGACTGTCTCTCGAGACCCTTACCTCCAGCCAGTGGAGTTCCTCAAGGAGCAGTTATGACTCCGGCTCTTTTTACACGACTGACATTGTTGGGAAAAACTACAAGAAAGCTACTGTAATCGCTTTCGCTGACGACATTGCAGTTTACAGTAGTAGTATGAGTGCTAATGGAGCTCTTACACAGGACGAGTCAGTTTGTAACGTAATAAAGTGACAGATTGAATATCAATGTGAAGGCCAGGAAGACATACTGCGTAATTTTCTCCTTCCAAAAGGAGAAAAAAGCCTTGCTAAAGTCCTATACAATAGGAGGGCAAGAGAACTCAGCGACCTTCCTGATCTGGGGATACAAATGGATAGGCATCTCCATTTCTCTACCGATTTTAGTTACAAAATAGAAAAAAGTACGACACAGGTCTTATAGGCTTCCACACTTGGTAACTTCACCCAACTAGTCATTATGTCTCAAACTGATAATATATAAATGTGTCCTACGCCCAGCTCTGCTGCTACATGCTCACTTAACTGACAGTTGAGGTAAAAGTCTCAAACAATTTTAGAATGCTATCTTGAGATAAATGGTCAGACATAACTCTCCAGGGGTTAAAGAACGCCGACCTGTTTAACTGATGAACCTAGTACATGTCACGAATCAGTTACGTTACCATATCGTTCTTTTGTATTCCAACCTAGCATATGATAGGAAGATAACACCTTGACTTTACCACTTTTCTAGCCTCAATGATAGTGCATCTGTAGTGCTCCCAAGAAATAAAATCTGCTCTGCCGATTGAGAATCGTGCTTACGTTGTCACGAGTCCGTGGCTTGGTGCGCCGTCGGTGGGTTAGTTCATCCACCGGAGACACAAGTTTTTTTACTCTTTGCAGCACCTGACAAACTCAGTGTCTAACACTATGACCCCCATTCCCGTATCGATGGCTACAGCCCGTCCGGGAAAACTAGGTTAAGTTAGTTAGATTTAGGTAAGCACTAGCACAACTCATTCTTAAGGTAAGCTCTTGTTCACGCGCCTTGTATTGTGTACATCAGCCTACAACAGAAAAATTCTTAAACTTCACACATTATATAAAATGTAGCTACGCCACAGTAAATAAAATTAGCACGATGTGCGTTTATGTAAAGATTCCGTATCGGGGAATCTGTAACTCACTCTGGGTATATTGAATGAAGGGTAGAAAAAAAACAAAAAACGTTAATTTCTTTTTTTATATCTTACCAACATATTCCTGATCAGTGGAGTATAAATATTACGATTTATAACTTGAAAAATATATGTCATAACTGGAAACCAGTTATTAAATAATGAATATCGGATTATTTTTTTTTAAACAGAGTAGCACACAATGGGAAGAACCTGGAAGACCTAGACGCTCCACTGATTTTGTGTTAATGCCAAATATCAAAATAGACACTGGAAAATAATAGTAGTCCTTTGGCCACCAGTCAAGCCTCCTGCCTGCTGGTCAGTGACAAGTTTTAAATCCTGTTTCTTTTTTAGTCTAATTATTATGAAAGCCATTCTCAAAACACCAAATATTTAGCTAGTACATCAACACGACAAAGAGCTGATTTGTCTTCGAGGGCTGGAGAGGATAAAACTACAGAAACATCATGGCATCAGTGATAGTTTTTAAAGCAATGTTAGTAGGCAACACGGCTTGTACCACGCTTTACATCCTCGAGTACTTACTCTTATACTTTATGATCCAGTTTATCTGACGGTTGGGACTGATGTGCTAACTGGACTTCGTAATCGCACCCTGTTGAGTTCACAAGGATCGAGTGGTTCTTTTTAAAATTTCTTAGAGTTGGAACAGAAAATTCAATGATTCATGGAGCTGAAGACAAGAGCCGTGAAGTTGTCCAAAACTGGCGTGAAATGAAGGCACTAGCCACTGAAAAAGATGGCTAGGAGTAATTATTTGTGGCTCTATGTTCCACTATAGGAATCAAAGGAGTTAGCTGAGTAGAGTTTTAGGTACAACATATACTAGATAAAAATACTCACACCTTCATAGATATACTCAGAGGAAGAAGTTGCAACAAATGGATCGGAAACCACCTTTAGTGAATACTTCCCTGCGGTGAACTCAAGATTAGATTTAACGCTTGTCAAATTAAACTTTCTGTTGACTCAGTTAGACTACATGGTCACGGAATCTTGGGTTCGTATGTCGTGTATTTGTGATGGTGTCTCGCCCCCCCCCCCAAACCACTTGTCTTCGACTGTCAGTAGTTGAAAAGCAGCTTTGATCCAAAAGTGACTTGATGAAAGGTTCAAATGCAAAAAATTGTGTTTATAAACAAGGGAATTGTAAAAACCTGCAGTAACTATGTGCCAGTTATTTGTTTATTTCAATAGTTGATATTTTTCGGTGCTCAGAGAAGATATTTATATGCTTAGGAATATCGCTTAAACAACTTTATTTTATAAATAACTTATAATTTTGCAAAACTGTGTTTATAAACAAGGGAATTGTAAAAACCTACAGTAACTATGTGCCAGTTATTTGTTTATTTCAATAGTTGATATTTTTCGGTGCTCAGAGAAGATATTTATATGCTTAGGAATATCGCATAAACAACTTTATTTTATAAATAACTTATAATTTTGCAAAACTGTGTTTATAAACAAGGGAATTGTAAAAACCTACAGTAACTATGTGCCAGTTATTTGTTTATTTCAATAGTTGATATTTTTCGGTGCTCAGAGAAGATATTTATATGCTTAGGAATATCGCTTAAACGACTTTATTTTATAAATAACTTATAATTTTGCAAAACTGTGTTTATAAACAAGGGAATCGTAAAAACCTACAGTAACTATGTGCCAGTTATTTGTTTATTTCAATAGTTGATATTTTTCGGTGCTCAGAGAAGATATTTATATGCTTAGGAATATCGCTAAAACAACTTTATTTTATAAATAACTTATAATTTTGCAAAACTGTGTTTATAAACAAGGGAATTGTAAAAACCTACAGTAACTATGTGCCAGTTATTTGTTTATTTCAATAGTTGATATTTTTCGGTGCTCAGAGAAGATATTTATATGCTTAGGAATATCGCTTAAACAACTTTATTTTATAAATAACTTATAATTTTGCAAAACTGTGTTTATAAACAAGGGAATTGTAAAAACCTACAGTAACTATGTGCCAGTTATTTGTTTATTTCAATAGTTGATATTTTTCGGTGCTCAGAGAAGATATTTATATGCTTAGGAATATCGCATAAACAACTTTATTTTATAAATAACTTATAATTTTGCAAAACTGTGTTTATAAACAAGGGAATTGTAAAAACCTACAGTAACTATGTGCCAGTTATTTGTTTATTTCAATAGTTGATATTTTTCGGTGCTCAGAGAAGATATTTATATGCTTAGGAATATCGCTTAAACGACTTTATTTTATAAATAACTTATAATTTTGCAAAACTGTGTTTATAAACAAGGGAATCGTAAAAACCTACAGTAACTATGTGCCAGTTATTTGTTTATTTCAATAGTTGATATTTTTCGGTGCTCAGAGAAGATATTTATATGCTTAGGAATATCGCTAAAACAACTTTATTTTATAAATAACTTATAATTTTGCAAAACTGTGTTTATAAACAAGGGAATTGTAAAAACCTACAGTAACTATGTGCCAGTTATTTGTTTATTTCAAAATAGTTGATATTTTTCGGTGCTCAGAGAAGATATTTATATGCTTAGGAATATCGCTAAAACAACTTTATTTTATAAATAACTTATAATTTTGCAAAACTGTGTTTATAAACAAGGGAATCGTAAAAACCTACAGTAACTATGTGCCAGTTATTTGTTTATTTCAATAGTTGATATTTTTCGGTGCTCAGAGAAGATATTTATATGCTTAGGAATATCGCTAAAACAACTTTATTTTATAAATAACTTATAATTTTGCAAAACTGTGTTTATAAACAAGGGAATTGTAAAAACCTACAGTAACTATGTGCCAGTTATTTGTTTATTTCAATAGTTGATATTTTTCGGTGCTCAGAGAAGATATTTATATGCTTAGGAATATCGCTTAAACGACTTTATTTTATAAATAACTTATAATTTTGCAAAACTGTGTTTATAAACAAGGGAATCGTAAAAACCTACAGTAACTATGTGCCAGTTATTTGTTTATTTCAATAGTTGATATTTTTCGGTGCTCAGAGAAGATATTTATATGCTTAGGAATATCGCTTAAACGACTTTATTTTATAAATAACTTATAATTTTGCAAAATTGTGTTTATAAACAAGGGAATCGTAAAAACCTACAGTAACTATGTGCCAGTTATTTGTTTATTTCAATAGTTGATATTTTTCGGTGCTCAGAGAAGATATTTATATGCTTAGGAATATCGCTAAAACAACTTTATTTTATAAATAACTTATAATTTTGCAAAACTGTGTTTATAAACAAGGGAATTGTAAAAACCTACAGTAACTATGTGCCAGTTATTTGTTTATTTCAATAGTTGATATTTTTCGGTGCTCAGAGAAGATATTTATATGCTTAGGAATATCGCTTAAACGACTTTATTTTATAAATAACTTATAATTTTGCAAAACTGTGTTTATAAACAAGGGAATCGTAAAAACCTACAGTAACTATGTGCCAGTTATTTGTTTATTTCAATAGTTGATATTTTTCGGTGCTCAGAGAAGATATTTATATGCTTAGGAATATCGCTAAAACAACTTTATTTTATAAATAACTTATAATTTTGCAAAACTGTGTTTATAAACAAGGGAATTGTAAAAACCTACAGTAACTATGTGCCAGTTATTTGTTTATTTCAATAGTTGATATTTTTCGGTGCTCAGAGAAGATATTTATATGCTTAGGAATATCGCTAAAACAACTTTATTTTATAAATAACTTATAATTTTGCAAAACTGTGTTTATAAACAAGGGAATCGTAAAAACCTACAGTAACTATGTGCCAGTTATTTGTTTATTTCAATAGTTGATATTTTTCGGTGCTCAGAGAAGATATTTATATGCTTAGGAATATCGCTAAAACAACTTTATTTTATAAATAACTTATAATTTTGCAAAACTGTGTTTATAAACAAGGGAATTGTAAAAACCTACAGTAACTATGTGCCAGTTATTTGTTTATTTCAATAGTTGATATTTTTCGGTGCTCAGAGAAGATATTTATATGCTTAGGAATATCGCTAAAACAACTTTATTTTATAAATAACTTATAATTTTGCAAAACTGTGTTTATAAACAAGGGAATCGTAAAAACCTACAGTAACTATGTGCCAGTTATTTGTTTATTTCAATAGTTGATATTTTTCGGTGCTCAGAGAAGATATTTATATGCTTAGGAATATCGCTAAAACAACTTTATTTTATAAATAACTTATAATTTTGCAAAACTGTGTTTATAAACAAGGGAATTGTAAAAACCTACAGTAACTATGTGCCAGTTATTTGTTTATTTCAATAGTTGATATTTTTCGGTGCTCAGAGAAGATATTTATATGCTTAGGAATATCGCTAAAACAACTTTATTTTATAAATAACTTATAATTTTGCAAAACTGTGTTTATAAACAAGGGAATTGTAAAAACCTACAGTAACTATGTGCCAGTTATTTGTTTATTTCAATAGTTGATATTTTTCGGTGCTCAGAGAAGATATTTATATGCTTAGGAATATCGCTAAAACAACTTTATTTTATAAATAACTTATAATTTTGCAAAACTGTGTTTATAAACAAGGGAATTGTAAAAACCTACAGTAACTATGTGCCAGTTATTTGTTTATTTCAATAGTTGATATTTTTCGGTGCTCAGAGAAGATATTTATATGCTTAGGAATATCGCTTAAACGACTTTATTTTATAAATAACTTATAATTTTGCAAAACTGTGTTTATAAACAAGGGAATTGTAAAAACCTACAGTAACTATGTGCCAGTTATTTGTTTATTTCAATAGTTGATATTTTTCGGTGCTCAGAGAAGATATTTATATGCTTAGGAATATCGCTAAAACAACTTTATTTTATAAATAACTTATAATTTTGCAAAACTGTGTTTATAAACAAGGGAATTGTAAAAACCTACAGTAACTATGTGCCAGTTATTTGTTTATTTCAAAATAGTTGATATTTTTCGGTGCTCAGAGAAGATATTTATATGCTTAGGAATATCGCTAAAACAACTTTATTTTATAAATAACTTATAATTTTGCAAAACTGTGTTTATAAACAAGGGAATCGTAAAAACCTACAGTAACTATGTGCCAGTTATTTGTTTATTTCAATAGTTGATATTTTTCGGTGCTCAGAGAAGATATTTATATGCTTAGGAATATCGCTAAAACAACTTTATTTTATAAATAACTTATAATTTTGCAAAACTGTGTTTATAAACAAGGGAATCGTAAAAACCTACAGTAACTATGTGCCAGTTATTTGTTTATTTCAATAGTTGATATTTTTCGGTGCTCAGAGAAGATATTTATATGCTTAGGAATATCGCTTAAACGACTTTATTTTATAAATAACTTATAATTTTGCAAAACTGTGTTTATAAACAAGGGAATTGTAAAAACCTACAGTAACTATGTGCCAGTTATTTGTTTATTTCAATAGTTGATATTTTTCGGTGCTCAGAGAAGATGTTTATATGCTTAGGAATATCGCTTAAACGACTTTATTTTATAAATAACTTATAATTTTGCAAAACTGTGTTTATGAACAAGGGAATTGTAAAAACCTACAGTAACTATGTGCCAGTTATTTGTTTATTTCAAAATAGTTGATATTTTTCGGTGCTCAGAGAAGATATTTATATGCTTAGGAATATCGCTAAAACAACTTTATTTTATAAATAACTTATAATTTTGCAAAACTGTGTTTATAAACAAGGGAATCGTAAAAACCTACAGTAACTATGTGCCAGTTATTTGTTTATTTCAATAGTTGATATTTTTCGGTGCTCAGAGAAGATATTTATATGCTTAGGAATATCGCTTAAACGACTTTATTTTATAAATAACTTATAATTTTGCAAAACTGTGTTTATAAACAAGGGAATTGTAAAAACCTACAGTAACTATGTGCCAGTTATTTGTTTATTTCAAAATAGTTGATATTTTTCGGTGCTCAGAGAAGATATTTATATGCTTAGGAATATCGCTAAAACAACTTTATTTTATAAATAACTTATAATTTTGCAAAACTGTGTTTATAAACAAGGGAATTGTAAAAACCTGCAGTAACTATGTGCCAGTTATTTGTTTATTTCAATAGTTGATATTTTTCGGTGCTCAGAGAAGATATTTATATGCTTAGGAATATCGCTAAAACGACTTTATTTTATAAATAACTTATAATTTTGCAAAACTGTGTTTATAAACAAGGGAATTGTAAAAACCTGCAGTAACTATGTGCCAGTTATTTGTTTATTTCAAAATAGTTGATATTTTTCGGTGCTCAGAGAAGATATTTATATGCTTAGGAATATCGCTAAAACAACTTTATTTTATAAATAACTTATAATTTTGCAAAACTGTGTTTATAAACAAGGGAATTGTAAAAACCTGCAGTAACTATGTGCCAGTTATTTGTTTATTTCAATAGTTGATATTTTTCGGTGCTCAGAGAAGATATTTATATGCTTAGGAATATCGCTAAAACAACTTTATTTTATAAATAACTTATAATTTTGCAAAACTGTGTTTATAAACAAGGGAATTGTAAAAACCTACAGTAACTATGTGCCAGTTATTTGTTTATTTCAATAGTTGATATTTTTCGGTGCTCAGAGAAGATATTTATATGCTTAGGAATATCGCTAAAACAACTTTATTTTATAAATAACTTATAATTTTGCAAAACTGTGTTTATAAACAAGGGAATTGTAAAAACCTGCAGTAACTATGTGCCAGTTATTTGTTTATTTCAATAGTTGATATTTTTCGGTGCTCAGAGAAGATATTTATATGCTTAGGAATATCGCTTAAACGACTTTATTTTATAAATAACTTATAATTTTGCAAAACTGTGTTTATAAACAAGGGAATTGTAAAAACCTGCAGTAACTATGTGCCAGTTATTTGTTTATTTCAATAGTTGATATTTTTCGGTGCTCAGAGAAGATATTTATATGCTTAGGAATATCGCTTAAACGACTTTATTTTATAAATAACTTATAATTTTGCAAAACTGTGTTTATAAACAAGGGAATTGTAAAAACCTACAGTAACTATGTGCCAGTTATTTGTTTATTTCAAAATAGTTGATATTTTTCGGTGCTCAGAGAAGATATTTATATGCTTAGGAATATCGCTAAAACAACTTTATTTTATAAATAACTTATAATTTTGCAAAACTGTGTTTATAAACAAGGGAATTGTAAAAACCTGCAGTAACTATGTGCCAGTTATTTGTTTATTTCAATAGTTGATATTTTTCGGTGCTCAGAGAAGATATTTATATGCTTAGGAATATCGCTTAAACGACTTTATTTTATAAATAACTTATAATTTTGCAAAACTGTGTTTATAAACAAGGGAATTGTAAAAACCTGCAGTAACTATGTGCCAGTTATTTGTTTATTTCAAAATAGTTGATATTTTTCGGTGCTCAGAGAAGATATTTATATGCTTAGGAATATCGCTAAAACAACTTTATTTTATAAATAACTTATAATTTTGCAAAACTGTGTTTATAAACAAGGGAATTGTAAAAACCTGCAGTAACTATGTGCCAGTTATTTGTTTATTTCAATAGTTGATATTTTTCGGTGCTCAGAGAAGATATTTATATGCTTAGGAATATCGCTAAAACAACTTTATTTTATAAATAACTTATAATTTTGCAAAACTGTGTTTATAAACAAGGGAATTGTAAAAACCTGCAGTAACTATGTGCCAGTTATTTGTTTATTTCAATAGTTGATATTTTTCGGTGCTCAGAGAAGATATTTATATGCTTAGGAATATCGCTAAAACAACTTTATTTTATAAATAACTTATAATTTTGCAAAACTGTGTTTATAAACAAGGGAATTGTAAAAACCTGCAGTAACTATGTGCCAGTTATTTGTTTATTTCAATAGTTGATATTTTTCGGTGCTCAGAGAAGATATTTATATGCTTAGGAATATCGCTAAAACAACTTTATTTTATAAATAACTTATAATTTTGCAAAACTGTGTTTATAAACAAGGGAATTGTAAAAACCTGCAGTAACTATGTGCCAGTTATTTGTTTATTTCAATAGTTGATATTTTTCGGTGCTCAGAGAAGATATTTATATGCTTAGGAATATCGCTAAAACAACTTTATTTTATAAATAACTTATAATTTTGCAAAACTGTGTTTATAAACAAGGGAATTGTAAAAACCTACAGTAACTATGTGCCAGTTATTTGTTTATTTCAATAGTTGATATTTTTCGGTGCTCAGAGAAGATATTTATATGCTTAGGAATATCGCTAAAACAACTTTATTTTATAAATAACTTATAATTTTGCAAAACTGTGTTTATAAACAAGGGAATTGTAAAAACCTGCAGTAACTATGTGCCAGTTATTTGTTTATTTCAATAGTTGATATTTTTCGGTGCTCAGAGAAGATATTTATATGCTTAGGAATATCGCTAAAACAACTTTATTTTATAAATAACTTATAATTTTGCAAAACTGTGTTTATAAACAAGGGAATTGTAAAAACCTGCAGTAACTATGTGCCAGTTATTTGTTTATTTCAATAGTTGATATTTTTCGGTGCTCAGAGAAGATATTTATATGCTTAGGAATATCGCTTAAACGACTTTATTTTATAAATAACTTATAATTTTGCAAAACTGTGTTTATAAACAAGGGAATTGTAAAAACCTGCAGTAACTATGTGCCAGTTATTTGTTTATTTCAAAATAGTTGATATTTTTCGGTGCTCAGAGAAGATATTTATATGCTTAGGAATATCGCTAAAACAACTTTATTTTATAAATAACTTATAATTTTGCAAAACTGTGTTTATAAACAAGGGAATTGTAAAAACCTGCAGTAACTATGTGCCAGTTATTTGTTTATTTCAATAGTTGATATTTTTCGGTGCTCAGAGAAGATATTTATATGCTTAGGAATATCGCTTAAACGACTTTATTTTATAAATAACTTATAATTTTGCAAAACTGTGTTTATAAACAAGGGAATTGTAAAAACCTACAGTAACTATGTGCCAGTTATTTGTTTATTTCAATAGTTGATATTTTTCGGTGCTCAGAGAAGATGTTTATATGCTTAGGAATATCGCTTAAACGACTTTATTTTATAAATAACTTATAATTTTGCAAAACTGTGTTTATGAACAAGGGAATTGTAAAAACCTACAGTAACTATGTGCCAGTTATTTGTTTATTTCAAAATAGTTGATATTTTTCGGTGCTCAGAGAAGATATTTATATGCTTAGGAATATCGCTAAAACAACTTTATTTTATAAATAACTTATAATTTTGCAAAACTGTGTTTATAAACAAGGGAATCGTAAAAACCTACAGTAACTATGTGCCAGTTATTTGTTTATTTCAATAGTTGATATTTTTCGGTGCTCAGAGAAGATATTTATATGCTTAGGAATATCGCTTAAACGACTTTATTTTATAAATAACTTATAATTTTGCAAAACTGTGTTTATAAACAAGGGAATTGTAAAAACCTACAGTAACTATGTGCCAGTTATTTGTTTATTTCAAAATAGTTGATATTTTTCGGTGCTCAGAGAAGATATTTATATGCTTAGGAATATCGCTAAAACAACTTTATTTTATAAATAACTTATAATTTTGCAAAACTGTGTTTATAAACAAGGGAATCGTAAAAACCTACAGTAACTATGTGCCAGTTATTTGTTTATTTCAATAGTTGATATTTTTCGGTGCTCAGAGAAGATATTTATATGCTTAGGAATATCGCTAAAACAACTTTATTTTATAAATAACTTATAATTTTGCAAAACTGTGTTTATAAACAAGGGAATCGTAAAAACCTACAGTAACTATGTGCCAGTTATTTGTTTATTTCAATAGTTGATATTTTTCGGTGCTCAGAGAAGATATTTATATGCTTAGGAATATCGCTAAAACAACTTTATTTTATAAATAACTTATAATTTTGCAAAACTGTGTTTATAAACAAGGGAATTGTAAAAACCTACAGTAACTATGTGCCAGTTATTTGTTTATTTCAATAGTTGATATTTTTCGGTGCTCAGAGAAGATATTTATATGCTTAGGAATATCGCTAAAACAACTTTATTTTATAAATAACTTATAATTTTGCAAAACTGTGTTTATAAACAAGGGAATTGTAAAAACCTACAGTAACTATGTGCCAGTTATTTGTTTATTTCAATAGTTGATATTTTTCGGTGCTCAGAGAAGATATTTATATGCTTAGGAATATCGCTTAAACGACTTTATTTTATAAATAACTTATAATTTTGCAAAACTGTGTTTATAAACAAGGGAATTGTAAAAACCTGCAGTAACTATGTGCCAGTTATTTGTTTATTTCAATAGTTGATATTTTTCGGTGCTCAGAGAAGATGTTTATATGCTTAGGAATATCGCTTAAACGACTTTATTTTATAAATAACTTATAATTTTGCAAAACTGTGTTTATGAACAAGGGAATTGTAAAAACCTACAGTAACTATGTGCCAGTTATTTGTTTATTTCAAAATAGTTGATATTTTTCGGTGCTCAGAGAAGATATTTATATGCTTAGGAATATCGCTAAAACAACTTTATTTTATAAATAACTTATAATTTTGCAAAACTGTGTTTATAAACAAGGGAATCGTAAAAACCTACAGTAACTATGTGCCAGTTATTTGTTTATTTCAATAGTTGATATTTTTCGGTGCTCAGAGAAGATATTTATATGCTTAGGAATATCGCTTAAACGACTTTATTTTATAAATAACTTATAATTTTGCAAAACTGTGTTTATAAACAAGGGAATTGTAAAAACCTACAGTAACTATGTGCCAGTTATTTGTTTATTTCAATAGTTGATATTTTTCGGTGCTCAGAGAAGATATTTATATGCTTAGGAATATCGCTAAAACAACTTTATTTTATAAATAACTTATAATTTTGCAAAACTGTGTTTATAAACAAGGGAATTGTAAAAACCTACAGTAACTATGTGCCAGTTATTTGTTTATTTCAATAGTTGATATTTTTCGGTGCTCAGAGAAGATATTTATATGCTTAGGAATATCGCTTAAACGACTTTATTTTATAAATAACTTATAATTTTGCAAAACTGTGTTTATAAACAAGGGAATTGTAAAAACCTACAGTAACTATGTGCCAGTTATTTGTTTATTTCAATAGTTGATATTTTTCGGTGCTCAGAGAAGATATTTATATGCTTAGGAATATCGCTAAAACAACTTTATTTTATAAATAACTTATAATTTTGCAAAACTGTGTTTATAAACAAGGGAATTGTGAAAACCTACAGTAACTATGTGCCAGTTATTTGTTTATTTCAATAGTTGATATTTTTCGGTGCTCAGAGAAGATATTTATATGCTTAGGAATATCGCTAAAACAACTTTATTTTATAAATAACTTATAATTTTGCAAAACTGTGTTTATAAACAAGGGAATCGTAAAAACCTACAGTAACTATGTGCCAGTTATTTGTTTATTTCAATAGTTGATATTTTTCGGTGCTCAGAGAAGATATTTATATGCTTAGGAATATCGCTAAAACAACTTTATTTTATAAATAACTTATAATTTTGCAAAACTGTGTTTATAAACAAGGGAATTGTAAAAACCTACAGTAACTATGTGCCAGTTATTTGTTTATTTCAATAGTTGATATTTTTCGGTGCTCAGAGAAGATATTTATATGCTTAGGAATATCGCTAAAACAACTTTATTTTATAAATAACTTATAATTTTGCAAAACTGTGTTTATAAACAAGGGAATTGTAAAAACCTACAGTAACTATGTGCCAGTTATTTGTTTATTTCAATAGTTGATATTTTTCGGTGCTCAGAGAAGATATTTATATGCTTAGGAATATCGCTTAAACGACTTTATTTTATAAATAACTTATAATTTTGCAAAACTGTGTTTATAAACAAGGGAATTGTAAAAACCTGCAGTAACTATGTGCCAGTTATTTGTTTATTTCAATAGTTGATATTTTTCGGTGCTCAGAGAAGATATTTATATGCTTAGGAATATCGCTTAAACGACTTTATTTTATAAATAACTTATAATTTTGCAAAACTGTGTTTATAAACAAGGGAATTGTAAAAACCTACAGTAACTATGTGCCAGTTATTTGTTTATTTCAATAGTTGATATTTTTCGGTGCTCAGAGAAGATATTTATATGCTTAGGAATATCGCTAAAACGACTTTATTTTATAAATAACTTATAATTTTGCAAAACTGTGTTTATAAACAAGGGAATTGTAAAAACCTGCAGTAACTATGTGCCAGTTATTTGTTTATTTCAATAGTTGATATTTTTCGGTGCTCAGAGAAGATATTTATATGCTTAGGAATATCGCTAAAACGACTTTATTTTATAAATAACTTATAATTTTGCAAAACTGTGTTTATAAACAAGGGAATTGTAAAAACCTGCAGTAACTATGTGCCAGTTATTTGTTTATTTCAATAGTTGATATTTTTCGGTGCTCAGAGAAGATATTTATATGCTTAGGAATATCGCTAAAACAACTTTATTTTATAAATAACTTATAATTTTGCAAAACTGTGTTTATAAACAAGGGAATTGTAAAAACCTACAGTAACTATGTGCCAGTTATTTGTTTATTTCAATAGTTGATATTTTTCGGTGCTCAGAGAAGATATTTATATGCTTAGGAATATCGCTTAAACGACTTTATTTTATAAATAACTTATAATTTTGCAAAACTGTGTTTATAAACAAGGGAATTGTAAAAACCTGCAGTAACTATGTGCCAGTTATTTGTTTATTTCAATAGTTGATATTTTTCGGTGCTCAGAGAAGATATTTATATGCTTAGGAATATCGCTTAAACGACTTTATTTTATAAATAACTTATAATTTTGCAAAACTGTGTTTATAAACAAGGGAATTGTAAAAACCTACAGTAACTATGTGCCAGTTATTTGTTTATTTCAATAGTTGATATTTTTCGGTGCTCAGAGAAGATATTTATATGCTTAGGAATATCGCTAAAACGACTTTATTTTATAAATAACTTATAATTTTGCAAAACTGTGTTTATAAACAAGGGAATTGTAAAAACCTGCAGTAACTATGTGCCAGTTATTTGTTTATTTCAATAGTTGATATTTTTCGGTGCTCAGAGAAGATATTTATATGCTTAGGAATATCGCTTAAACGACTTTATTTTATAAATAACTTATAATTTTGCAAAACTGTGTTTATAAACAAGGGAATTGTAAAAACCTACAGTAACTATGTGCCAGTTATTTGTTTATTTCAATAGTTGATATTTTTCGGTGCTCAGAGAAGATATTTATATGCTTAGGAATATCGCTTAAACGACTTTATTTTATAAATAACTTATAATTTTGCAAAACTGTGTTTATGAACAAGGGAATTGTAAAAACCTACAGTAACTATGTGCCAGTTATTTGTTTATTTCAAAATAGTTATTGATATTTTGCGTTGTTCAAAAAGTATATTTACATGTTTACGGAGATTGCTTAAACAGCTAAGGTTTATTTTAGATTTTATTTACGATTTCGCTCAGAAGAACAATTAAAAGGGATACCATGCTTGGTCAAATGTTAAATCTACTTGTTTCTTATTGTGGTAATGTAACTTACAAGTGATGGAGCTAACAGAAAATAAAACCTTTTAAGAACGAACATAATAAAAATAAAACAAACAGATTTGGTTGAGTAAATAGATAATGTATTTATGTTAATATTGTTCTAACAATATGTATGTTTTATTAGACGCTGTTTGAGCGTGAATGTACTGGTCTTACTGGTATAGATCTTGGGTAATTGTAGGAGTGTTAAGATGGTGGTGATTGTAGGTATATGCTCCGATTATCTGAAATTGCAATGCAAATCGGTGCAGCGTAAGTCAATATGGATAATGTGACAGCTATTTTTGCATCTATCAGACATATACAAAACCGTATATACCCTTAATGAATCTGGGTCCTTCTTACGAGTCTAGTACATGTCACGAATCAGTTATGTTACCATATCGTTCTTTTGTATTCCAACCTAGCAAGTGATAGGAAGATAACACCTTGACGATACCACTTTTCTAGCCTCGATGATAGTGCATCTGCAGTGCTCCCAAGAAATAAAATCTGCTCTGCCGATTGAGAATCGTGCTTACGTTGTCACGAGTCATGGAGAGCAAATCTAGTTTTCTTGAAAAATAAAACGGCATCTCCATAACATCAATTATGGACGTTTATATTACACCAGATTATTTTAAGTGATAGACGAAATATTTTAAGAAAATTATTTATATTTGTATTTCGTCGTTTAATGATAAAGTATTTTTGAAAAAATTCTTGAGCTTGGATGGTCAGTTTTATCACATCCACCTTACTCCCCGGATCTTGCCCCGACAGACTACCACCTTTTCTGTTCCTTAAAAAAACGTTTTGAATGGAAAAACCTTCAATTCTGAAGAGCAAGTCCAGGCAGGCTGTCGAAAACTTCTTCCAGTCCAAACCAACCACATTTCACAAGGAAGGGATTGATAAACCGCCAGGAAGATGGAAGAATGTTATAGATGATAGTGGCGAATACATAATAAATTAATATAATTTAGTTATTTAATGAGAGAAAAATAAATGTCTGATGAAAAAACGGAAGCTACTTATGACTCGACCGAATAGTTTTCTCATGGTCAGATTATAGGTCCAGGGAGGTATCCTATGGGAGCAAGAGTTAAGGGATGGTGACCTAGAGGTCGCAAAAAATGAAAAGACAATACCATCTGCCTCATTGTCAGGACCATTGGCACAAACCCACAGACCGGAGATAAAGGATATGGTTAGTATTGAATTTATGTTAGTTGTGATAGAAAATAAATGTTTCCGACGTCGGAGAACTACAATTGATGAGAGAAATCAGTCTTTGACGTGCGCGTGCTACCGATGGTAGTTCTGATGCATCGGGGATTCCTTCCCCGAAAAAAACAACACCTACTGTTTACTGGATCTGACAGAAGGCACCTCACGGGGACCTTTATACTTTTTTTTATTCCTTTATCTTCTTTTACATTTTTTCCCTCTTCTTCTTGTCATTCTCTTTTCTCTTAGGTTGTTTTTTACTCTCCCGTTCCGTCCACTCGAGCTGAGACCCCCCAGCACCCCGGCCATTTTGTCCCCTCGATTGTGTCACCTACTGACAAAACAAACAGTTTCTTCTCTAGAGAATGCTCTATTATCTGGAATGATTAGTGAAAAAACTAGCTGGGCGGTTTTGAGGGACATAATCTCCAGCTTCATCTCACTTCACCCATGGGTTCATTAAATAAAGCGTTCACAAGTATGGGTTTTATCAGAAGCATACCAACATTTTGATATAGGAGATTCAAACTCATTGAGTATTTTCAGAAAGCCACTGCATTCATGGACAATTTTATTCCAGTACAGTAATACATATTTTAAGTAAAGTGATACATTGGGGGTGATATTTTGTCCGAATGCAACATATTTACAGAAAGATACATTAAACTATCAAAATGTTTGTCATAGAACTATTATGTGTTATTTTTATAACATCATATATCATGTCACACAACATACGGAAGTCTACGCTCACTCGATGAATGTTCTTGAAAGGATCTTTTAAAATATGAGTAATGAAATGGCAATTGAACCAGTCGCCTACAACTCTTCGTGTGTTGGAGATTATCCCTAAACCCTGTTAAGAATAACTGACATGCAGCAATTGAGATATCTAATTTGAGTCCTTGGCAAAGGATTCCAAACAAATTATTTCAATATAGTTAAGGATATACAAGGCTATACTTCAAAACTAAATATGTATATTACAAGGAATATATCCACTTTAATGTTTATATAACATGCCAAAAATATGCCTTGAACCAATTGAAATAGGGTTTAAAAAATATACATTCAGTCACATCTCTATCTATAGTATAAATCTTTTCTTATTAATCTGTAATCTTTATTTATTTTAATTAGATTCCTTAAAATTTTTTAGATATAGTGAATAAATGTTTACTTTGTACCAATACATTGTGAGAGGACTGATACATAGAACAACTAGATTTTTGAGTATTAATGAGAAGTAGTACAATATTACACGAAAAGTACTTAAAATTTTAAATAATTGAGAAAATATTGGGAACCATTGGAAACAACTGGGCAGCAGGTACGAACATGTTTCTGATTAACGATTATAGTGTGATTAAAATCCGTCACAGGGCTCCATAAAGGAGAGACGTCTGTCCATGAAAATAAACACAATTATTATTATTATTATTATGTTAATTACAACAAGAGTTTGTTTTTTAAATTTATACGTAGTATTTTTTTTCAAACCCCTTCATTTAATATGCAAAGAGTGAGTTACAGATTCCACAATACGGAATCTTTACATAAATGCACATCGTGTTAATTATATTTACTGTAGCGTAGCTACATTTTATATAATGTGTAAGGTTTAAAGTATTTTTCTATGGTAGACTGATGTACATAATACAAGGCGTGTGAACATAGTGATAGGACTCACCTGAAGAATGAGTTGTGCTAATACTAACCTTGATCTAACTAACTAAACCTATTTTTCCCGGATAGGCTGTTGCCATCGATACGGGAAAGGAGGTAGGGTCATAGTGTTAAACACCGCGTTTGTCAGGTGTTGCAACTAGTAAAAATAACTTGACGTGTCTCCGGTGGATGAACTCGGCCACCGACGGCCACCCACCATGCAACGGCTGTAGCTTGTCAATATCCATTATACTTATTATTTATGAGCTTAAATACTAATAATTAAATCACGAGAAGACCTGTCTGCCGATTTTTCTTTTTTGGGGGTTTAAAATAAATGGAGATGATAAAATTCATATGTACCATACATATTATCATGAGGAGGGTGAAGAGCATGGAAGTTTCTGGGATGAATAAGACCTAAATACATATAATAATAACTGATTAATTGTTAGGTTGAAGGGAGATAAGAAACTGTCAAAGTCTGGATTTAAAGTTGATGAACGCCGAATATCAATGGGAAAAGATTTCCAAAGATTTGTGGAAAGCATAAGACGGTCAGTCAAAGGAAGCAGATTTATGAGAAGGAAAGTAAGGTCGGAATGGTAGGATCTAGTATTTTGACACGTGGTAGCTGATTTGAACTGGAGGAAGTTGTGAAGGTAAGGAGGCTTTTTAGTCATGATAGTATTGAAGATGAGGAATCCAAGGATGTAAAAGGTACTGCCATCGAGTAGTTGGCTGGAGATCCCAAGTATAAATCTTAGAAAACACTTCATTAGCCGCTTTAACCGAGCCGTGAGTAACGTTGCAGTTTTGTTCTTCACACAAGTATGAACAGGCCACCTCGAATGTCCTTTGCACCTTATGGTCAGTTGCCTAGTAGATGCAGCCTTAAACAGGTCCAGTTTTCTGCACATGTATATTTCCTTAATATTCGTTAATACAAATTCCATGTAGAGAGTGAGTTGCAGAAGTAGATAAAAGGATCAGTTGCCTATACAACGAGGCTTTGAGAGCCAACAGTTTTTTTTTTTAATTATATACAAAGTATAAATTACTAAATTAATTCAGAGGCCAAGATCTTCGGTTTGATGTTATAAAATTATTAATTTTATTATTGCATTATATGAGTTAATCAATGGTGGCACCTAATCGTGTTTTATGGAGTTAGCAACATAGAGTCAGAGACCCGGGATGTGAACCTCCAACTATTTTTTCTCTTTAACCAATATTTCTTGAAATGCAAACCAGTGTAATTACATACCACAACTATAGTTTTTTAATGCATTCATTGGTACTGGCCACGTTCTCCACACATGCTTTGAGCGTCTTAGGCTCTCTTGTCCTCTCTCTGTTTGATAGCGGCTCCTGGGAAGAGTGCGATTTTGTACATATTGTAAGAATGTGAATTGTACGTAATTATGTATTAGTTCTTACATTACAATTAAAAATTCTGAATAAACATATGGTAATTTTTCAAAGAAAGACACACCAGTGGACTCTCACCACTGTACCGAAACAACCAACCTCCACCGAGGCTTCCCACACCCCTTAATCCTCTCACACCACCTTCAAGCAGGTACTCCTAGTATAAGGATCCGATTAACCTAAATATTCTATATTTTTCCCTCTTCCTGAATTTCTAACTAGAGAGCTAATTAAAAAAAAAAAATCAGTTTTGTAAAACGCATTGCAATTTGCGATGATTTCTGAAAATTAACAAGACGTGCTAAAAAGATTAGAATGTGGGATCCATGTATTCGGTTCTTCAGTATAAACATAAGTTGGTCGTCACGGTTTTAATTCAATAGTTTTCTCTCCGACCAACACCAACATTCACACCCGTGAGATTTCACCCCACAACTAATGATTACAAATTTAAGGTTTTATGTTACAAATCCAAAAAAATAGGTCTTATGACACTAGAAGAGAAAATATTTACTAAGTGACAATTAATTATTGAGGGCTCGCAGTATGAGGTCCCAAGCAGAAGAAGCTATTGAGCCAGTGATACATAGACAAGACCTGCGAGGCCTCTGTTGGCCGGGCTAGGTGTGACCACTTTAGAGGGAAGCCATAACAATAAATTGGACTAAATAAAAGCCGATAATACAATAAATGGACGACATAAAGAGGAGGACGGATAGCCAGACATAAGGCACACGGGCCCGAGCTCGGGTGATCCCTGGTTAATAGTTTGAGCCTGCGATAAGGCTGCCTGGGCCCGACCGGTTCTACGGCGAACCTACTCCGCGCTGTCGTCCCGTCCACGCTCTTTTCAATTATATTCTCTCTGGGTCTGTCGGTGGCCACCTTCCCCGTCTTCGTTTATTCTATCATTTGTCTTCTTTCGGAATGGTATATTTGCTTGGTCTTCATCTCTCCTAACACCTATCTCATAGATATTTAGGTAGACATTAGCGAGTATTGTAAAAATAGAAAAAAATATTTATTTCGGGACAAAGTTACCGAATTAATGTTCAGATGATGAGTACACATCAGGCAAATAAAAAGAACTATTACATCATAATAAAAAAATAAATGAAGTGTAAACCTATGTAGGAAAAAAAAAAAAAAACAACAAGTCCGGCATTAAATAAAAAGCATTAAATTAATACAAAATAAAACCTGTATCTATTTATATTAAGCATAAAATATTAAATATAAAAATAAAATACAGAAAATACATGAATGAATCGTTCCTACGAGCATCTGTTTGAATGGTGAGTAGGTGTTGGAAAAGAAGAGCTTTGAAGGTCAATAAATAAGTCGAAGAGTTCGGCTTAGATTGGTAAAATAGATTTGCAAGGTTTTCATCAAATTTGTTTATAGACAATGCGACTTACTGTGTATGTCTGCATCAGGTCCTGAAAAGAAAGAAAATAATGCAAGAGTTAAACATGATTGTTAATACTTGAGAAGTTAGGTACAAAACAAAATGAGATAGATATATGCCGTGATGTATAAAGAATGACACCGGTATATGTACAAAAACATGTATATAACAAAATAAAAACCTGTTTCATTTATTAATTTAATTTTTTAATTAATTTTTACCATCATTTAGTATTTATTTATTATCTATGTTTTGTTTCTTATTTTATTAATATGTATTATTACGTTCTTTGAATAGATATGGTAATTTTATTTTTTATTATTTTACTTTACTTTTATTTTATTTACTATTTATTATTAGGTTCTATTAACAAAAATAATTCTGGCAAAAAGATGAATTTAATTACAAATTAAAAAAAATTATATTAATTATATATAAATGCTTGTCTATAATTTTGCTTCTTCTTCTTCTTTTATCCTCATCAATTATTTTCAAAACAAATCAATTCTTTTCGTGCAGTGTCTCTTCTTGGTTCTGCTAAGTTCAATACCACTAACCAAAAGAAATTTTAAAGTTTTTCTAACACACAATTTACAACTAACATGTATCACGGGCTGATTCCAAAACTAGATTGAATAATGCTGTGTATGTTTTCATCATCACAACAACTAGTACTATAAAAGTTTTTCCATGATCACTAGATTTAGATACTTATATACCAGGCTGATCCCAAAAAACTAGCGAGAATTCTGTGTTCTCATCATAAAACAACAACTATACTATCTTTTGTTTTTTCCTTTACTCTCAATTGTTTTTATTTTCGCCTTATTGATATATGCTTTGAATAACATATTTATACATGTATATTGCATTTCGAAACTATTAATATCAGTTCATTAGCCACCTACTAAGAGTTAAGAGTTCCTTGCATCCTCCTCTTCAGTAGCGTCATGACTACTTTTTTTTTTTTCATAACCCCTTGTTATTAAAATTATGCGATTCAATGTAGATTCTATATAGCTGAATCTATATTTATATATAGACATATAATCATTATTTGTCCAGTGTGTCATGACTAAAAAGTCTCCTTACCGTTATACCCACCGCCAATTCAGGTCAGCTTTTTTTTTTTTTTTTTTTTTTATTTCTTTTATTTTATTTATTTATTTTTTTTTTTTTAATGCCCTTCCTGAGGCTGAGCCTCAAACGGGCTTACCCAACGAGCCCGTGAAGCGAGCTCATGGGGTTACGTAGCCTGTGGTGCGCGTATTCCGGTGCAATGGGATTGTTGCACCGGTCAGCGCACCTTGAGTAATACTGTTTTCGTTCTTTATTTTCCAAAACCACAAAGAAAACAAAATAAAATAAAATCTTTTCCTTAAATCTACTTTGTACAATCCTTACTAGCTTTTTTTTTTTTTTTTTTTGTCCTTATAGCTAGTATCCTTAATCTATTTACAATATTTACAGATCCGTTAACTATACTAATATCTTACTACTATACTTAAGTGCTATATTTACAAGGGGTGTGCATCCTCTATCCCCCTATAACTAAACTTATATCTAACCATAGGCTACTCAGTCCTACCTTATATCTATATGTACATATTTACAGTGACTCCTCTGGAACCGCCGATACATCGTTGGCTTCGGGTGAGCCTTCCCGAAGACTCGGCTGCTCACCCCGCGCCACCCCCCTGGATATATTGAAGTGCCCGGAGCCTTGTACCCTTCTCCACTCCCCGACGAATCTGCAGAACGCGGTGTATCTCACTTCATCATTCACCAGCGACGGCAGGTCGGACTCGTCCAGGCTGTACTCTCCTATCGAGCGGAGCAGCCGTGCTCTAGCCGGTTCTAACGCATAACAAGAGAGCACGACGTGCTCCGCGGTGTCATCCTCTCCGCAATGAGGGCAGGACCTGCTTTCTGCCCTCTTGTATTCGTACAGCCTGGCACGAAATCCGCCGTGTCCTGTAAGCACTTGTGACACCCAGTAGTCTGGGGAGACCCAACTTGCCCTCAGCCTGTCCTGGACTGAGGGAAAGTACTTCCTCAGGGTGCTCCCTTTAGTCGTACCAGTCCACCTGGCTCCCCAGGCCTCTATCGTCCATTCCCTTATGAGGGCCTTCCACCTCCCAGGCTCTTCCTCAATTCTTCTCCGTAGGGGAGGTGGAATATCTTCAATCTGCCCTCTCTTCGTCTTCGACCTGAGGCGCTGCTCCAGGAGGACCAGATCCACTGGTGCCGCCGCTGCCAAAACCTCCACCGCGTCCTGAGATACCGTCCTGTAGGACCTCGTGACCCGTACTAGTGCCATTCGCTGTATCCTCTTCAGGGCGTGCGCCTGCCCCTTGTTCAGGTGCGCCGACCATGACTGCGAAGCATACCTTACTATGCCCATTACCACAGCCTGGTAGAGGGTTCTCGAGACTGGGAACCTCACCCCCCACATCGCTCCCCCTATCCTTGCGAAGGAGTTACAAACTGAAACGATCCTGTTTCCCAGGTATTTGATGTGGGGAGAAAGGCTAAGTTTCTTTCCCAGTCTCACCCCCAGGTACGTCACCTCCGTGCCCACCCTAACTCTTCTTCCTTCTATCTCCAGCCACATAGGGTGAGCACGGTCCATCTTGCCTCTCACCAGGGTGGCCGTCGTCTTTTCCGCAGCCATGGTCATCTTCATACCGGCGCACCACTCCTTGACCAAGTTGGCATAGGCGCACGCTCTTCTCGTCACTTCGGCACGCGAATTCCCCACGATGGTTGCGGCGAGGTCATCCACATATGCCACCGCGGGGTATCCCTGCTCTTCCAGGGTCACGAGGACCTTATTAAAAACTACTTTCCAAAGGGCAGGGCCCAGGACTGATCCTTGGGGACACCCTCGCTCCACCGGTGCTTCAACGTCGTAAGACACTCCTCTGATGACCGCCCTACGTTTGCTAAGGTAGCTGCCCACGAGCTCGTACAGTCTCTAGCTCCTGTAGCTCCCTCATGACGTAGGGCCACCACACCCTGTCAAACGCAGAGGAGATGTCAAATGTAAGTAACAGCGCGTACTTGGAGCGAGTCGCCATATCGTCCCTTATCTTGTCCAAGGCATCAGCTGTGCTCCTGCCCTTGCAGGAGCCGTACTGTCTTGGGTGGTCCGCCTTCTCAAACGTCTGCCGCAACGCCGCGTGCATCAATCTCTCCAGGACTTTACTCAAGACTGGGAGGAGGCTGATGGGCCTGTAGCTCTTGGTAGCTGTCAGGTCCCGATCGGCTCCCTTCGGAATTAGTCTGAGCTCCGCTCTCTTCCATACACTCGGGAATTTCCCGCGGTCGAGGCACTCATTCATGATCGCAAGCAGCCTCCCCTCAATGAGTGGACACGATGCTTTGATCATTGCAGCATCGATCTCATCCAGTCCTGGAGCTCTCCCGGTCTTCTGCTTCTGGACGGCGATGCCAATTCAGGTCAGCTATCACAATCCAGCTATCGAAATACAAGATCCCACTCATTTGTAAGGATCAGTAACATTCCCCACGATGCTTCTGCAGCTACATCCCCATTGGTAATGACAGTGTAAAGGACCAAAAATCTTCATACCTCTCTTTTGTATTTATCACCATTTAGGTCAACCCCACTGCCGACAATCCGTCATTTCATTCATACCATCTCAGAACTACAATACGACTCAATTCTATCGTCATAATTGCAATATCCTTCTGAAACTACCTTCTAGCTTTTATTCACCACGAAGCTTAAATAATAATGTTTAAAACAAGATTGTTCAGTTACTTGATATCGCAAACAAATCAGTGGTTACATGAAGTGCGAACCAATGTTAAAATGTCGATTTTTATTACATTCTTATTATATTAATTAAGTTACTATTATGAATTAGTACATATATAGTAATTATGATATATGCTTTTTTATGTGTAAATCTAGGTATGCATGATAATCGCTTATTCAGATATTCATATTTTTGTTCCTCTGGCAAGTTCTTGTTGTCCTTCATATTGATTTTGGTTACATTTTGTGTTTTTTATTCTTGATAAATAAGAGTATTTTATGCTTATATTGTATATTTTCTTCTTTCATTTTGTTTTGTTTTTTATTTTATTTATTTGTTGGCGGATCAAAGTTAATGAAGCAAAATGCTCCCACATTACATTCACCCTTTGTCGCAAGACTTGTCCACTAGTTTATTTTAATTCTATTCCTCTCCCTGTAACCGAGACAGTACGGTACTTAGGCTTCCATCTCGACAAACGACTGACCTGGAACCCACATACGAGACTAAAAAGACAAGAACTAAACAGACACTTTGGACAACTGTACAGACTACTTCATAGGACATCCCATCTCCCAATAGAAAATAAACTACTAATATACAAAGTTATACTTAAACCAATCTGGACATACGGAATAGAGCTATGGGGGACAGCAAAAAAGTCGAACATCAAGCGTATCCAATCCTTTCAATCCAAAGTCCTGAGAACAATAGTAAATGCCCCTTATTATGTCAGCAACAAAACCCTTCGTAACGACCTTAATATACCCTACATTCTAGAACTCATCCCTTCCAAGTTTATGAAATTCCACAGTAGCCTTTCCAACCACCCTAATCCTGTAGCACAGTCATTGCACTGCACCACTCATCCCTATAATCCTCCTCGGAGACTGAAACGGCAGTGGCCTTGTGACCTGCTATAAACGCGTGACAGCGGGGGTCCTGGCAATGGCCAGTTATTCCAATCATGTCCTATTGTATGAATGAGCGAGTGAATGATGTACTGTAAATGTGGTATGAATGAGATCATTTATCTGTATTATTATTGCCTTATAAAAGGCAGATTGTAATTATTGCACAATAAAAAATTTTATTTGTACATGACAAATTTTATTGGGTTTTGATACCGGGAAAGAATCCGATTTATTTTAAATAAATGTTTGTTCTTAAGGGAGATAGCCCCAGTGTAATATTATTAAGAGGGATAAAGCTGAAAATGGTCCGGGTGTGAATGGAGAATACAGGACAGTGCTAAAACTACCACTGGCTCATATAGGACTTTAAGGAGAACTCGAAGCCGTTTCCACTTTAATCTCCTAAGAGGATTGTAGGGATGAGTGGTGCCACCTAGGGCTCAGTTGATCAGATCCCTCTGAGTGCTTTTGAGTGAACTTTAGGGACCCTTGTAGAAGAATACTATTGTTGTTTATATTTTTGTTGCCAACTAACTCGATATTATATCCTACTTTTTTTTCCTTTCATTTCTCCTGACCCTGCAGGCTCAGGTTGATTTATACTGCGGTCGAATCGAAAAGGAACACATACAGAAACCACTGATGTCCGCCATAGTCCGGGATCTATTAGTTATCAGAGACCCGCCTATAAATATAGAAGCAGTCCCGAGGGACCAACTGTAACAGCTTGACATTGATAGCGCATTTGTTGAGTGCCCCGGGCGTCAGAATAAATAATGCTCACCGCAGGAAATATAACGGGAACACTTTTTTTTTTTTTCATTTCTTATTTATTTCTACTTTATATGTTTCCGTGTCTCGTAATTTATTGTAATTAGCTATGCTTACTTTATTTATACATTTTACTTTTTAAAATAGATCTATTCTTTTGTTTGGTGTATAGTTACACTGTAAAATACAGATCATATTTACAATGCATTGCTACAAATTAAACGGATTCAAACTAAATTGTCATCTTGATTAATGCTCTTCAATATTGAAAAAATGAATTGTTTTATTTAATTTTAATTTTTTTTTTTACTCTTCAGATCCCCTTGTTATCAAAAATTATGTAATTAAATATATATTCTATACAAATGAATCCCTAAAAATGTCCTATTTTATGCAATTTTACCCTCGTGAAAGTTTGCGATTTATGCTATATTTTTATAAAGATTCAAATACAAATAGTTGAAACAAAACACAAAAATTAAATGTAATAAATAAAACAGACTGTCTAGTTGAGACACAATAAATATTCACCTTATTGAATCTATAAACAGAATAGAATTCATTTGCATACCTTCACATAACACTTCAATTTCCTTTGTTTTTTAATTTAAGTTTTACAAATTATTGTATTTATACAATAAAAAAAAAATAAATATATATATTACTCAAATCGTTCTTCCAAACTGTTTGGACCAATTTGGCGAACCCTTCTAACAAATAATGAAAACTGTGTTTACGTCAAATACTTTTATTGTTTTTCATTTAGTTTTTTTATTATGGGGACAAATTATATTTTTTTTGTCGGTTCTATGTTTAGAATAACTTTGCTGCTTTAGAAATCTCTTTTAAATTATTTTATCTCTTTAATATTATATCTTTAATAATTATTCTGTGCTTTTTTTGTACTTCGTTCCGGAAATGTTCGAACAGCCTAGACTGGTTGATTATGGCCCTTTGAAGTCCTCATTGGGGAATAATATTTAATTAAACAACAGCTAGGGAGAAGAAATAATTCGATACCCCCAATAAAATAAATAACAAACATTTTAGCATTAATCAGCCTACTATAATAATTGAAGCCTCTTTGTATGTTGTAATTAAGCCTCTACGGATTGTAATTGTACCGTTTTATTATATAATTTAAAGCCAAATCCAACTTCATCCATTCTTCAAAGTTTTACGTTTCATTAACAAATTTTTTTTAATTAAAAAAATAATCTCACAACAATAATCAATTTTTTTTTTCTTAAATATAAATCGAGAGATGGTACGAGAGCGGGACGGTGACTGCTTCTCAATCAGAGTGAAGAACTTAAAAGAACGTTTCAGTCCAAAAAAATATTTTTGATTTATATTTCATTTCATTCAGATTTGGGTTTCAAATCTTTGGAATATCGTAGAAGTCAGTGTGAAAATTTTTTTTTAATTTTATCTTAACCAAATGTTAATACTATGTGAAAATAAATTAATAAAAACTTGAAGTCCCCCCAAAATGGATTTTATTTTTGATATTACATCAACAGTCGACGTTTCGCCTCTGGACTATAATTCAAACCAAACAATCAAAATAATAAAAAGGCACATTTGTAAATGATAGTGTCTTTCAATTCATGTTCATTCATTGTTACTCTTTAGAATATGATTACACGAATGTACATGCGTCGTTATCCGAAGTTGAATATGCCTTTTAATTTTCACTCCGTAAAATTAAATAATTTTACGGCCACTATCTTTTAACACAAACATTAAGACAGAAAGAGGAATGCCTTATACTTGTTTGAAAGTGAAACCTATCCCTTCGAGCTCTACTAATTTCTTAAGATTTTAAAGCAATAGTGATTGAAATGCTTTGCACCTGGAATGTGTCAATAGCAAATAATTGAAATTATCTCACTAACTAATGTATAAAAGATTTTTTTCTTTTTTTAATTGGTTCGACCGGCGTCATTAAAATACGAAAGAACTTTCTCAACAACCTAATAGAGGCTACTGGTATTTTTAATTAAGATTAAACGACCGTCCTGGGACAAGTGTTAGAATAAAACTTGGATTGCGACTTAATCAGTGCAAATGAATACAAAAAAGGAAGCACGTGCATGACTAGATACGGACTTGGCTCGACTCCGGGTATGTTGCCCGAGGCAGCTCAAAAAGAGGAGTCGCTAAATAATGATGGTTAATACGACCAAAGGCTCTCCTGCGGCTGTTAACAACTTTATCTCAAGCAGGGCTGGGCAGGAATTATGGGGGGAGGGCGGCCGGGACAAGGGACATCCCCGTTGTATTTTTACGAGCCCCCTTTATAAGACGGGCCTACAAGTCTTCTAAATTGTCAGAGATAGGCCGTGTCGCCATGTGGCCCCGTAATCCGGATCAATTAGCCTTTTATGTCCACGGGCTCTCGTCATCGCCTCTTGTGTCTTCACAGTGTCTCCCTCAGAGATTAGACCGGTGTCTGACAGAGCATAGAATAGGAGAACTATTAAAGAGTTGAACCTGGACCATTGAGGTCTCCTGCCAACTGGTACTGCACTCAGAAGTATTGCAAATGTATAGTTTACAAGGATAAATGGATGTTTTTATCCGTGGTTATTTGGAGAATTGATATCATAATATTCTGAACATCAAACTCTCTAAAAAGAAATACTTATGCTGTGTGAAAATCGAATTTTCCAAAAGTGCATTTGAATCTCTCCAAAAACATTTTATTTGTTGTTACATTACCAATCAATTTAAATACAAAACACCTAAATAGACCTATTAATGATATTATCTTAAAATTCAATTATCCTAATCGTACACTAATTTAAAATGATAACATGTTACATTATTAGGTTAATTAAACACAATAATCATTTATGTAACTATTTTTATAAAAACTTAAAAGCGATAGAAAAAAACCACGTCGCACGGTGGGGGTTAAACCCTGTTTTTTTTCCGGAAAAAAAATCTGTTTCACGCTAACAATCTCATCTGGAGTCAATTTGAGTATCGATTTCTATGTTTTCAATGGTATAGAATCGAATAACATCTCCAAATCGATATATTCAGTAGTTATGACAGCCGTTGTCTGCCGTTATGACAGATTTCCCATTTCGCTAGGCATAGTTTCTCACGATTCTTTACAGATGGTCAATTTACAACGAGTAATAAGTGGGAAGGTTGGTGGTTTTGGAGATTTCTGTATATTTTAATGCAAACGCATCTCGATTCGCTTATTCTATCGAACGTTATCCTAAAATTAGGTCATTTTTTTTAAATTGATTACCCGAGCTTCAATCAAAGCCCAGATTTGAGGTCAATAGTTTTTTTCTTAAATAATAAGAATCTGGCGCCAGAACAGAGACTTAAATAACTTGAAATGTCATGTCAACATATTCATGAAAGCCTAGTTTCTATTCTGGGTACTGCAATGTCTTGGGTTTGCAATATTTGTGTGTTATTACTACTTAATATTCATTTAGTACTAACAATAAAATAATATTATTAATTAGTTATTAATGGATTAATCCAATACCATTATCAATAAGTGGGACATTCACACCAAATCAACCAATAAAAAAATAATTTTAGACTCAAGGTTTTTCAAAATGAATCAAACTTAGTATATATGTTCTATGTAAAAATATACTAAAAACTACAAAGTTTCATTTTTTTTCAACGTTTGGTTTTTGAATACATGTTTAAAAACACAAAATAACGTCGTTTTTTTCTTTATTTGTATATCTTCAAAACCCTGACTATTTGTCGTGTAAATCTAAAACCATTCTCTTCAGAGCCACAAGGGCTTAAATTTGACATACCACTGATTTATACTTGATTAATTTTAAAATTTGTAAAAAAAAGTGCTTTTCCTAAGCATTTTAAATTTATTAAAAAAAAAAAAAAAGGTTTGATGTGCATCATGTAAAACTGCACATACTAAATTTTATGTCTGTATCTCAATCGGATCAGGTGAGAAAAAAAGTTTTCTGGAAGCTCAGTCACCTATTAATCTAGTATCTAGTATATGTCTAGTATGGTAAATAACTTAAAACTGCAGTATGTATAATGGCTTCTATCAAAGTAAATCTTATTGTTCAAAATATAACATATACAGTGTATCTTTTCTCTACCCTAGTATATCAGCACTTCTTTTGCTTACCAAAGAATACCAGACACTTTGATTGTGCCAAAAAACTTTATTATTTTTAACATTAACTCAATCACTGAAACTGGCAGGACTTATAAATAAATCTGCTGAAGAAATGGCTAAAGCTTCCGAAATTTTGTCTTGCGAGAAATGTCTTGCGACTTGTATTCTGGGTGAATAGTGTACAATAACGATGCCGTGTAGTTGTAGCCCAGTTGATTTGTAGTGAAATACAATTATTTTTTAAAGTTCCAAAGTACAGAGAAATTATTTAAATAGATCACGACCTATTTTATTTTCATGAAACAGCCATAACTAGCTAATTACGAGCATTAGCTTAGGGCGTTGGGAAGTTAAGTTCATGGACATAAGGGCTTTATAGCACCACAAATGCCATAAGTAACACTAAAGTTGAGGTATTCCACTTATTAATTTATTTTTTTAAATTATAATCTATAGTAGTACCGTCATGAAATTTGCTTCCTACATTCTAATGACATAAAAATAAGTATATTTTATATTCTAATTTTCTTTTTTTGTGTTTTTAAAAAAATAACTTTTTGGAAATTTTAAACCATTTTAAGATTGATTTGGGAAAGCCAAGATACATATCAAATTTAATCTCTTGCAATTCTGAAAAGAATGCCTATTTTGAGCTTTCTATGACGTATAGTTTTGAAGCTATTAGCTTTTGAATTATTCAGAACGTGTCAAAAACAGTCGATTTGTGTTTTGTTTTAAATTTATAGCTCAAAAAATAAAGATCTGAAATTTTTGAACTGATTGTACTGATGTACAAAAATCATTGATTTCTGATACTTCAAGTTCCAGACCGTTGGTTGATTTGACATGGATGACCCGAGTTTTGAAATAGTTCCTTTGCAGGCAGGAGAACAGGAAAAATGCCAAAGTATAATACAATTGACAATGAAATGGTAGTTAGGGGTTTGTCATAGTATTCAACTTTCCCATTTTTCCTGTGATCAGCAGGAGTCAGAGAAGCAACTAGAAAAATCTATGTTAGTGTGTATCAGTGAATGCTGCAATAGTAGGAATTATGTCAGCTGTTATCAACTTGTATGACATGGACGGAACAGTGATTTCAGTATCAAAAATATCAGTATCACTTGTAGAAATGATATTATAAAGGCTGTGATTCTAACATACGAGTGTATCTCACTAATTTTATGAATGAATTGAATAAATTACAAGGCGAGTTCTAAGAATAATAGATCATGTAATTCATGAAACTCGAATCAGTCGGAAAATGAGAATGGAACGAGTGTGATACAAGCGTTTAAAACTACACTGGTTTCAGAGCGCGCCGGTCTAAGTCATTTTCCGTGTTGTGAAAAAAAAGGTTATCTTTCGAACGCAAACGGCATTATCTGCCTTTATCGTCAGTTAACTTAATCGAAACGCACCATTATTGGACAATGGCTGATGTAAATATCGATTATTTTTCACTGACTGCATAAGTATATTTTTTATTTGGGTTTATGTCCTCGAGGGCACACCCATTCACGGTAGGCTATCCTATTGGAAGTAACCAAAGTACGCAAATAAAAATTATTCCGACTCGCAATAGGTTTATTCGACAAAAACGTTTTCAACAGCTAAGTTTCTAAGCTGTCATCTTCAGTTGCCAATTGATGGTATAAAAAAAATGTACATCCTGTAGAGGGTATAGTCAATGGAAATAGCCCCAACTCTTTTAACAGTATGCTAACATAATAATAATAAAGTAAACATAATTAAATTAATAAATTATTCTTAATAAAGTAAGTAAGTAATGTGTTAACTGAATAATAACATATCATACTATTTTATTCAATTGGTTCAACTGAAAGTGTGAGCTTAAAGGTATCGAAAACGTTTTTGTCAAATAAACGATATTGTGGAGAGACGGAAGATTTTTTATTTGATTTATATTGTTCCACAACGGGCAATAACCATATAACCCATGTATTTCTGAAGTTTTTGTAGGGATTTGAAGCCAGAATATTTCCTATCTTTACGGTGTATATAATCTTATATAACTAATAAATAACATATAATCTTATATAACTAATACATAACATATAATCTTATATAACTAATAAATAACATATGATCTTATATAACTAATAAATAACATATAATCTTACATAACTAATAAATAACATATAATCTTATATAACTAATAAATAACATATAATCTTATATAACTAATAAATAACATATAATCTTATATAACTAATAAATAACATATAATCTTATATAACTAATAAATAACATATAATCTTATGTAACTAATAAATAACATATAATCTTATGTAACTAATAAATAACATATAATCTTATATAACTAATAAATAACATATAATCTTAGCTTATATATTCTACTACACTATGGGAAATTTCAAATTACTGCTTTAGATTTCCGTAATTAAGAAGCATGATATTTTCATCAATAACTAATATAATATGACTAATGATTTCAGTCAGTAAAGTTAGTCTGATTAATAATCTTTTACCTTTACATTTAAAATACAAGAAAAATATACATTTTACTTTTGCTTCTCATTATTTAGCATTCTTCTAATTCTATTTAGCCAGCCAAAATTATTCTAACTTTAAAAAAAAAAATGTCGACTGTTATAAAGATGTTATTTAAAAATAAACGGTTTTCATTTACTTACTATTATTATTTAAATGAAATTACTTTTTCAGCAGAAAATAAGTATCTTATAAAAATTATAATTATGACCTTTATTAACAATTAAACTGGTACGAGCCCAAAATTCTAATTTATATAAAATAAAGCCTGCTTAGAAAGAAATGCTGCTGTCTTGGATCCCTGATTTCAATGAGTTTTATTGAATGACCTAGTAACCCTAAAATATACTTGACAGGTCCGAGCGTTCTGGCCATCGCGCTCTAGGAGCATATTCTGGTGTTTATAAATTTCCAATAATGCTAATTTACAACCTGGGATATTTTTTCAAATATCAGAAAACAATTCGGATGATACTAATCTTATTTTACGCGGAGAATAATGACAGAAAACAATTTTCAAAAAATTTAGTTTTTCTTGGCACATTAACAAGAACGCTTGGACAAGTTTCAAATATTTTTTGAACTAGTATCGCCAAAACAAAGTTTTATCGGAATCGGTGACGGCCGTCAGCGTAGCATCTAAACCATGTAAAAATTTAAAACTGGTGAAGTTAAATTGTATCTAAAATTTTACATTGTTTTTAATGTAACAAATGGTGATCAAATAAACATTACAATCAACCAAACAAAACAAAAATTTTAATTGTAAATCAATTTTGATTATGAAAATCATCTTGGCAATTGGGACGGACGGAAATGAAAAAAAAAAACGGATTAGAATTCAGGTTTTTTGTTTTGTTTAAACTGGTTTAATGCTATAGTAATAATTGTATAAATAATAATATTATCTTTAGTAACTATGTTTCTTTAGGAGTTCAGTTCAAGGATTGAGTCAAATGATAACGGTTGTATTCGTAACTAAGGTTGATGGGATGCCAAAAAACATTTCCATTGTGAAATATTGTTCAACAAGTTTCCAGGGGATAAATGAACAATAAAAGATTAATTAAACTCACTTGCAATTTAATTGCGTGAATATTGCTACGAAATTGTTGCCTAGATCAACAGGACTGATATTAACCATAATGGTCTTATGTTTCTACTGACTAATCTATAGTTGATTATTTATTAGCTTAAGTGTTGTCGATAAATTTAAATGTATTTTTTTTGTGCAGAAAATATAAAACAATCTTTTTTGTTTATTTGGCGAATGTATGGCTACAAATTAACAAAATGTATTCTCATTGCTTTTGATTTTTTTTTGAAAAATAAAATGAGGCTGATGAATAAGTACGTATGCTAAATATGCTTTCAAGATAATGATATAGTTAGATGCATGATTAATTCGGACTTATTCTAGTCTGTGATTGAGTTAGTTTGTGAGCAACATACTTTGTGCATCCATGACCATATCAGCGACAATCGGTATCTGGTTTCCTCTCCAAGAGGAAGGAGGACGGATAAGGAAAAGGAGCAGAAACAACAACAAATATGATTAAAAAAATTCTATTTAAATTTGTCTTTGACTTTTTATATGTTAATTTAATTTTAAACATTTTTTAAAAGATCTTTTCTTATATATATATATTCATTTATTTATTTATATATTTATAATAACCATTATGTCAACAATTATACAGCCAATTAAGTTCAGTCACAGTTATATAAAGGAGAAACTGAGATAAAGAGATATTTTCGGTATTAAATTAATAATATTTACAGTTAAAATGTAATTATTACGAGTCTTCCAAAAATGAACAGTGGAACTCTCTGAGTAATAACAATTCTCAAAAATTATACAACAATTATATAAAAATGGGTGAAAGAACTCTGTTCCTGAGGAGACAGTTCACCACCATCCAAAATAACTCTAATAATTTTTTTTTTTGAGTTTATATTTTTTTAAATAACATCCATTTCTAGGTGGCTGTCTCCTCGTTTATAATTGCATACGTTACACATATCATATATTGTAATGTTTAATACACATTGAAAATACTGTTCGATACGCTTTTTTTTGTGCCTTGAATAGTAAAGTTCTAACAATCACAGAGAGATATACAATTGTTTTCCTTTCGAGTATCAAAACGAGAAAAGAAGGTGAAAAACTCTACCAAGACACTTTTTGAGCTGTCTCTCTCCAACTGGGATCGGGAAATTTTCAATAATAGACATCTAAACCAATTACTATGAAAGCCAAAAGAAGTTCAATCCCAATCCGCAGTAGATTAGACACACACACACCTTTTAGTACATCTATTCCTCCATAATATTAATATTAATTATTAGTTCATAATTATTATTATTATTATGACAGTTATTCAAAAAAATTAAAATATATATCTATGTATTTACATGTAAAAAAATCAACAAAATTAATTTTACAGTGTTATGATAGAATTATTTACAAACTTCTAGAACAATAATTTTAATAACGAATCCTAATCGTTACCACAAGTTAGTAACTATAACTGTTGGAACAGTGTTTTTATTTTAGGCCCTATATTAATTTGTACGTTGGTATACTTTTGAACGGCGAGCAGAGCTTACCAGAAATGTCCCCAAATATACATATTTCCAAGAGAACAGACAAAAATAAATATCTGTCGCAATGTCATAGTATACTCAATACGAACTAAATACTCCATTGAGCACTTACACATAGCATATCCGCCAATTGAGTAACAAACTTAAACAGTGGCTGAAGAAGAGGAACCTGGCCAAACCGCCATTATTAAAGCTTAATTAAAAGTAAAATAAATTAATAACCGATTAGTGAGTCTTTGAGACTGAGATGTCGGCGGCTCGGCCAAGATGTCCGCTTTGGAATGATTGTTCTCAGAGGCCGTGCCTCCACGACTAGACGATTCGCACCACTCCCCGGCCATTCTACCTCTTAATCAATTATTAGTAAAAAAATAATAATTTCTCATCTCTTCCTAGTGACCAACGGCGTCCTAGGTAAGGTTCATAGCCATCGTGCCCTCCAGGACAAGAGATCTGGCCATTATTGCACATTCGGCCGTGCGGTGAAGCAGGAATGTAGTAAGTGATCACAGTCTCTAGATAGAGGTGGTTGGCATCTGGAGCAGGCCCATCTTGGACTCCTTCTTGCCCCTCGACTTGAGGTGCACCTTAGCGTGCCTCTTCTTCTCGTCCGACCTGGCGAACTTCCGCCCGCAAATGTCGCAAGAGAACGGCTTCTCTCCCGTGTGTGTTCTGATGTGCGTCGTCAGGTGGTCCGACCTCGAGAAAGACCTCATGCATATTCGACATTGGAACGGCTTCTGGCCCGTGTGTATCCTGATGTGCCTCGTCAGCTCGTCCGATCGGGAGAACCTTCTGTCGCAGTTCTCTACCGGGCAGGCGTAGGGGCGTTCGTGGACCGGCGTCTTGGACGGCCTGTTAGGGTACTTTCTCGGCTTCACGGGGACCAGTTTTAGTGGGATGGGTGACTGTTGGTAGACCTGGTTGAGGATCTCGTGGCCTTTGCTCGTCGATGGGTTGTACTCGGCAAGCTGGACCGAGTATGCCCCAGGGGACTGGGAACATCCCGGAGGTGGGTACTGGGGCTCCTGCTTGAGTCCCGAGGGTCCTGCCACGGCCATGCTTTGGCTGTATTCGGCTACCGGAGAGTCGAGCCATTGGTACTTGCCAGGGGATCCTTGCATCATCTGCTGGGACTGCTGGGAGCGGTACATGTCCTGCTCGCAGGGGTATTTGCCACCGCACTCGATGCTGAGGCCCAGCAGCTCCACCTGGTGCCCCCGATCCTCGTACTGGGCCGGGCTGGAGTTGGGGTACTGCGGCGAGCTCTGCTGCTGGATGATGCCAAAGAGAGGTGGGAACAGCGTCTTGTCGGGACTGGGCAGGAGCCAGTTGGGACTTGGTGCCATCGTTGCTGCGGGCTGGATGGGGCTGGAGCTGGAAGTGGTGAACACCCCTCGATAGCTGATCTTGTGTCCACCATGGTGGTACATCCCACCACTTCCGGTGCTGTTGGCCTCATCTTCCTCGTGGACAACGGGGCTGCCGTCGAGTTTGCCTGCTCCACTCTCATCCAAGCTACCTACAATAGCAAAAGAATCCAGTTAGATGTATTTCTAACAATAAGATTACTAATTATAATCAGTTAATACAGAAATACATTGAAAATAACTTTTACAATCATGAGGGGTATATTGCCACCATTATACGAAAACTTCAAAAATTTATATTTTATAAATTGCAGATATTTTTCTTGACAATAGTAAGGTTACCAAAAATCAGCACAACTGTGACTTTTTATTGGGGGGGGGGAGAATGTTTTGAATAACAAAAAAAAAATATATTGAAACAAGTGAAACTGATTTATTAAGAAATAATATATATAATTCAACATTAGTTCAATACTATCATTTCTTAATTACTATTATCCCATTAATGTTTTTACTATAAATCACTCAGTAAATTTGAAACTAACACTTCATTCATGAAATAAAGATTAATTTAATAAATATATTGTGATGAACATCAGTATACAGGCTCATGTTAATAATTCAAAGCATTTAGCTGATAATGTAAAAAAATTATCCTTTACATTGAAGAATATGAAACGGAAATATTTGATTAAAAACATAATTAACTATCGCCATAATATAAAATAAACTATTGAGCCGGTATTAATGGTTATGAATTAATTGACTCTATTTTACTAAAATACAATTGTTGCATGTGTCTTTATAAAAATAATATGTAATAAGAAAGTGATAATACATATACAAATAACAAAAAAAAATAATCCTCATAATTTTATTTTATGTTTGTTTGCTATCTGACTTTATTCAAAGAAGGAATTTTTCTTCTTTATTTTATGTTTTGTTACATAACGTTTCCTTGAATTTAATTGAATTTAAAACGATGATTTAAACAATTGAATTTTCATAGAATTTTATGAAATTCTTATGAAATCATTTAGAATTATTTGGGTATTTCAATTCATCATTGGCTTTATTTATTTTATATTTTGTATGATAATTTTTTAATTTATTTTTTATTTTGATAGAAAAAATCCGTAACAGACAATAAAAGGTTTCAACTTTAGCTTCAATATTTAGAACTACATCTTCATATTTATGCATTAAAACTAGGATAATATTTGTGGGACTACACATTAAACTGTGCCATTAATATGGCACATACTGCATAATGGCAGTATGGCGTTTAATATCATCACGATTACCTCGTCAATGTTTAAAGTGAAAATTATTTATTCTTTTTTGTGCACTTAGTTCTATAAATTCAATCCATTTATACAGCGACTTATTAAGCAGAAGGTTAGATTATAATATTTGTACATAACTTGCAGTGCTTGGTTATTGATTTTTGGCGCAAAGATAGGATTTGTATTTGTCATTTTCTTTGAATCACTGTTTTCCTAATTCACTATAAGCTATGTGCACATTTACCGTTCTAAGTGATATTCACTATGAGGTTTACATATTAAACCGGGAGTCAAGTCCTGATAAAACCAATAACTCCCCACTCACCTTTGACGGCCATTGCCCCCAAGCCGAACAAACTTATGGGCCAATATAGGAGTTTGATTTAGGTGCCACCAGTTGATGCCGACTAACGCGCATGGCCGAACGGTATTCAGTTCTCATTCTCCCATTCATAACAAAACAAAATTGATTTTTTTTTTTTCATTTCCCCGCTTATAATTTAAAAAAGTTCAATATTTTGATGATTTTAAAACAGCAAAGAAACAGAGCGTTGTCAGGCCTAGGTCTCTTCTCTAAGATTAAATATGACAAGACCTCTATGCACTATTCCTTGGGAAGTCTTCCAAGTGCCGGTGAGCCAAAAAATGATTAGGCCAGAGAACTGGGCAAACAACCTGCCACCCCATTACATTTAGTCATAACCCGGAATAAGTTACGATCTCTGGCATTATAACCATATTTCTACAAGCCCCCCCCCCCTTTATGATTTCTTATAATACATTTTCCTTGACCTTACATGCACTTGTGATGTTTCTATAAATAAACCGTAGGAAAAAAAGCCTATCGAAACATCATAGATTCCTTTAGTACTACTCCTAAATATTCACTTTTAGAAAATATGCTTGTTAGCTTAAAAATGAAAACATACAAACGTTTTATTAAATCGAATAATCGTATCGGGAGAATTTTCAAATATTAATAATTTTATTGCGTCCATAAAACAGTAACAACTGTTTCGCCTGTATTTCGACTGTATCGCCGAATGTATAGGTTATGGCTGGACATCACACTACTCATTTTCAATAATTCTATGTTTAATTAACGAAAATACTCAGTTTTTATACAAGCGTTCTCTTTGTTAATTTTTTTAAATATATTTTATTGTATCATAACACAAAATAGCTGGGTGCAATAAAAGTACTAATAGAATTTCACAGAATAATTATTTAAAAACTTAAAATCACTTCACAAATATATAAAATTAAATTAAAAAAAAAAAAAGGCCAAAAATATTATTTATTTGTTGTCGCTATGCTTATGAATCATTTTATTAAATGGCAAAATAATTATATGTGATCTACCCACCCAGAGGCGAATCAAAATTCCAAAGAAAGAACACTCTTGGTGCGTCCAAAGGCTCTTCTAGGATTCTAAAGAACAGAGCCATTACACCCCAGTCGGTGGCGCGGCTGCCGAAAGTCAGCGCGGTGCGCATGTCCAAGTCCAGGCTAGGATCATCGTTTGAACTGAACCCCACGAGTTATATTATCAATTCAACGGATAGAATATAAATATATATTTATAAATATTTACGGTGATAATATCCATTATGAACGGAGACAATATCGCTCGAGGTAGCTAGTTATTTACCCCTGGGGTGGCGGCGGGGGTGTGTCTACAGGTGGCACTAGCCCGGGAAATTCGAAATGAAAAAAAAACCCTACATTAATGGACTACTTGAACGCAAGATTCTTTTGATAATCACTTATTTATATTTATCATATCAAATTTACAAGAATCAGAACGAAAATATAGAATATATATGGAATATACTGAATATATATGGAATATATTGAAGTGTTTGTTATGCTTTCCTTTCATATAAAAATATATGAAAAAAAAAGGGTTCATTCAAGATATACTGTACTGATTTGGGAGTGAAAAAAATTGAAAATTCAACTGTTAGCTGTGCAATTAGGTATGAGTGATAGTATTTGTTGTCAATCATTTTTAAAGTTTATAAAAAATATAGGAAAGATTCAATTACATTTATTTATGGACAACGTCGCTATTTACTAGGCACGTATGCAGACATTCTTACGTAAAATAAATTAAGAATTGAAAATGATCTTGGAGATGAGGATCGCTGTTGAAAATGCTCAGGTCTTGTTTCCGTCTTCAAATCATTTCACACAAGATTCTGATGCAGACCCACTTTGTATGTCAAAACGTCGTCCATAAATAAATGTGATGGAAATATAACTTTTTTTTTTTTTTCTTCAAACGATCAAGCCGATTCCCATAGTCATATTTCACGTCAAACTAAAACTATCAGTTCAAGAAAATTAAAGTTTAATGTTAACTTCGATTGACAGCGTAGGTTCAAGGTTCATTATATCGATTTGATATAATAGAAGTTTAAAATTGCGTCAAAGTATGCAATTTAAATTATAAGTTTTAATTTTATAGAATATAACCACAACTATATTTACGGATTAGTAGTAAATTGTCTTAGGTTATAATTAATCCGTCTAAGGACACGAACCGGAAGAAATGAAGAAAATAAATTATCCAGATTAAAACATCATCTAAAAGATAACATATGCATGCAACGGTACAAGTGGGAGACCGCGGTGATATGAACGGAAAGCAGTGGGCTGTGAACTGTTCTTTGAGCGGCGCGGGCGCGCGGGACATGCCCGCGTCTGCGAGTAACCACGCAAAAGTCACTCATTGATAAAGTCATCCATGAATGAGGTGAGATAACCTCTCTCTCTTGGTTCAGCGATAATTACAAGCTTTACTTTTGTTTATTTGAAATCCATCGAAGATGTCTACCTCGACGAGGCTTTAGGATGACATTAATTTAATTTGAAGATTGAAGGTGAAACATATGTTTCCTGGGATAACGTTTTTAAACACGCGAGAGTTAATAGATTAGGTTATTGTTGATAGATTTTTTATTTTTATTTTAAAAAAAAATCGAGCTAATTATTCTAATGTATTTGATAAGTTAATGAAAACAGTATTTATTATTGTCGAAGATACGTTTGACGTTATTGCCTATTAGTGAGGAATAGTATCTCTTAATTCGCACTCCGATTTTTGAATCACTCCGCTGCACTGACCGTGACTTTAAACGCTTTTAGACATGACGTCACAGCCACTAGTACACTACGCGAGCTAGATAAAAACAGAGGGTACTCACCGGCGATGTGCGGAGGTTCGACGGGGCCGAAGAAGGAGGGTCCATCGCCCGAAGTGGTGACAGGGGTGTTGAGCTCCGGCTGATCGTCGTCGACGCCGGGTCCTGCTGCGGCACTCTTGAGGGTCTCGAAGGACAGGAAGGGCGGGCCGGGCTGATCGCTGAGGAGGAAGCCGGGTGTGGGGCTGTGATGCCCCAGCTCGAGGCTGTCCATAGTCATCTTGCCGCCGGCTGGTACACCTGACAACCAGTATAGAGCACTCACTCTTCTCTACTGCCTCGCCGTTATGAATGGACCCCCCTCCGCCTTATTTGGGCAGGCGCGCAGCGGCCAATCCGCGCCCGTGACGTCCCCCCCCCCTACCGAGGCCGTTCGGTTCGCCGCCCGAGCTATCGCGGGGATGGCCGAACGCGTATGGATCCCCACCCTGTTTACAAATAATATACATTCAGTTATATCGGCCTTACACACCACTCTCGCCTGTGTCCTACCTCAAGGAAAAACTTTTTCACTGCCCAAATTATTCATTCTTGTTCACTTACAACAAAAATAACACGTGTCGCCTATAAACCAAGTGCTTGAACACCTCCTATTTTTGTGTTTTCACAAGTAACTTCTTACTTACTCACAAGTGCTTTCAGCCACCTATACTACCATGCTTGAGTGCGCATAATGTTAGCAGTAAATGTCTTGCAAGTCCCAATACGTTCCGAACACTTGAGGATGGAAGTATCGGCTGATTAAGGCGCTCGTGAATAAGTAATAAACAGTTTGCAGGAAAACAAAAATAGGGCGTTATTTTCGGATTCAAGGCTCACTTGGAATCGACTTTCGATTGATGTCAAATATTTGTTTAATTTTTATCATATTTATCAGAGACGTTCCGACCTACAGCCCATGTCCCATGTATCAGGAACCGCTAACAACAACTGGTGTAAAGAATAATATTGCGGTAAATGAAATTGAAATTAACAATCGAGTCAGCAAATGAGAACTGCGAAATCTAATTCCATCTCAATGAGAATATTTCTGGATGATTAATTTCGCTATAATTTTTCTTTCCACTTTTGTTGTTAGCGAGACCTGATGAAAACATACGCTGTATGGTGAATGGAATGAAAATCAAACATTACGTTTTCATCGATCCAAACGGATTCCCACTTGTTATAAGCAGGTGTCTATGGAACTGCTTGCATCAAATCAATTCAATTAAAATAAATTAGGTAATTATTATAATTTTGCATACAATTTGCTGATTATCTATCGACCCGCTAATATCACATTAGAATGAATGAAAAATAGAACATTAAATGTTTTAGCGATTGAAACAGTGATTATATTACTAAGCACAATTTGAAAAATAATTGTTTTTTTAATGGACTTCTTAATAATAATAATATTTTAAAACGTTTTATGTTGTGTTTGACCTTCGTTGATTGCAACTTTCTGTCATAAATTTAAAAATTTATTTGTAATATTATTATTGAGTATATGAAAATGATTGACGAAGTTTTTGCTGATCTAAAATAATTACAAGAATATGTTTTTGGATATTTGTGAGCACTTCATTCAAGAGCTTTTCCTGAACATATGTTCATAAGACAAATTATTGTTTGGAATTCCACTTTTTTTGTAAGGTCCTGAATTTTTATGCTCCCGAATTTGGACAGCATTATTAGCAAAGTGAAATCAAAACTAATATTTTACAACTTGAACACGAGTTTCCATCGTTTTGAAGAAAAACAAAAATTTAATAATTTTTCCACTAAAAAAAAAACTTTTTTTTTCTATATAGATTTCGTTAGTCCTAGATTATTTTATACTTTGCAACTTCATTATCATCTGCAATTTGAAATGAAACTATCGACACAACTTTCATGAGTAGCTGAGTTCGTTTACGAAAAGTCAAACACATTTCTTCATTAGCAACCGTTATTTATAACTATGATTTGAGCAAAACAATAATTGGAGGCGCAAGTAGACATAGGTGATATGTGACAATTTTTGAAAAATCGTCTTTCATGTCACTTCGTGCCAGTTTCTGAAAACATATAATTTCCCCAAAACTTCAATTATGAATTATGAATGTTTTCTTATAACACTAGGCTTTCCCAGCAATGACATTTTTATAACATGTTCACCTATATTTAAAACTGTTAACAGTCTATAAAAAAAAAAAAAAAAACACCAATAGAATCTATGGCCGAAATATTTTCGAGACGGGACGGTAAGATCTACTTTCTTCTAACGATGAAAACGTAACATTATAACAACTGGACCCCTTCGAACAGAAAGAAACACTTCGGAAAAGAACGGTAAGGCAGTAAATAAATCTTAAACACTAACAATAAATTGTATAAGTAATCAACTTAATAAATAGGTAAGTATCATTGTGTGAAGTTGGAACTTATTTATCCTTAGGCAAAATAATATACACCTTGTTAATATCTTTTTTTACGAACAAACTTGTGGGTGGTTACATCAACATACACAGAAAATACACTAATATATAATGTTGTCATAAAAATATCACCCCTACAGTCAATTTTGATGTTATTTGTTGGTCAATAGGTAAATATATTTTATAAAGATAATATTGCATATCTAGTATGTTAACAATTTTTTTTATAGTGTGCGTTTAATGTATTGAATGCAAATAGTCATAGAATGACATCTTCAACAATTTTAATCGTATTAATTGTTATTATTTTTTATTATGTAATCCTCCAGAGCGGATAACCACATTGGTTGCCACTCATGGGCTGTGTACCCTTGTTTTTGATTGCGTGAGTTACAATAGTTACGTCAACTAATAATATTCTTTAAAATTAATTAATTAAGAACTTAGCGTAAACATTATTATATTTATTGTTTTCCACTACATTACTTACTCCTGACTAAAATGGGTTAGTTAATTATAAATTTTTGTTGTGTATATTTTTTCCAACCGTATAAGGTTTTTTTTTTTTTAATATGCAACCTATTCTTACACAGGCTCCATTATCAATATTCAAAAACTACAAAATTTCTATTTTTACATTTCTTTATTTATTATACCGCTTATTCCCAACTTTTGCGGGCCATTAGCCTGTTAAGTACATATTTATTTACAATTAATTATACTTGTTGCGGTTACTCAGTCAAATAAGCTTTTTTCGGTGGTTCCAGCGTTTCCGAATGTTCTGCTTTGTGTGTTCAGAATAGTGTATTTTGTTCTGGCAACATTAGTACATCAGTACTCAATTTAGTAATGTGGTATCAGAATGTTTGATTTTTGCTGGAATCAATTTTAGTCCAGCATTTATTCATTACCCTCTATACCGCGGCTGTATGACACCACCCTAATACAATTATTTTCTGTTTTGGAGCTCCCAAGTGCAGGTGTATCGATGGGTATAGATGTATCACTTGCTACAATTCTACTTGCTAGTAAAAAATAGTTTTCTAGCTGGATACTTGCATATTAACACTTGGTATAACTGTTGCTTGAATGGTAATTCTAATTCCCTAGGCTATAAGTAAATATAGGTAGACTAAATATATAAGGGTGGATATAATTTTACAAGTCGAAGTTGCTCAAATAAATTCTCATTTAGTGCGGATATATCATTGTAATTTTTGCTTTTCATAATGTTATTAATGTTTTTTTATAGTTTTAAATTTAGTATGTAAATATCACCGTACTTTGTAAAATTGTACAGAAATATTCTCCGGATTGAATGCAGACTTGCTAATGGACCCATCATAATGCCACTTATCATTGCACTTTGGGCTTAGCTTGTGGACCCACGCACAAGTTATAGGAAACTTTAGCCTCAGTTAAAAGCTGTTATTTACATTAGAGTTATTTATGTTATTTTGGAACCCACTTTTTCAGATTTAATTAACTCTTTGGAAAGGCAGACTTATGACTTACCTTAAATCATTCTTGGATATTATAATGGTTCTATATGAGACACATGATTGCTAATTGCCCGGTATGTGCAAGCCAAGTCGATATACTGCTTCGGCCTACACTTGCCAATGATAGTCGGACGGTTTTATCACGAGTTGCAGCTAACAAATTCACAGCCCTGTGCCGCCGGCGTTTAACTTATATATAGTTATATATATGCTTTCTAATTAGTTGTTTAAACCAAAGCTTAGTGAGCATATTTTATGATGTCTGTAACTAAACTTTAAAATACTGGTTGATGGTAACATTTATTTGTCCGCAGAATATACAGATGAATGACACTTGACCCGTACCTGTTTGATAGTAGGACCTATTACTGTACGGTTATTATTTATACAGGAATAAAAGATAAAATAACTTCGTGTCTCTCCAAAAAGTTATATATTTTGGCTATGCTATTTCGTATGTGATGCCCTCATTACTACAATTAGTAACAATGTGATAACATTTAATATAAAGTAAATATGTTGATTAATTAAAAAGATAAATTGTTAAATAAATAAATAGTTCAAATATAGCATAGTTAAAATCATACTGTAATAATTATAATGGAATTAATGGTAGACACGACATCAATAAATTAATAAAACCTATACGACTATTTATATTTATACATCATATATATTTATTAATCAGATGATGTTCTTTTGTCCGTTATTAATTGTGTTATCATTATGGTTTTTTTTCAATTTTTTTTTATTAAACAACAATTTATAACCAGCACATGTTAATATATGTACTTTATATTAAGGCTAATCTTATTGTTGATAATTTTAGAACTGAGGAGTTAAAGTGATTGCTTAAATGTATAACTTGGAGAAGGGAGAAGACTTGCGTGCAGAGACGAGACAATTTATTATTTTTTAAATTTATAACTCTCATTTAGGTCAAAAGATCAGAGTTTGCCAAATTTTATGATTTCACGGATTAAAATTTATGATGTTACGACTACTGCGATCGCCCGGGAGACAACAATATTGGAACTAAATTTTACAACTACCTATGAATCACATGTCCTCAAGGTTCCTGAGAGATTGTGAGATGTGGCAGATGCTGCAGTTTTGTCCGACTGAGGCGAGAGTTGGCCCGCGACACGCTGCTGCTATTCCTGGTCGACCGCATCAGCTGTTTACCAACACCTCCGTCATGGAAGCATCACGGGCGGGGGGAACTCAAGCCCAGCCAAAGAGAGAACTTTAGTTTGTCTTCCAAACTTTTATCCCCACTCCTCTTAGCGAGCTTTATGCGCTAATATTTAGACAGTAATGTCGGGCGAATGAGCTGTAAATGTCAAGTTTGACGTTTGATGTTCTTTGACATAGCTCTCCCTCCGGCTGTTCAAATACCAAGCAATGACTTTCTGGGAGGGAGATAACTCATGAGTTCATTGTAACCTGAGAGTTATAAATGATAAATGAGATTGTTGGGATATCGGCCTTGGTTGATAAAAGAGATTGGTTGGGTTTTTATCAAATTCAAATTCAATAAACTCTTTAACCCGCTTTAATCTTACCCATCAACCTAAGAAAAGCAATAATCTTCATCCATTATTAAAAATGACTGCAGTGACCCGGGAATTCTCATCCAGCTCCCCTAAAAACTTTTCGGGGGATATATCCGGGTTCACTCAGCCTCGGAAAGATAAATATAGAATCCGGTTAAGTAAAACTAAAGTTGATGGATAACATCATTAAACACCTTCATCTATTGTTCAACTCCCTTAGAGTTTAGGGGTTGCAATCAGATTCGCTCGAGGTTACTAAGAGACCGGAGGATGCCAAACTAGCACAATCACAATAATAAATTCGACGCACGCTTCTTAAGGAAATGCAAAATAAATCTTTAAGAGACAAGTCATAGTTGGCGTAGTAGTTCACTACTTGTTAGTTAGAAGTAGCTACGTGTTTTCCATCGCAAGGTTGAGCGGATCCCGTCGAGATCCAAAAAGTCCTTGACCCTACCCAGGTCATAGTTACTAAGTGCGCGTGCGCTAACTATTCGGATACCACATAGAATATAATCAAAAATACACTTGAAAGAGATTATTAAAACTGACCAAAAAACGACCGCCATTACCGACAAAAAGGAATATAATTTTGGGTTCATAAACAGGCGAACCCCTGGAGAGGCTAACTGCGGAGATATTCCAGACGCCAGGCGCATAAAAGACAAGATCATGTCACTTCGAGTCCTGAATAATGACAACACCACTAAACTGACTAAATTATTCACATGAACATATTTATTTGAAATCCTTTAGCATAAATTAGCCTACCAGGTCCACCTAATAAAACATTAGAGGGTCCCCTAATGAGTGACATAATAACTAAATCTTTTTTAACTTTTTCTTAAGAACCACTTTAAGTCCGTGTTGGTCACTTCTCGGATAGATATTTTCTCAAGATAACACTAAAAAAATAAATATATATAACGTCTTAATTTGGATCTGCCTTTTAAATCTTTGGATGGGAATAATTTTATGTAAATTCGTTATAAATATGACAACGTCTAGCCTCAAGTCACTGTTAAATGATGCGAGGTTTACGAGCGAGACCTTCACAAGTTTATCATTGTAAATCAAATTCCGAAATACAACGTAATCAATGTCAAGAAACGGTTTTGAGACCATCTTTCAAGAGACATTTGTTCGTTTTTTGTTGTCATCTAAAAAGTAGATTTTAAAACAAACGTCCTTATTTTTTCTTTCTAAAAATACAATGTAAGAATTTGTTTTAATTGAGCTGTTCTGAAGGTCCAAACAATTCTTGACAATCATAGTTATTTACCCATTTATTTCTTTGATGTCACTTTTTATTTTGGGAAACAGGATTTCAAAATTTCATCAATTAATTAATTTCGCACGGGCTGGTAATGCCTCTTCGTAATCGTTATAACGTCGTGAACGTTTGCTGTTTATTTATTCTGTACTTAGCTCCTCTAAATTCAAATCAAACGTTCCCACATTACCTTCGCCCTTTGCCGTAAGTCCTGTCCACTAGGTTCTTTTAATTCCATTCCTCTCCCTGTATCCGAGACAGTGCGGAACTTAGGCTTCCATCTCGACAAACGGCTAACCTGGAACCCACATATGAGGCTAAAAAGACAAGAACTAAACAGACGCTTTGGACAACTGTACAGACCAGTTCAAAGGACATCCCATCTCTCAATAGCAAACAAATTACTAATTTACTAAGTTAAGCCAATCTGGACATACGGAATAGAGCTATGGGGGACAGCAAAAAATCAAACATCAAGCGTATCCAATCCTTTCAATCAAAAGTCCTGAAAACAATAGTAAATGCCCCTTATTACGTCAGCAACAAAAACCTTCATAACGATCTTAATATACCCTACATTCTTGAACTCATCCCTTCCAAGTTTATGAAATTCCATAGTAGCCTATCCAACCACCCTAATCCCGTAGCACAGTCATTAAACATCGTCTCTCATCCCTATAATCCTCCCCGGATACTGAAACGGCAGTGGCCTCAGTGGACAGTGACAGTGACAGTGGGAGTCCTGGCAATGGCCAGTTTTACCAATCATGTCCCGAGCGTAAGTGGCTCTCGCCTCTTGGTCAGCTTCCACCGGCTCGTATCAGGTGACGCGGGTGACGGAGGAGCGTGGGGGACTCCCCAAGACTCCGCTTCCTCTTTCACACGCGAGGGAGATGACAACCATGTAGATTTTGGAGGTCTCTGGGTTGTTTGTAAATACTGTATGAATGAGCGAGTGATTGAAAATTGTAAATATTTATCACCATTACTTATTGCCCAATGAGGCAGATTGTAATTTTATCATTAAAAAAAAATTCAAATCGCTGGCTTAATTATGATACCAATTCCAAGAAGGTACTTTTATTCAGTTGTAGAAGAAGTGGATTCAGTGGATGAAGTGACAGTGAATTGCAGTTATTGAAATGGGGAGACTTGGACGATCATAAAAAGTAGAGGATTGTCATCATAAACACATCCATGAAAACTGTTTCACTCGAATAGAGACTCCTGAGCAATGGACCCTCTTTGAGCTGAATGTGAAAATTAATTAATTCATAAATGAAGATTAATTCACATTGAATTTATATTGTCACAATTAATGGCTTTGTGATATTCTTTGATGTCTTGTCAATATATTGTATTTATCTTCAATTAAAGTCAATTGACCAAAAACATGGTTCGATCTTTTCAGTATATGGTTCAAACTCTATTTTATATTAATAGATGGTCCAAAATCGGCTTAATATACCAAATGTCTGGTTGAGAGAATACTGGTAATCATCGACTAATTCTTCGCATTGTAGCTGCTCAAGCTACTAGAGTTAAGAAGGCTGGAAGAAATCAAGCTGGGAAGATAAAAATGAAAATGACGTCTGAAGGACATAATAACTAGGCAAACATCTAGGGAAAAGGTACAGGATAGTATTGAAACTCAGCGTGGTTTTTACTCGTGTCTTCCGAACAGTCCTGCCTAGGTTTAGAGTTGTTTTTCAACTATTAGGTTTTCTCAAGACTTGAAGCAATAATCTATTCCGCTAATAACTTTAGACGTTGATCCTAATCTAGAGAGAAACCCTATGCTCCTCAAGGAGTAACAGTACTTAAGTCAAGTATCACCATAAAGGGATGTTATGACGGATTTATGGTGACATCATCGATCTGAGAATAATTTCACCGGTAGGCAGATCGATAAAGGGTATTGCACAACTGATAAATTAACTGTCACACCTTATAGATCGCTAAAGAGATGCAACCGTATATGGACTTGAGTCGCAACTCGGAATATATAAGTACATAAATTTATCTAAATAAAATGTGTTTTTATAGGTATATAAACACATATAAATATTTCTCATGATAGTCAAAGTAAAAGAGCAGAAATGGCTTATATATTATTAGCTCCCAGCCACTGGGAGGACTTGGAGTATTCCGTGTTTATAGAAATGCAAACATTGGTGGATTGAAGTGATTTATATTAACTATTTACATCCACCGATCATATCCCTTGTCCTATGAAACAGTTTCTGCCCTATAACCACCCCCTGACATGTTGGACTGGGGTGCCTGCTGTCGCCCTTGTACTGCTCGGGCTCCACAATGTAATAAACTACTTTTCTAATAAAGAATACAGTTAAAATTGTATCTGTAATTGTTTATCAAATTTCTTGATAGCAACTGTTCATCTGATCGCGTAATTGGCCTCGTTGATGAATTTTGACTCAGGTATGAGCTGATTACATCTGTTCGCTGATAAAATCGGCTATTATCAAACATCGCCAGTATATATCAATTGTTTTATCAGTCTCATTCATTGTAATACCTTTACCATCTACTATACATTAACTATCAAGTTACTGATAATTTTTTTTTCAGAAGTTTATTTAAATGTTTTACTGTTTTATCAAAAACCAGGAACGATTGAATTAATTCGCTACAGAATAACTGATTAATTAAAGAATTAATCAGAACAAATTAATTATAATTTGATCCACATTAAAATTAAAGGGATGCTTAAATAAATTTGATTATTATTAGTATACCTGAAAAACAGCTCATGCTTCACGATGTATTATGGCGTATAAATATGCATACTCTTTTAATGATAGGATCATAAATATACAATCATATGTCATAATAGCTATGATTTATGCCGTTCATGAACAATTATTAATAGATGAAATTAATACGCATTTGAAAAAAAAATTGTTCACCTCCATTGCAGCGGATATATTTGTTTCTTAAGTCTTCACGAAGATTTGAGCCCGAGGGAGTTCGATGGTTTCTGTCGAAGAAATTCATTGTTTCCTGAAAGGGTATATCCAATGCCTAGGCAAACGTTAAAGTAGTGGCACACTAGCTGATAGTATCTGCCTGGCAAGCACTCGAGTGTAACATGGCACCGCTGCTTCTTGATACGCCACTGAATTCTGAATGAGCCACGCCATACCAACCAGTCTTAAGGCGAGAGGAGGGGATTGTGAATACCCGATAACAGTGCGCTGATTTTTTTTTTTTCAGCTATGAAATGGATTTGGGTTATACATCGTTTGTTAACACAAAAACCACAAAATCATTTCGCTTGATGTTTTTCTATTTAGCAAACCATTTTTTTTTTGATGCACTAGTCTTCGTACTTCGGCCATTTTCCGCCTGGGAAACCAGAATAAAAGTGCATTAATTGCTGCAAGAAAATGTGGCTTTAGTTGCCGGATCGATGTATTATCGATGAAATGTGAAGACTAGTAACCAATGGGGAAAAAAAAGTAATGAAATAAATCATGTATGGTCCCGGAATTTGAAAGAGGCTGATTCTCCCGAGAGAAAATAAGCGAACTGTAGGAAATGAATTTCTATGAATCATTCAAAAGGAGTACTCTAATTCATTGACGTTTCGTACCATCCGTTTTTATACTACATATACTATCAATCGTTATTTTTTTTTTGTAGTTTCCAGAATATTCAGTTTTCCTTCAACTGAAACATATCTCAGAATTTGAAAACTTATTGTCTCTGCCATAGACTTCTTCATTTCAAAAAACACAAATACAATATTTGTATTCCTTCCAGTGGCTGCTAGTAACGCATCCCGTAACGCCAACTTGAGGGGTGCTTTATTTCTTGCAGCTTATAAAAAAATAAAATAAAGTTCGTGGCTTATCACCTCATAACGAGGTAGGGGCTGAGGTACTAGTGTGAGCAACACCAACTCTCAACCATAAATTCGGTTTTCTTAATCGGATTTGCTACTGTAGCTACTCGTAAGCCTGAGATAACCTCGACTGGACCCGTCCTCCAAAATAACAACCCTGTGACGAGTCGATGGCCTCGTGACCTGCTATAACTAAGTGTTAGTGGGAGTCCTGGCAATGGCCAGTTTCTCTAATCATGTCCTGAGCGTCTGTGGCTCTCGCGCTCTTGGTCAGCCTCCGCTGGCTCTTATCCAGTAACGCGGCTGACTTAGGATCGTTGGGGACTTTCCAAGACTCCGCTGCCTCCTTCGCATGCGAGGGAGGTGACAATCATGTGGACTTGGGGGGCCTCTGGGCTGTTTGTAAATATTGTATGAATGAGCGAGTGAATGATGTAAATATGGTATGAATGATAACATTTATCTCAATTACTTATTGCCTAATAAAGAAGGCAGATTGTAATTTTATCTTAGTAAATTGTTGTTGTTGATTACATTGTGACGAGTCGAGGGTCTCCGCAAGTCTGCACGTCAGCGTGCTAACCACTTGACTTCGGGGGTGGTCAATTACATCCTTTTACATGCCCGTAACATTTGCACCAATTACACACTCTACTGTAACTAAAGTGTTATATAGTTATTCATTTATATGTTCATTGTTTTTTTGTTTTTTCAGCTATAGGCTCAAAATAAAATTTTACTTAGGTTCATTTCCGTTAAGGGTATGTAATTTCTTTAGTATAATCAATTCAGTATTCCTAATTACAGTTGGTGATGTATATATGAACGTCATTGCGGGAACGTCGATTTAAGCCAATTTTGTGAACTCTTTCACTACCATCAAGTTAAAACTATCAACAAGTACCCATCTATTTTGTTTGTCTTGCTGGTGTTTATGTTTAAAATGAGAAGGCGTGAATACGAGACCATCAGCAGTTATATAATGCTAAGAATATTGTAATGCTAATAGTAGAAGCTAGTGTATACCTGCCTCTTGACTTCATGGAAGTCACTGATATTTTTAAGTAAGCAACCGCATTCCTTCAAGACCTCCATCCCAATTCCCGCAACTACCCTTCTCTTATACACATATGTCTCAGCTTTAGCCCCAGTCCCCACTTGTTTCCTAGACACTCGTTCCCCAACACCCGACCCAGTATGTAGTAACATAGCTCTTCATAATTGTATATACCAGTGTTTTGCTTGTACTTCATAATAAAGCTTTTCTTTCTTTTCTTTTAAAATACTCTCCTCTACAAAGATTATTTAACTAGCGAATAGTGACACATGAAAACGACTTGTCAGTCTTCTTTTCTCTCTCTTTAAAACCCAAACATTCATCAAAACTGCAATGGTAATATTGAATATCTTGCTGCACTCCAACCTTAGACAATCTACCTTATACTCGACTGTTACCTGGCAGTCACTTGGAAACTCTGCCTGGTTCTCGTAAATCTGTCTCTATTCTTTAGCATACGGTGTATTAAAATGTTTCTCGGTCCAAACATTTTTGCGGAATCTATATCAGCTCAGATTGAGAAAATGAAAGGAAAATATTCACAAATCTACCTACCAACTATAGCTTTTAACACTGACATCTTATTACTAGACAGTTACACCACTAATTGTTTTTTTTAGCCGAATATGTTCTGAACAGTTTGATTTGCCTATGTAGCAATCTCATTCAAATCCGTTCAAAGTTCTTCTTAGTACAGTTTAATTATAGAAGTTATAATCTGGCATTTCTCTATTATTCCTGCATAATGACTTCCGTGAACTATTGCCAAGCGGGTTCTACCTCATTACAAACATATCCCCCTACATATTGACATGTACCCCCTACATACTTTCCTATAATCATTAGCAGTATACTCAAACTGTTTCTTTGGGACGTCGCAGTTAATAGTCTTATTAATGGCTCTTTTTCTTGGGTAGTCCGTACGGATTCTACAAAAGACATCTTTAGGCAACTTGAGATAAGATCTCAAACCATAAAACCATTTAAACCATAAAGCCTGAAACATAGATGTTTTCACGAACATGTATCCTTTCAGGCCTTTATAAGTACCCTTTCAGCCTTGAGGCATATTTTACTGAAGGTTTCATTTCATGGCTTTTTATGGAAAATTGTCATTAGTTGATTAATTGCTTGTTTATTAAAAAAAAAATATATTTTTATACTTGAATAGGGTATCAAATCATATAATTTATTTTTTGATTTCTTAAGCTGTAACTAAATACCTGGTTCACTTAGGAGGAATGTATTTTACACTGATGTTTTACTTGTTACCAAATAGTGCTAAAACTAAAAACGATAATTATTGGTCATAAATCAATTACAGAGTAACTGAAAAATCACATTAAAGATATTTATGTTCTGATTAACTATGTAACGCGTTTAGAATTAAGCAAAGTATAATTAGAAAAAGTCAATAAAACTGTCAATTAAATGATGTTTTCGCATCAGTATAGAATGTCCTCATTGTGTAACATTAAAAACTTTACTTGATGTTTTAAAAATAATTACAATTTCAAATGGCTCTGGTTAGGAATGCTTCGGCATATTTTTATAAAGAAATCTTTACTAATGAACTTCTGCTGCCAGAAGAATTCAGGCTCATTTGTCATTTCCATATTAATGTCCGCTCTTTTCATTTTTAATATTATATAAAAATAAAAAATAAAAACGAGAAGCACTAAGTAATGCTGACAAGAAAGTAGAGATAAAACAAAAATAAAGGTCTTTCCGAGGATTATATTTGGTTGGGGTCCAGGCGCCAAGTCGAATATGACAAATCAGCTGGCTTCCCTGAGCACCTTGAACTGCTGACCGCTGTCTTGAAACTTGATAAGGATCCACGTATAAGAGCAGGGTACTAAATAAAATATTTTTAAAATGTGATTCTGTGTATATCAGAGTAATGTATGGAGAGAGATAGGTGAGTCAGAACTCGCGTATGAGCGACCCCTGAACGCGGTCCAAGTGCTAAATACTTTTTATAGGTGAATGTCAAATATTTTAAATTAGGTAGGGAGCTCTGGCTGGGGATACGCCTTATAAATATAGCAGGAGTGGAAACTGGTGACTGACTCAACGGGGGCGGGTGAGCCAAACATAGACCAGGTGACGTCCCGGGACCTCTCTCTGTCATCGGCATCTCTCTCCGTACAAATAGAGTGCTCTTGCAACCAGCTCTACAATAGCAGACCACAGGAAATGACTGCCTTTGTAAAGCATGACTCCTAGCCATTAGTACCATTACAACCAGTGGAAGACAAGGGGTGCAAAACCACATGGAACGAGTCCTACCAATGCTTTCCTGTGTTCATACTTACGCCGATTTGCTGTTCCTGAGGCCCATACGCCATGTTCCTTTATTAAATATATGGCATGTTTTTATTATTAACGAAGAATAGGTTAGTTTGGAGGGTTTAGGGGGAAAACGCGTCTCATGCGCGTCAAAAGCGTGAGTCTCGTGGAAGTGCATTCGGTATTTGTTGACGTTGCTTACTTAACTTTCAGTTGTCAGTAGTCATTTAAGTAGGTTTGTTTGGTAATATGCTGTCAGATCAGAATGATTGCAGAATAATGATTATTCCAGTGCCTGTTAGCTTTCGATTGGGTTTATTTAGTTGAAATTATCTTCGACTTTTTAAAACAATATTCAGGTGACTTATTATTAATTAATTTTTTTCTCAGTTCCAAGGTTACACAGGCACGGAGTATGACACACTTTATTTGGCGGATAATTTCAGAAAATGCTTTGTGAGAACGAACACTATAAGTAATTTTATAGACGTATTTTTATTAGGTGGAGCATAGATTACAGCAGAGAACATTTCATCATTTTTAAGTACATTTTCTTGGAACCTTTCTCACTAAACACTAAATTAATATTACAAACGAGCTGGAAAAGCTCCCTAGTAATTAGCAGTATGGCTTCTCGCGAGAGTTGATCCGGGCAAATGTCAGAGGGCACCCCGACCCCTTGGCTTTATGGCGCCGCAAATTCGATGTTGACTTCGCTGGAATAGGAGATAAGTTATTTGATTGCTTTGTGCTAAAGGGTAATTTGATAGCTATTAAAGTCTCACTTCAATATTGACTGCAGGTGTAAACGACAGTCATTAATTGAGCCAGAACATTTATCGAGAAATTATACTTTTATGTTTGCCATTTGTTTTCTACGCGTACACATATAAAGACAAAATCTATAGACAATTGGTAATACATTCTATGATTAATCTTTTCCAAAAAGAACTAAATTTAGCATTTATTCCATATTGTAAACCACTTTATTGCAATTGACACCTATATTTAAAACGACATGATTTTATAGATAATTTTAAAGACGTTTTGTAATTATATGCCACTAAATTCCCAACATATTATTACTCAGGACGTCGAGATTTAGAGAATATAGGAAAATATTTATTTTTCAATTTCTCTGTAATTCATATATGAACATTAATTATCGCTTTTATTTTAATCACTGTTAGGCAATTATTAACTCGTCCATGCAAAATATATTTCTCTTATTCAAACATAGCCTCCGAAGACGAATTTAATATCTTTTTATAGTTACAGCTATAAAAGTCAAAACAAAAATTACTTATTTGATAACCTATTCAATTTGAAAATAATAATAATAATAATATCAATTAATGATATTTTTCAATTACACACGAGTTAGAAGTCGTCTGGACATCAAATGAAACCTCACTGAAAAATATGTCACCAGGATGAAAAAATGCTAAAAACCGCCAAAACAGACATACGTTGGTTTCAGATTTCGAAAAATGTTTGTTCATTTATTTGCAGCAGACAGTAAATATATCAATTTACTTAGCAATTATATTGTCTTTGATCAATATTTTCGTTATTAATTTTTTTTTTACAATGACCTCAGTAGTCTATAAAACGAAGTATTTTTGGTAAAAAATACTGAAGATCTTTTTTACAATCGTTGATAAACATTTTACTTGCACTTCTATGTGTTATTTCCTCCTACTAGAGAATTTCTAAGTATTTAATTTGGTTTCTAATATATTCTATAAAAGAACTATGATCATCTATGGGATCTCAAAGGCGAAAATTTCGAGGCTATTTGATCTGGGACAAGCACGTACAATTAACTATACATTTAGCAATTTGAACCGATAACAGATATGGTTGACTTCATCACTGAATTGAATTCATCTTAGCCTCTTATTTTTTTTCGAAATGATGTCACAAAGGGTGTTTCCTTCCAAGGGATGAGCCTTGGAGACAATACCGTCTCGTTGGTGATGCTGGAAATGAACTAACTGAGGACCAGTGTAGAGCCAAGGGCAACTTGGAGATATACATCATTTCGATAGTGTCTATCGCCTGTCCTTGTCTTCATCTGTCCTCCAACCTCTTCCTTTGTCTCTCTTCTGGCGATGGATTTCGTCGCTCATTCGAAAATGTTAAGCTAAGATGCCCTCAATAAAAATATTCATGTTAATAATTCTTAGCTGCGGTATATATCCTACTAATTTTAATAATTATTAGCATGAGAAAAAACACCTAGCTTCGATCCCTATTATCAAAATATCGTCCACATGTACATTGGAATATTCACATTTCCGGGCTATGTGAGTCAAGGGTTAGGCTCAGATTATTTAATGCGGCTGAATATTCGCCCTATGCCCAAAAGTACTTGTTTTGACAAATAAATCCCAGCGTGTACTCCGAGGTCTAATAATCAACGCTTGTTTTCTTTTCTTAAGATGCCAGACATATTCTTTAAAACCGTGTCGTCAGTACGAATAGAATGATCCCAGTATTTGGTGATATTATTCCCTGAGAAAAGTGTTGCTGGATTGCGTTGACAGTTGGGAGATTGGTTGCTTCACAAGTTTATCTTTGTTGCTATGGATTGATGAACAATTTTTGCAGCATTGTTATGTCTCTGAAGAAACTCACTCCCCGGAGTCAGGAGCTGTATAGATTCCACCTTACTCTTTCAGAAACGGAACAACTGAAAAATATCTTGGGTGCAGTCGTACTTTCTGTTGGCTTGTGGCGATGACTTTCTATTACATGCCAGAAGAAATACAAAATCATCATGTTGTAATGTATATACAATGTTGTAAATAAAGTTAATGTCAATAGTATCAAATGTCATGAAGTATCTAGGTGAATTTGTTATTATTCTTAGGAATTGCTGTAGAAAACCTCTGCAGTTAACCCCTCTCAACACCAAGTGGGGTCGCCCCGGGTCATGGTCTACAATCAGAGAAATATTTATGAAATTTCTCCGTAACCATCTGTGATAAATTTGCTGTCGGTGCGAGAAAATTTGCATCATGCTATTTATAGCGAATTTTTTTCGCACAGCAGCAGCAGGGTTGGTGTAACTCTTGATCCCACTCAGTATTTTAGGTCTGTTAAATTTTATTTATTTATATTAACCTTTCAAACGGAATCCAAAGAACCAATATAAGTTTTACCAAAACCATAATAACCTCTTCAATCCACTGCAAAGAAGAACTAGTGAAATGTGCAAACAATTGTAAATAGATTTTCTAATATTCCGTTTTTTTAGCATTTTGTATGGCTATCATTTTGATTTATGTATTTTTCAGGTTTTAAGATTTCAGTTATTCCATGTTTGGTATTTTAAAAATTGTTTTGGTTCTCTTTAAAATTGCATCAGTTCTATTAATTTATGAATACCGAATGAGTTTGGATCAATTAAATAAAGGTGAATAGCTAAAAAATTAGGTGGGGGACCGAAAGTACCCCACCCACCTTTGATATTTAGTGCAACTTCCTTCACCTGGAGTTGGGAGGGTTAAGAAAGTTACAGGATGGAGATTCATAAGTCACTAGAGGTCTGACAAGCATTTTATAAACTATTACTAAGTATTTTATGAGCAATGGACCTGCATATTATGGTGCAGTACAAAACCAACATAAAATTGACCTAACGAGTACATGAGCTGTATAAGAAAACGGTGCTTATACCCTTTTGAAGCGCTCGAAAGGCACTATTGACCCTTGACATCTTGACTCGGACATCTAGATCCGGCGAAAATAGGCCATTAGGTCAGTTCGGAGAAAGGCGATCACGTCAATAATGTAACTCGGCGAGAAAAACTTTCAAAATGACGCTCATACTTGCCAATATCGACCTCAATAAAAGTTCATTTTTCATAATTCTTCAGTACATATATCTATTGTGTACCGTCCAAATCAAGTATGCGAATTACGATGAAAACTGTAATTGCTAAGTCGTAGTTGAGAAGTAAATACTGTTCGATGTATTTCTATAAGATATTGAGGAAATGAAGGAATAAAAATATTAACCGTGTTTGCTTAGCGAGAAGCAAGAGTTTCTCCTTTCTAACATGTAAGGGAAAATTGTCTTCCGTCTGACACGCGGTCCACCTGTAACTGATTTGATTTGACATAGGATATTTTCCTTTTGAGGAAAAAGGATTGAAATAAACTGTATATTTAACAACATTAAATAAATTTAAGTAAGTGACGCGGGGTTTAGCATACTTCGTTATTGTTTCTTCATTTCATTTATTTCGTTTTTGTATAAAAAAAAAAAAAAAAACCTAGTAAGTACACATCGATGTAAAAAAGAAAAGAAAAAAAAAGTGAGGTTACTACTTCGATCAATAATGTATTGGAATCACCGAAAAATTTAAAGATAACTTTTTCAATAACTTTTGTCCTAAACTGTAATACCTACTGTATGCTATGCTTCCGAGAAAATGTGAACAGTGAAAAGTTGAACCCCACATCATAAAGGTTCGAGACCAATCCATGACCTTTACTAGACGCTCTTGTTAAGCAAGTAATAGCTTTCAGTTCCACCAAGGCTCCGCAAATTGTGGCAGCGCGTTCCGTTTAAAATTATTGCATTATTCCTTTAATTTTTTTTTTTCATCTAGTTTATTTTGGATTAGAGTAACACACAATACAGGCAACTAAGGAAAAATATAGAAAAAAAATTACGTAGTTATGAATTTTGGTACAGTTGCCCCCGAGAGTGGAGTGGGGAGCGCAAGCTATCAGTTGAACTAATATTAATAATAATTTAGGGAGTGGTTTAAGGTTTATTATTTTGCGATTTTCCTCAAATACTTCGTAAACTGGTTATTTTAGCAAAATTTTATTCATATACAAAATTGCCTATAAAAATGAACCCATTCATTTTTTCTGTTCATGTCAATGGCTTAGGAGATAGCTAGCTTGAAAAAAAAGGATTCTTTCTATACATATAACATAGAGGCATATAATATAACTGCGAGTAAGGATTGAGTGTTTTGTTTACAGACCGGTATCCTATCATTATCAAAAGTAATCTTCTTCCTTCCCAAAATCAATGTCAAATTCTTCATCTCCAAGAGGTGGCACGTTAATACATGTTCCACGGTAGTTGCTACAAACCGAAACTAGAAACAAACAGGTGAGCATGGAATCCCAGCTTTCCAGCATCCATACCTTCCACTGCATCGAGTTGAACAGCGACAAAAATGGAGTTTTTGGTTGTATCAAGAGCAAGTCCCTCATTGTAGGTGGATACAGTAATTTATCATCTCCACTGGGCTGTATTCAGCTTGGTCGATGACTGAAAAATACAAGTATTTGTTAAGTTCCTGTTAATTGGCAAGATCTCTATAGATTGTTGTGAACATCTTTTCACCAGCTTGAGAAACCTCTCTCTTCTCGATGGGTTGTTTTTGAAAGATTATCATCAAGTTTGATTTGTGCTTGTTGTAAATTAAAGGTCACATGTTTTTCTACCTTCCTTTTGGCATTCATCAGAAACGTTGCTTAAATCCTACAGATTGCTTAAGTACTCATCCAGTATAATTGGTCAGTCAACGCCTCACAATAATACCCGTTGTACTTTGTATGTTGTCCATTAATAAATTTGAACGTCTAACAAATTTCTTTCAGGCCTAGCCAATATCCCAACAGATTCATTTACTAATTTATAAATTCACTGTTTATACTTTTTTTTTCTAAGCTCTCTAGTTAGAAGATTAAGGATGAGGGAAAAATGAAGGAAGATTTGGGTTGAGCGGATCCTTGTACTAGGAGTACCTGCTTGAAGGTGGTGTGAGGGAATTAAGGAGTGTGGGAAGGCTCGGTAGGGGTTGGTTGTTGCGGTACAGTGGTGGTCTGTTTATACTGAATTCCCAGTATCTTCAAGTAGGTAGTTTACAGCCGGTTCCTTTGGGAAGGAGACCTTAAGAAAGATCCATACAAACCATAGAATGATCGTTGGCCTAGAACAATATTCTCGCTAATTATTCATTCTACCTAACATTCATCTAACAACTAATTAAGCCTTTTGAGAAATAAAATGATAAACGCTTCTACAAAGCCCCCGCCGATAGCGTTGTATGTTTCCCAGACATAAAGCCATTGCACCAGGAGCCGGGAGAGCACAAGTAACGACCCACTGATAAGAAAGTGGTTTCCCCGAAAACGTTATCAGCGAAAGGGGGGGAGTGACGTCACTCCATTCATACCGTGGCAGCGTATTGATTGCCACCTAGTAGCGGTCAAGGTCACACTGACTCCTTCATTCACAATATCATACCTTCCCTCTCCATTGCCACTCACTCTAAGGAGTATTTGCAATCGATTACACCATCCGTAAAATACATCGTCAACTATTGTATGTACATTATTATAGGTGGTGGTTAGCATTTGAAGTTCTACTTGAACCAACATTGACAACCGCATAAAATGTATAGTAAGGCAATAGGTTGCAGATTTTAATACTTTAAAACTATCTTGGGAATAATCGTGAACTAATAGTTCACATCTGTAATCATCAACTGTGATCGGCTTGATGATGGATGACTTTTCCACGTTGTATGTATGGTCAGAGAATAGAATACCTATCTCTCAAGATTTTAAAGAACCCGTTACATCGTCAAAGTATGGCTTGTCGAAAAGATGTCCAGAGTTAAATATGATGAAAACCTTTTTGAAACAACCGAAGTCGATACCCAAAAAAGTACTTGCCCCACAAGTACATACACCTAACGCACCCCTACTGGTTTAATTCAGATTATATAAAGGTGGTTAACCCAGGCGCGGCTGAGAATGTCAATTCGAGTATCAACTAGTATATTCCTAATCTGAAGCACCTGCACCTCTTTGAGAGACTCCGGCCTGGGAATGCCACTCAGAGAAAAACATTGATTACTGGCCCAAAATGCTTCAAAGAACGGAGTAGTAATGGTTTGAATCTTAAGCAAGCCTTTGATTCTACCTAAAGGTAATAAAGACCATCAGTGAAATCTATAACTTTTCGCCCATGACTACTGAATTTTTAAATATCATAAAACCAGACGACAAAAAAAGAAATCCCATTTAATGTTCTAACAAATGACGGCCTTTTATTCACCCGTGATGATAACCCGGAGCATACAAAACTTCATTAAACAACACCAATCGGCACAGTGTAATATGCTAATCCACAGGTAAGCAGGACGATTGGCTAATCCACGGTAGGGGTGCACAGGTGGCTGGTTTGGTTTGGGGTGGTAGCTACCACGTGCGCCCTTGACCTAGCCAGCCAGGCAGGCAGCCTTTCATCGATTGCTCAAGTTCAGTCCCAGTCACTCACCTGTTTGCTGAGGTTTGTCCCTTTGTACTGGCGAGAAAGGATCCGCGAACTCTTTGCCTCGTTCTAACTTGGACCATCATAACAATAAATTCATTTCAGAGTTGATAAGAATCCTTTTACGTAGGTACCAATCATTTTAGCCAGTAGTTGACAACCGGGATAGATTCAATATTTTTAATTTTTATTGGGTTATAGATCGAACTATAATAGGGGTTTCACCGCTGTCAGGTACCTCCCCCACTATAGTCCAACCCTTACAGTGACTTCGAAATTCGGTCAGTAAGAATTCACATTAGCAAAGTCCTCAAACGTGTAAGACAAACTCAGTTGGTTCACTTACCACCTGATCCAATCCAGCCATTACAACTTATCATTATCAGTATTTCTTCGGCTAATAATTATTAATAATATATAGATTCAACTTTCATAAGCGAATCGATCCATAACTCTTGCGCTCACTTAACTTGAGACCAATGTTCCAATTAGTAAGCATAAAAAAAGGGAAATCTTTGTGAAAGACCGAATATAAAAGAAATGAGAAAAATGGTGAAGTTTTAAACTGTATAATTTTAGGTTCAGATCCAGTGAAAGGCCTATATTAAACGAGGTAAACTTTGCTGAAGAAAATTTTCTCTGAAAGAATATTTTAGTTGGAAGAATATTAAATTATGACTTTTCTGGAATGAACAAGTTTTTCTTGGAACCTGCACCAAAAATCAAGTTGTCATCTAAGTATTAAAATTATTGTTATTTTTTTCAATGAACCTTAGAATTGATAATACCGTTGATGTATTGAATTTTGTAAGCTGCAAGTTACCATACCCCAAGAATAGTAGGCCATATGTGTTTATTTTTATATGTGTACAATTTGGACGATTTATAATAACAAATAGGATGCTAATATAATATCAATAAGTCAGTATTCATACATTAGGTTACAAGGAAATAGTGTTGATAAAATAGTTATTTCGAAAATCTGAAATACTACGTAATTTGCTCAACTAGAAATACTTATTGCTCTTTAAACTTCATTTCCCAATATAAATAAGGTGTGTCTAAAACTTAAATCCTGCATGTTCAAATAAACGATTTAAGTTAACCCATCGAATTTAAGAAAATAAACCATATACTGCCAGTTGAACGATGGATCAGTAGTCTCACCTGACTTCTAATATCTTATTTCAAAGACTTTTTTGAAAAATTTATATACTCAAATTAAAAACAAATCAATCATGAACTAAATGAAAGGAAAAAAAAAAAACTATTAAGAATTTTATACAAAAAATATTTCATTCCATTTGGTTACTCATTTAGGTTAAAAAACACCTTAAAAAAAAACAAATAGCATAAATATTTACAAAAGTGAAAGCGGCTATTAAAAAACGTTGATCCCCTGGATTCAAGCTTGGTAGTTAAGATTAGGGCTTATAACTGGCTAAGACATATGAAAATTAAGTTCTCCCTAAATTACACTATAAAAAATACGACCGAATGGAATGCTTCAAATACATCTAAAGAGGAGCTAGGACGGTTCCGACTGGACATCGCAGCAATGGGATGTATATGCAGCAATGCACCATTGCAGCCGGTGCAGTTGTGCAATAGGAGGCTAGAGGAGCTGGAGGCTCCAGGGGGGTGGCGAATCTAGATCAGTGGCGGCCAAGGGCGGCGCCATCGACCGCCCCATTCACCCCGTTCATTCATCAGTCTGTGCTTCAATGGCCCACCGCTTCAATGACTGCCTCTGCCATAACGACATGCTGCACTGATTGATGCCTCAGTGTGGGACCGAGCTGTCTGCCTTCCATAGGTCGCTGTCATACACGGAAATGAGTTAGAACAGCAGATGGAGATGAGTTACGACCGCAGTAAATGCTTACCCAAAAATAATAATTGAGGCCTCTAGAATCAACCCCCGCTTTTTTTTCTTTTTTTTTTTGGAAAAATCAAAAAACATGACAATTTAAAACATTAAAAACATAGTATATTATAAAGCTGACTTTTGCATGCGACTTTTGGAACGGATACAACAGGTTTTAACTCAAATCGTCAGGCATACAGTTAAAGACCTTTTAAACATTAGATTCGCAAAAATTAAATTTTTCATTATATTTATTTCGTTTGTCGTTCAAACATTGTAGAATTCCTAATTTTGAAGGAGTTGGTACTTTTTAAATAATAAATAGGCGTTTGACCCATTTGATTATGATTTCATGACCAGTAAAATCAAATGACAGACAACGAGAATTACAATTTCGTTTTAGGTGCGCACCTTTAGTTATTTTTTTCATTATAACAAAAGTACTTATTTTTGTATACTTATTATTATTATATGCTTATTACATACCTAAATTTGATATGTTGAACCATGTTCCAAGTATAACTATTTTTAATGTATAAATTGTTCTTCGAATATAAATACGTTAAGGAATTAGAAAATGAGTTGGAAAAGTTTAAAATGATTGGCAAACTTCTAATCTGTCCTAAATTAAGGCCAAGGGCTAGTGCGTGCCTTTCGTAAATATATTCTTATTGACAATGAAAAAAAATACTTAATAATATTTAAGAAGACTATATTAACCATTCTCGGTCGCTGAAAATTCCAATTAACATTAAGAAATTAGTATCTTTAAATATTTTGAGCAAAGATATGAGAAAGATTTTGTAAAACGGAGAAAGATGACGTTGTTTACGTTGTTTTTTCTCTCATAACTGACGTTGCTTCCTGGTCAATATCTTCAGCGTTCAACAAGAAACACAAAACGTGGGCTAACAAAACTTTTTAAGAACATCTAACCGATTCTGTTGGAAATTTTAAAGGCAAGTTATAAAACCTAAACCCCATTTCAGTTGACTCTTGTAATTCTTTTGTACTTTTCTCTTTTTTCAGTCTAAAAAAACAGTTTCTGATCCTTGATAGTTTGGGATTTAATATGAAGTGTTTTTGATCAAAAATAACTAGTAGATTGAATGTCTTAATACTTTTAAAAATCATGAAGGCAGTCACTTTCTGCGTCTTTTAATTTATTTATATAAATTTTGCAAATAAATCAATTATATATAAATGTACCTCAGTGCGACCTTTAGAGCTCAAAATATTTTCAAATGCTGTACACAGCCTCGAAATTCACTTCTCAATGGTCGGATGGCATTTTCCGTTGAAGGCAAACAGGTGAGGTGGGTTGTCGTCTTATTTCTGCGTGACACCATTCAATTGTTTTACTCGAGTCTCTCCTGCCCATTTCGGCAATGGAGAACGTCCGTGATTTTTTTTTTCTCAATAGGCTGTAATTGATAATCAATAAAGCTATAAATCAAAGGTTCTTGAACAGTATATTGTCCCCCGCCTTTGAAAGTCAAATTTTTCGAAATTTAACGGTTGCCTAAGCCGATTGTTCTCCCTTGATACAATCATACGCTATGCTTATAAGATGTACGCTTCTATACCTATCGAATACAATGGTCGACATGTACACTTCCCGAACAACAGGGATTGATAAATATTCGCAACAACGGCTGAACGGATAATTTATAGCTGACATTTGGCACTTGGTCCGTCGTCGAAAGCGGAACAAATTTGAATACCCAACGACTTATTATAGTTCCTACAGGTGATATAAACAACTCCGGTATGATGAGTTAATTACCTGTGGTGATGGATGTTCTTGGCGCTGCTAGGGGAGAATAAGTGCGTGTGTGAACCATGTATGCAGACGTCGTTATATCCATCATCAATAAATCAATTATTAATTGATTCATTCACAAGGATTTTTGATGATCATTTAGACCTGACTTCGGTTGGGTCATGGTACAATCCGAGATAGGCATGAGTTATTATAGGCAGAGGTTTAAGGGCGATTAGTTGTTAATTGGTAGTCTGGAAGAAAAGCATAAAATATTACCTCAGGAGAAAGGGTGAAAATTTTCACTTAAAGGTTGAATTTTTTAACAAAACATCTGTGTACCCTGAAATATATATCTACATTGAACTTGGCAAGAAAGTGATTTCGGTTTTTTAGTGTGAAATAAAAATTAATTTTTTCTCTACAAAAAATGAACTTTAATCAGTCAAATATCTTCCATTCTGTTCGATGAACTTTTGTCATCTTTCTGGTAACTTCATGATCCCGCCCTCATAGAACTTCTGGTCCTTATAAGCAAAAAACTCAACCAAGTGAGATTTGAGGTCATCGTTATTACTCAATTTTTTACCATATTAGAAGTTATGTAAACTTCGACATAAATGATAATCCGATGGTGCAAGGTCGGGGTGGTATGGGGGATGCGACATCACTTCCCAACCAAACTCCGATAGTTTCGTACGTATTGCTAAAGACGTGTGAGGCCTCGCATTGTTGTGACGGGACCCAAACAGCTTCTTAACAAGTCCAAGACGTCTTATATGATTTTCAATTGTTGTGTGTGATACATTTAACTGTTTTGCAATCTCTCGCACAGTTTTATGACGATTCGATTCAATTATGGGTTTCATTTTGTAATCATCAACTTCAGAAGCTCGACCAGAACGTTGGTCATCTTTCAGCGACTAATCTCCAGAAAGAAAATTTTTAAACCAATTCTGACTCGTGCGTTCTGTTAAACAGTCACACTATTAACTTCACATATATCTTTGTGAGCCTTAGCCGCTTTCTTGCCTTTATGAAAATAAAAAAGTAAAAGGTATCCAAAACGGTTATTTTTGCACTCCATTTTAAAACTGATCGTAAACTGACAGTTGTAAACAAAATTTAACGGAATTTCTTTCTATAGCAACCTAAAGGTATCAGCTACCAAATCTCAAAAGAAAAAAATTCTAATATTGACAAAAGAATACGAAACAAACATAACGCTATCTACTGGTGCAAACCAAAATCACTTTCTTACCAACCCATGCCATTAATATTCCTACTCATACTGAACATAAATTTGATGCTGGAAACTTTGCTTTATGTATATATAGATTCATATCACGATTTACATGACGAATGTATTATAGGTGCCATCTAGATCACCAGGATGATCAGCAATGTATTATAGGTGTCATCTAGATCACTAGGATGATCAGCAATGTATCGATTATTGAGGTCTTTGTTCCTTGGATCCAATAGTGCTTCAAAATTTGCCAACTAGCTCACCTCATCCAATGCAAAAATTAATCATCTCGAATATTTACTTATAACGAATATTTATTTATATATAACTTCGTTGATATGAAGTGATGCTGTTAGTTTAAGTTAATGGTAAATATTGGAATGTCCCTGTAAACAATATTAAGTACCTTCATTGCATATAAGTAGAGAATGGATTTTCGTTAAGCAAACCACCGAAAAACGTGCAGTAAAAAATCTCAAAATGTGCAAAATCGTGTATATAACACCTAAAACATGCAAACGTCATTTTTGTTTGTTTAATTTATAACATTACTACATGGAAAGGTTATCTATCCTTGTTTGTAAGAGAGTAAATTTGAAAAAAAAATTTTCTTGTATAATAAATACAAATTTTACATATTATAAATTTTCTTTGCATGTTGTTGGTATATTAAGAACACAATATTAAAAAAATAAATAAAAAATGTGAGATATTTTTAATATTTTCATAAGAATGTACGATGTTGGTGTTGATTTCAATTTTTTTTGTCCACAAAATTGTGTCAGCTGTTACTGAAGGTGTTTATTAATATTTAAAAGGATCGATCCTTCATCCTATCTATTTCATGGTTGGCATTCAAAAATACTTCATACAATGCATAAGGTGTAGGTTTGATTTTCGGATGAAGAATTCGGACAAGAAGACAAATGTAAATGCCTCTTTCATTAGGCCTACTAATTCTAGACACAAATCGGCGTCAAACTCGTTCTCGCTGCAAATGTTATAATGTAAATATTTTGCAGTGTACATGCATCTATCTTTAATAGGAATGATGGCATTCAACAACATTTTCAAATAAACTACAAAGATTTTATTCTGTGCGCAATCATCTTTTAGGCCCTTTAAGTTGAGGAATATTAAATAAGAAGCACTGGGATATTTCCTACTAGGCTGAACATCTAGTTGTTTAATACAGTAGCTATATTGAAAGCTTGATTTATTATAAGGCTTTAATACATTCCACAAATTAATTTCAATGTTATTTAATAAAAATGTGTGTAGTACATTTGCTATACATTATGTCAATTTGAGATTGTCTGTCGTGTCCTATAGTTTTCTCACAGTATGAACGAAAATACCACCTTCCCGTCCATTTTTAATTCAGGTCATGCATTCATCCGTTGTTTCAGTTTTGATGAAACCCTTTTATGACCCCACCGCCGCATCGATGGCAGCAGAATGTCGGGGAAAAAATAGGTTAAGAATTATTATGTAAGTTAGTTTTAAGTTTGATCAAAAAGGTGAGCCCCATCAACTTTATTAGAGTCAGTTCAATCCAATTACGTATAATGTGTATCATTATACTTGTTTATTCCATTATATAATTTTTTATAAAATAACAAAACCTGTATATGATGCAGCGACGCTAAGGAAATACAAAAATAATTTGTAAATAGATTCGCCTGAGGATCTATAATTGTATATAATTATATGTAAATTTAAAGGGGCTAGGAAGAAAATAAAAATGATGAAACACTTTGGCATTTTAAACATAAAACTCTGTACGAAATCTCAAAAAGAACTGAGGGCTGAGCCACACTGACTTTTATTATACACCTTATTCTGGGAACCGTTCAGCCATAAAATAAATTAACGAGGAAAAGAAACATTAAGCTTTTTCGATGAAACCCTTAGTATCTAGGAAAGGTCCATTCTCTCTCGGCGTTTGCCCTACTCCGTAATATTGCGAATTACCATATTTTCCCATTTACTACCATACGGCAATATTATAATTTATCTACATTTTAAATTGTAAGTTAAATGAAATAAAATTAATAGAAATTTAATTTAGTTTTTTTTCTTTTTTTATTTTACAACAAAATTTAAAAAAACGATTACACGATATTGGATCGATTGTGCAGTTTTGGACATTACAAACCGGATACGTGTAATTTTGCTCAAAAATTCCAAAATGTGTAAAATCAAATTTGGAAATAAGCCTCCTTACGTCATGAAACGGACTGATATGGTTTAGTATACGCTAAACGCAATCAAACAAAACATCCAATAACAGAGAAATCCGAACTCAGCCTGACAAGTGGAGGTGAGTGATAATTTCAAACCCCGCGACCGTGAACTTGTCTCTACAACATTTATGCCTCTCAGTAGAATCGATTGATAGGTAAAGTTCTTATGACCAGTCATGACCTGGATTAGGCAAGAAGTACCAAAATGAGGATAAAGTTACGTCACTATTATTTGATATTCGATAAGACGCCATATTTTGCCATTTTTCTAACGTTTCGATCCCCTACCTATCCTGATGTAAAAAAAACGTGCTTTTTTAGCCTCTCCCTTACTTGAAAATATATAATATGAAAATAAAATATATTTCATAACTCTAAAAAAAATATTTTATTGACAGATTAAAATGTTTTGTGCCTGAGTTAAATTTTCTTCAATAATTACTTTTGTAATGCCTATCCAACTTCTTTTTTCGTAGTACAGTCTCGTGCTAATTTTCGTCTATTCTTGTGATCTAATCTCTTAAGGGATTTTTAAGGCGTTCTAATTAGCAGATGAGAGGAAAGAAATGAACTTTTCGTCACGCGGCAAACTAAGGCCAAAGGATCTCTAGATTATTTTTCTTTTTATTAGTTGTATTTTTAATTTTTACCTTAATTGTTATAAATCGTATTAAGAATTGCCTCTTCAAATAAACATTCATGAAAATCACCACACACTTTGGGAAACTGAAGAAAAAACAAAATACTAAATTCTTTGATCAAGGAAATTTCCCTTCTACTGCGATCCTAACTATATTTTTGCTAATCTATAATGTAAATAATTGTTATTTGATATGTTTAATTTCTGATTTAAATATCTTACTTTGGTATATATTTGGGTGCAACATTTGAAGTGTTGTCAATAGGACAAGTAAATATGGAGTGTGGTTAGTAATTCTTTGTATTTCAGCAGCCCCAATTATTTGTAAAATAATTTTTTTAATTATGTTATTTTCTATCTTCTACATCATAAGACACCCCTTCGTTTCCTTGTTAGATTAAGACGAGTTATACATTGCATATAGAAGCTAAATGAAAACATTGAAAATTTTCAATAATTCACTTCAGTTTTCTGAAGTTTACAAAAAAAGATATTGTATTAAGATAAAAGTAGGATTGAAACCAGGACCTTAGACATTTGCAAATCATACTCTTCAGAATTTTTAAGGACTTATGAATTATTAAAATATAACGATGCCTTATTTAAATAGATCCTATTCATTGTTTGTTGAATTAGAGTATTAGTTTAATACTTTGTGCAGTCAAACTGTCGTTAGAGAACAAAGAAATATTAAAATGAAATTAGAAAGCAGTGACCTGACATTGAATTGTACATGACTACATCTAAACTATCTATTAACTGTTTAGAAAAATGATTATTTTGAAAAATAGCTATTATATCAACCATATTAACTTGTTTATGTGTTAGGAAAGAAACATGGAAGATGGTGGTATTTCAATATACGAGTTATGTTCAATGTATTAGTAATCAGAATGTCAATAATTACATTACTTAAATTGTTGTGACTACAGGGTTTTTGAGTTCATTTAAGACAATATATTTCATTTCTAAGGTAGATAAATATTTAAAAATTGTCAGTCATCATATTTATAATTTTTAGTTCAGGTCGTATCCGCGGTGCCTGGCGTGAAGGTAAGTAATTGATTTCAGCCAATAGCGTTCACAGCATTTCTCTTTATTGTCAAACTGTTTTTCGTTTGATGATTAACCTGGATCATATATTACGTGGGGATAAAAATTATTGTGTTAACCCTTATTGGTTTCCTTGAAAGTTAAAACAAGTTCGAGATAACATCTAGTTTTCGGATATAGTAAGTTACATTACTCTTTTCAGGAATTAATATGAAATTTGATTTAAAATCAATTAATTTTTATTACAACTTAAAATGGGTTATCGGAAAGTAATTGTAACTTGACCACCGTACCCCTATCTCTTGGGGAGGTTGGGAATCATCTGGGGTGGAGTTAGTCTGTGAAACCACCCTCTCCCGCTTAAATTCAACATACGGTTAAATTTGTCTGCATTTTTTAAAGTTGTTTTTTGGGGATGTGACCCGTTAAAACAATGGAAATCAACAACTAAAACTCGTTCCGAGACTAATAATTTGTTTTAATCTGTAATTTAATGTATTGTCAAGTATATCAACGGTCTTGGGTCAAATCGCTTAATTCAAGAATTTATTTCATTTACGTAAATATTAGGGGTTAGCTCACGATTTGGTAGCGCGTCTTTTAGCCCTTAATTGGAACACATATTTACGTACACGAATAAACGTAATTCATAACAGAAAAAAATCTTAATTGATATATCAGGCAAATAAATTAAGAATGTATTTAAAAAATTTGGACAAGAATGAATGAATGTATTTTTTTATCATTTTTCAGAGCAATGTTTTTAATAATATTTTTACTAACTTAACTAAGTAAACCCTACCGCACTCTAGTCAAAAAGTTATCTTGTAACTTTTTATAATATTTGAAAACTGAATGATTTTGAAAAAAAACAACTTTAAAATAATTATCATTTACATTTTATTTAATTTTTTTTTTGATTACTGAAAATCAATTTAAAAAATAGCCGAAATATCGAGTAATATTTCAAATGCTCAACTAAATAACCGAAAAAAGACTTCAAGATAAAACACCACACACTTTTGACGAAAATATAATTAAGTCATAAGAAAACACCTTAAATAAAAACAAAAAAACGAAATGGTATCATTTATGAAATATATTTTTGCTGTTAAACTTTAGGAAACTTAAAACGTTACAGCGGTACTCTAACATGTAACTTAACGATTTCTGCGTTAATTACGGTATTTTCTGTAGTTCTATGAAGCTGAAGATAAAAAATAAATTTGGGTAACTACGTGTAATAAACTGTTAATAAATATGAACATGAATGTACTGTTGGCCTACGCCATTATGTGTTTTTATTTATGCGCCATGTTGCGATCATGTCAGGCAAAAATGATCGACTAAGACACTCATGAAGTATATATCATCCGAATAGTCGATAAATTTAAGGTCCTGTTTGTCGCCGTGTTCAATTATTGCTGTCACCCTCTCTTCTCTACGTGTTTAATCCACTCAACGACAAATTAAACAATAATATGCAGCGGCTAATTATTATTTGACGGGGGATAGGACAAAGAACGTTTGTTCCGGCGGAAATAGACCTCTCGATCCTCCTATAAACAATTCACGCCTTATTGACCAGTCCGAAAATAGTTCAGAGTCAGACGGAAATAGCTACGGATTCCAATATCTGGGGAAAGACGGGTCTACAGTCGGCAGAGCTTTTGGTATGCAACCGTCCTAAACGACATAATTGTAAAAACAGGTATTAAAAGGTACGAGGATTAATATCCTCATAATATCCTGACTATCATCCCTTCATCATCTTTAGCCTCTTTTTCAAAAGCTCTGTTCTATTTTTGTTTCGAGTCTTCAAAGATGATTTCTTAGTAACTTAGCAGCTTTGCTGCTAAATTATTAAATTATTAACCACCGCATAAACAATTTTATATCCTACAACTCATTGGCGAAGACGATTATCTCCCAATGTCCCTCCCTGTAGTATTTACTTTATAATTGCTAATATCGAAAAGAGAGAGTCAACATTTTAACAGTACAGAGGGTGATCGTCTTTCGTACAGAGGGTCTCAGGAGTTTTTCTCGATATCATTATTTTAACAAGAAAAACCAGGAACATACAATACAAAACATACAAACAGTTTTATCGTATGGTTCAGCAACAAGGACAATCTGGATAGATTGCTGGCATTTCAAAGGTGCTCCCTAGGAAGAACAATAGTGCACTTTTTAGAATTTGTTATTTTAATAGTGGTATTTTCTATTTTGAAGACTAAGAGAAGTTGGAGTTTTTCTATCCAGTAATCTAGCACAAGTAGGACTAAACCTTCTGTTTATTTTTAAATGTGAGCAAAAAATCAACTAAATATGATCAAATGTGTAGATGTCACCCTCTTCACTATGCTACCTTGCTTTAGAAAATTTTGTGTGTCTTTAACCACTGAATACGTTCTAACTGAAATCAATATGATTGTCCTTAGAACATGCAATGTTCCGAATGAAGAATTCAAAGGTGTTCCTATTAAAAGAGAACGTTCCTCAATTACAATTGAATTGATTAATATCTAATGACATCTTGAATGGCCATAATAATCGTTGACAGACTAATCAATTATCATTTATTTTTCATTGGCAAAGAGCTCTTTTTACTTTGTCGGAAACTTTTTATATCTATGTCACTATATTGTAGTAAGTAAATAAATAATAACATAGTAAATAAGTTATTATATTAAGAAAAGTTATATGCCTCCTTTTTCCTGTGGCATAGATCCCACTATGTATTTTGTATTTATTTCTATTATAAAATTGTGAGCAATAGAAAGTATATGCTGCCAGGGTTGGGGCCACGTTACAGCCACTTAATTTAAACTATTTGACAAGGAGGTAGTTTGGTTGTGCCGTTGTTGCAATTTCCACAGTCATTGCGAGTGTCTAGCCGAAAGGAATTCATATTGACAAGGTCCTAGGTCGTGTCAGGCTAATAAATTTGGTAGATTACTCCGCTGAATGCGGCAAGTGAGATTATAGGCCCAGTACATTTGTTCTTTAGCTCACAATAAAATGTCTACTATTCATATTTCAAGTTAATGCACTATATTTATTTGAATTCGGAAAGAAACTTTATTACTAGACTGTCTGTCTGGCCTATTTGATTATAAAGTTATAGAAAGTGAAAATGTTATATGGTGAATGGAGGACCAGGTCAAGGACGTTAGTGGGGTGTGTAGACACTTTTCCCGTTGCCGGGGTAACCCACCCCTCGGCGAACTCTGACCTTTCCCCACCTACTTACTCCGTTCATCATTTTTTAAGTGTTTAGCGGAGTGGCCACTAAGTGCTGGGCTCATTAAAAACACCATAATCATCGTTATTCAAATACGTAAGATCTTCTAGGAAACAGTGCTCAAAGTTTATCACTATATCTTAGTAAGTGAGAAGATGAAATAATATGTAGGGATTCAGTTACCAAAACGTTGGTTGGAGTCTCCATATCGCGTTGTGTTCCCAGGCAGGAGTATTCCAGACAGTAGGTATAGGAAGTTAACAGTTGGTGACCATTAGTAATTTTGTTTTCAATAGAATTGAATAGAAGAAGTGTACAATTTAACTATTTTTTTTTTTTTTTTTCTTCATAGCTCCTTTAAACTTACAGACAATTATATACAATTATAGATCCTCAGGTGAATCTATTTACCAATTATTTTGTATTTCCTGTAGCATCACTACATTATATACAAGTTTTGTTATTCGATTATATAATTTCTATAAAATTTAACTGATTATTATAGAACTAGTTTATTATAGTTCCCCCTGCAGTTTATTTTTGCGGTTTGCTGCTTATTGTAGAAATCACATATCCATGTACATTAGACCTGTTCGATATTTATCGTCTGTAGAATTCTAGGTTAATTTCCCACCTTTTCGGGGTAGAGAATGTCGATACCAGAGCGTGTCTCTGACGCAAAAATTAACTGCAGGAGTAATTATAATAAACTATTTCTATAATAATCAGTTAAATTGTACAATTATCCTATTAAATTCTTTTGAAAACAAAATTACTAATGGTCACCAACTGTTAACTTCCTATACCTACTGTCTGGAATACTCTCGCCAGGTAACGGCATCGCGACATGGAGACTCCAACCATCATTTTGGTAACTGAAGGCCTATATATTATATCATCTTCTTACACACTAAGATATAGTGATCAACTTTGAGCACTGTTTCCTAGAAGGTCTTACGTATTTGAATAACGATGATTATGGTGTTTTTAATGAGTCCAGCACTTAGTAGCCACTCCACTAAACACTTAAAAAATGATGACAATTTCTCCTGTTTTCTGCTCTCAGTTCATTTAGGTGGGTCCTAGAGTTGAGCGCCATGATGTCCTTTACACAGTCGTGTTTGCTGTGTGAACGTTTGTATATATCTTGCGGTGAAGCAACACTTTTTAGTGAGTGACGGGTTGATTGTTTTCACAGATCGATGTTGAGGCGCTCCTAATATTATGGGGCCTATCTTAGTATTGCGGTCGCGATTGTAGACTCTTTTATTACGAAGATTCGTGTCCAGCAGAAACATTAGACAACAAACCCTTACATGTCCAAATCCTCATAACCTTTTCCTTCTTTTACAATAAGTGTTTGAAGTTCATAACCCATATATAGTATGTTTTGAGTTATATGATTTGTGTGCGGACACTATGATTAGAATAATCAGTAATTTTTGAGTTCAAATCCTTAAATTACTTATCAGCTCACACATATATATATATATTATATTATATATTACATTATAGCTCATATTAGCTCACACGTCCTACCTTAGTTGTAGTACGCAAAACGTACTGAAAAAAAAATTAATCCAGAAAGTTGAGATTGAAAGAGACCAAAAAGCCTATAGGAGTCAACTCTCCTTCCGAGTGAATAACTTCCCGTTTGGAAAGTTCGCTATCAGTGAAGTGGAAACACACATAGGACTGAGCGATAATAGAGTAATCGATACATCTATGTTTAGGCAGCCAGTGCTAAATATATCTGCGACCGTGAACGTGCGTGTTAGGGTGAATGGGCCGCTGAACTCTCGAGGGCCTTGGCAATCTTCTAGGTCACTGAGAAGGCCCTCAGCACCGCTCCCTAATGTCTGCCCGAGCATGAAATAGCATGTATCCAAGAAATGACATCTATGATTGCAATGAGAATATGAGTGTGTGAGGCGCAGAACACAGGTTATCGCAGTAAATCGAAAGAAGATTTCTAGCTAATCTAAGGTTCAGAGGTAACTAAATTGCAAATTTCGATATATCTATCACGAAAATGATTTAAGAACTAGGTCGACAAATACTATCTAAAGATATTTGCTGAACTTACTTTTTTTAAACACTATTTAAATGATCATGAAAAAATCTACCCGGCATTTTATTTTCCAATCCGTCTTTGCCGCTTAAAATTTCCTTAAAAAAAATTATATAGCTAATCTATCGACGTATTTATTAAAACCGGCTTGGGTCATTGAATACGCGATTCGTTCAGTACAAGTTTGAGAAAATCTAAAGAGTAAGAATATCTTTAAATTATTTTTGTGTTACCGACATTGATGTGATCTTTCACAGAGGAGAAAAATGACTACTTCAAATCCTAAATAGCCTCTGATAGGAGGATAGAGAAATCTGAATCGTCCGGAACCATACAGGCTTTTTGTTTTCTTACGTAATTGCCCTGGTAGTATTTCGACCTAAAACAAATTGCGGGGTTTAGACTAAAACTCGTCCGCATCTTCACAAAATAGTTTTTTTAACAGTAACTTCGACAGCTCGTCTGCTGTCATCCTCAGTTGCCAATTAATGGGCTAAAACTGTAAAACATGTAAGAAACAGCATAGTTCACACATGGGTTGTAACTGGTGTTTTGGATCATAACTCTTGAATTTAAGATAGTTTCAATCATTTTTACGACTATTGTCGTAAATAATACACATATTGTAACATAGCTAATTTCCTATTTTTCTTTTCTGTTCGTCAGCTTCTTCGTCTACAGTGCTTTTTCCTGAAGCGGACTCCACCACTATGTTAATAGTGGAAATATTCTTTATTCATAGTGTAATTATTCTTCAATAAATAAATAAAAAAATCGATCACTAGGAACGGGAGTACGTCTTTTTCTCAAGGATAGGCGTGACCAACCTTTCCCTCTTCAGCGCAACTTGGCTCACTCTCATTGGCCTAAGAAGAGATATTGTGTTCGGAATTTTAAATTAATCAAAAACAAAATTACAAGAGGCAATTCGAAAATCCAGCACATCTTAATACACATGAAGTGCGGATGATCAATATTTAATAGAATGAAAATATAGCATCCCCTTTTCGAGCTCGATAATCAATAAATTATTTTTTCCAGATCCAAGACAAAGCCCTTCAACCTTGAAATGAGTCCATCCGAGCGTAGGGTCTGAGCTAATAAAGGCTACTAATACTTACAGGCCAGCAGACTCACCAGGTTGTCCGAGGCAGGCGGTGAGATGAAGGGGCGCGTGCGGCCCACACCGCGTCAGTCACTCGCCGGCTATTTGGTCTGCCGTCCGAATCTCGGCAACGGATCATTACCAATCTCTGATTGACACGTACCTCTCCTCTTCGGCTCACATAATTGTCGAATTAATCTTCAATATCAGGCCTCTATCGTGGGCGCGGATACTCTGACCCAATTAAATGCATAAATACAATTTCACATGAGGCGAATTATCCGATCGTTGTCGGCAAGAGCCCGCAATTACACCTGCGCTTATTGAAATTGTCCGGACTCATCCGTCAATCCTCGCTCAGAGGAGCTTCATATTTGGTCGGTCAGAATGAATAATTCACTAACAATACTTTTCAATTGCAGACCATAGGTTATATTAATCCTGAATTTTGCAGACCACTTCTGTTCCTTAGTATTGTCTGGATTGATCTCAAATAATGATATGACACAATACAAGAAATATAATATACAAAATACAAGAATATTTTAACTGCTACTGTCCTGCGACAAAACAGTCGCATCACTATATGATGGAAACGAGAGAGGTTAATTTTTACTGGCTGATGTACCTAAAATGTTTTCCATGAATGATTTCTGTAAGACTATGAACACTTTGTCACCATACCCCCTTTCTTCAGAATACTCTGCTGGAGTGACTCTAAGAACAATTGTAATTCTGACCATCATCCCTTCATCGTCTTCAGCCTCTTTTTCAAAAGCTCTATTGTTTTTGTTTCGAGTCTTCAAAGATGATTTCTTAGGAACTTAGCAGTTTTGTAATCTTCTTATTAACCACCGCATAAATAATTTTATATCCTACAACTCATTGGCGAAGATGATTATCTCCCAATGTCCCTCCCTGTAGTATTTACTTTATAATTGCTGATAACGAAAAGAGAGGAAATAGACCTCTCGATCCTCCTATAAACAATTCACGCCTTATTGACCAGTCCGAAAATAGTTCAGAGTCAGACGGAAATAGCTACGGATTCCAATATCTGGGGAAAGACGGGTCTACAGTCGGCAGAGCTTTTGGTATGCAACCGTCCTAAACGACATAATTGTAAAAACAGGTATTAAAAGGTACGAGGATTAATATCCTCATAATATCCTGACCATCATCCCTTCATCATCTTCAGCCTCTTTTTCAAATGCTCTGTTCTATTTTCGTTTCGAGTCTTCAAAGATGATTTCTTTGTAACTTAGCAGCTTTGTAATCTTCTTATTAACCACCGCATAAATAGGTTTATATCCTACAACTCATTGGCGAAGACGATTATCTCCCAATGTCCCTCCCTGTAGTATTTACTTTATAATTGCTAATATCGAAAAGAGAGAGTCAACATTTTAACAGTACAGAGGGTGATCGTCTTCCTTAAGTTTAACTGGTTCTTGTTTAACTACAATAGCATATGTGAAGATGATCTGATCTGAAAACACAAAGGTATTTAACGCGATCCGCTGAATCGGACCTAAAACTTAAAAAAAAATACATAGTTTCTCTGACGTTTGTCGTTTTAAACTGACAAATCAAACACTATTTAAGACGTTAAGTACTGATTTGTTCTCCATGGCTAAGGACACTTGAGAATTGACAACAAAAAGGGATTTCAAAGCTAATCTAAAAATAACAGACGTAAGTTCCCAACAACAATAGAAATCTTTAGATACGATTTTTATATATATTTTAGTTTTTCGCAATTTTCTGTAAGGAAAACATGATTTTCAGTAACTACAAGTAATGTTATAAATTTTAATGTAAAATATTAAATATGATTATAATAATGTTTATTTGGTCTAAAATACCACCGACTGGTCGTTCCACAATCATTTATTATTTTAAAGAAACTGACGTGGAGTTTCCTATAAGAACTAGTATCATATAAGAAGTTGGGAATGTTGAATTAAATTATTTTGCCAGAAGGAATGATTTTGCACTCTGTTAATGGGAATTGTGCTGTTAATCTAATGCTGCTCGTGAAAACCAACTGGACATGGACAAACTAAAACCGATTTGGTCACACAGACCAAAACTGTAAGGCACAGCCAAACATTCGAATACTAAAAATATTCAAACATTTCAATCAAAAGTCTTCAGAAATATAGTCAACGCTCTCTTTTAAAATCAAAATATCATCCCCTCATGTACCTACGGTCTTTGATTAACCTCCAGATTGACCACATTCCATGAAAAACTAACCACATGTCTAAATTCTACAGTCCTCTTTATGCAGCAACACTATTCCATGCCATTCTCGTCACCATAAGCTGCGCTGGCCTCCCGATTTTTTGGAAATACAATAGTATATCGTAGGGCCTAGTGCTCGCTACCAGCTCCACTCATGTTCTGAGCGTCGGTGGCTCTCTTCCCTTACTTTTGGGCTTTGCCATAAGTTTATGTATCACAATTATTAATAATGGATAAGCAAACTGTAATTTTACAAATAAAGAACTGCTTCTAAAGAAGGAAGCAGGAACATACAGTTAGTGGTTGACTTTAAGGTAACAACCCTGCAAAACTAAATCTCGCCACCTCCCCACTATGCACGAGATAACCCTCCTTCCACAACCGTTACCGCCTCCAACCCTACGAGGAACCCGTTCCTTCCGGATCTTTCCCCTTAAGGTATAGCTGGGACTCCGGGATGACTGTACGACTGCAGAAGTAAACATTATGCCAGCGCACCCACCCTGGACTAATATAATTGCCATATAGAGTGAAGGAGTATGGCCCACGCCACTGTGACGTAGCCCTGCCAAGTCCTTGTAAGGCCATCGTCGGCCACTCCTTCCTCCTTCGGGTCTTCGGTGGCTTTCAGCGCTCCTCGAGGTCCGTCAGCTCGCACCAAATGTTTTTTAGAACAACCGATCAGTAGATCTTTGTTTTCATAGCAACCAAAATTCCTGTAGTCAATCGTAAACAAAAATGTATTTTTGTTAAATATATATCAACAAAATTATCAATGGACAAAGCGATGGAAAATATTAGGGAGATGTCCGAGTTCTGGACAAAGTATCCACCTAAGTTTCTGTAAAATGTATTAAATGACCGCAAAAAATTACAAGTTGTTTTTAAAGTAATTAAATACTTAGTTAGTTAAACAATCGTAGACGCTGAAAATTGCAGTTTCAGTATTTTTAAGCTGTTTGTATTCATTTAATGTTTGTATTCTTATGAATTTCTTGTGTGTAAGTCAAATTTGGGACAATCGCCAGAACAGACAAACAGACAGACATAGAAATGGGGAGTTTCTGGTTTTGATAAAACGAACGAAACACTAAAAAAGGTGTCTCATCGGAGAAAAACTTCTAATTATAAATGATGATTTACTTAGTAAAACTATAATTCTTTCATAATTTAAAAATATGTTAAGGCTTAGTTAAATTTAAATATAAAAGTATCGACAAAACAATGGTAAAGACATTATTTCTTTGTCCGCTTAGGCGTAGAATTGGAAATACAACAATATTTAAAACAATTCAAATCCAAAACAAATTTGTTGGAAAGATGCAACAGGATCAGTGATCTCGATGTTGCCAAATTTTAACCTTTTAAACCTCGCCATTAATTTTGATCAATAACCGAATGCTATTAGCTTTAGTAACATGACATGACAAGGTGATGTATACTATTTACAATATAAGTCAATATTAAATTATAAATATAAAAAAATTGTTTGTTCCAAGTTTAATCAGACTTTTAACAATATCTGAGCGTGTTAGTAAATGCTGTCAAACTGATAAGAAGTCGGTGAATTAATATTTATACGTAAGTAATTCCTACTTTGAATTGTATTATTGAGGACGCCTAAATAGTCGAAACACTGACTGTTGACTTAATATCAATAATAAAAGATATTTTGGGAAATTCGTCAAGCTTTTTTTGAAAAAACAATTTTTAATAAGTTTATTAAATATGATTTCATAAAACAAATTAAATCTATGCTGTTTTTTTTTTTTTTATTATATTTTTTTCAACTTTTTTACTATTATACGGTTTTCATTTGCAATAGAAAGAAGAGCAGAAAAAATAACCAGAGGATTATGTTTGTTTCCGTTTTTCTAATTGTATTCTGGCAGAGGCCATATTGATTTCGCGCCTACGTCAGTGGCCAGTATTCTGGGAGACAATGAGTTAAGATATTTATAAACAGATCTTTAAACGAAAATCACATTCTTGGAACCTTTTACTTTCAATTTGTCTTAGGGCGGGCTATTGTTTCCTCATTTCTTTTTTTTTACATTAATTAAAATTATCTGATTTTATTAAACTAAGCGAACGATCTGCATTACTAAACTAATGTCTAGCCAAAACGAAGAGGCTTTACACTCAACCAGGTAAGGGGTGCAATCACCTATCATCTGTCCATTACATTCTATGTTCAATGACAGCGGTAGCAAAGTTTTTTGAATTAACCAGAAATGTTTGAATGGTTTGTGAAGTTCTCAATGTTTTGGGTGGTATTTAATAACGGGAACTATGAGAAAACGAATTCAACTTGGAAAAATTCGGTCCCTTTCACCAGACTTTTGTTAACTTGCTAACCGAAGAAAATCATATAAATTTCATATTAGTACAGTCTAGAACGATATTACAGGTTTTTCTTTTGTCAAAATATAACTAAAAATATGAATATTTTTGTTCAGTGACTATGCTTGTTTCAACTAAATAAAGTAATTTTTAATCTGGACTTTCTCTCGTTAGCAAGCACTTGACCATCCTTGACCTCAGTCTTGGGGGATGCACTACCTGTTGCTGGGAGGGTCTGTGACGTCGAAGCTTTGACGTACATGCCGGTCGAATCGCGATTACTTAATGCTCTACTTTTACAAGTTTCAATTTGCGTCCCAATATATTTTTATGGATTAATGTCGATTTCCAAATAGACTAATGTATCTGTAAACTGCGTAGTTGTCTATGTACTAAATACAGAGCTCAGTCCCCCCACCCCAGAATAGTAACTAATGAAACATTCTTATGAAATTTCCTAACCAATTCAACACTTTTAAAAGATAGACACCAGAAAAAAACAGTTCTTTGATGTCAATCTTTTAGAGCAGTCAAAAACCAATTCAATACAATATTTTTTGGAGGTGTATAATAGATCAGAGAATTTTTTTTTTTTTCCTAGAGTGGTAAGGTAATTATATTAACCAAGCATTATACAATAACTGAATTTTACATTCACTTGTAGCTCAATTATAATAGGTTGCAATCAAATCCATTTTATTTTGAAGTGCACACGGGGAATACCAATGTAATAAAATAAATTATACATGAAAGGGGGAAGGGTGACCGACGGAATTAAATGTAATACTAAAACATTCAAATTATACAACATTTATAAGACTATTTAGCGTGAAAAAATTTGTATTGATTTATAAATATTACTGAAATCTGAAGTTCTCACTGTTTTAGTGTACCACCATGAAAAGTTTTAAAGTTATAATATCACTTAGGTATAACTTATATACAGTTAAGAGTAGTTATAGTCATGTCAAAGTATTATCAGTGCATCATCATTGCTAATCCATTTCTGTATCCATTCTTTTGGATTATTATTAAATGTAAAGTGCACATACTAAAGGGTTTATGAGCGGTTTATTAATACCTTAATATTATTAGTATACCTAATTAATTACCGGCAACTTACTGGGTTCAGGTAGTCGAGAACATTGACTTCTACCAGTTAATCGTCAAATAGATTGGTTTTGGAATGCAATTTTCAATCCATGACTTGAGATTCTCTTAGGGTTTCAAGTGGTGGTATCATGTTTAGTTCAAAGTCCAACAAAGGGAGAGGCTCTAATTTGAAAGTTATATTCATTCGGGAAATGTTTCTGAATACAAAAAATGAAAGGAAAATTGTAGAGCTTGTTTGGCCAACTTCCATGATTTCTCGAGTCCTTACTCGATTTTGAATGGTTAAGGGTAGTTACAGTTACGAAAGTAAAGTTGGGAAACAACAATAGAAATCGCATATTAAATGGGTCTCAAACCGGTTTTAATAGCCAATTAAACTATTTAAAATTTTATTTACTTATTGAAAAAACAACTTTGGTTCCAAGATGGTTTAACGAGTAAAGTAATGCATTTTATTTAAATTATGACACCATTGAACTTGTATAACCTTCCCTTATCCAATGAGTGTGGTGGTGCAATTATTGTGTTGAGGTTGTATAAATTTATTCATATTGTGTGCATGTTATTTATTTTTTTTATTGTCATGCTGTGTTTGAGTGAATGTGCTTGTTCTAAATCTGCCTAAGTTGATGACTTTTAGGTTTTGACCTATTATTATTATAGATTAACAACACAAAGACAAACTATATAACTTTACAGCAGATCCTTATGTGACTCAGTGGTCTAAGATGTGTTAAAATGTTTACACCTCTCTTCCATAATACGACCGTCTCACATAAGAACTTGATGCCGACATACCTGGCATGTTGAAACGTCGTCTATGAAAATGTTGTCATCAACTTAAGCGGATTCCCGCGGACATCTTCTCAAATCTAATCTGACGGCCGAACTCACAGTTTAATAGACGTGTTATGGACTTGCATTGGGAATGGGGGAGAGGGGCAAAGCCACAGGTTAAATGGTTCCAACTTTACCGTCGTTGTAAACATTCACTGTTTCGTGTTGACTGATGAGTCAGTTAGTGATGATGGTGATGTGATGATGTGAGTTACCTTGCTGTGGGGGCAGGTAGAGCGTTATCCAGTCGTGCGGCGGGCTGTGCTCAGGCGGGGTATCCCCGCGGCCCTCCATCAACGGGGCTCATGTCTAGACTGTTGGCGGGCGCGGGAAATCCGTCCCCCCTCCGGTCGACGCAAGCCCATTCATCCCGATCCCCACTTCTGCGTCTGTCTTGTATTTGTGACGGCTGAGCTGTTCCGCTATTAATAGACAAGTGGATACTTGTGATGGCTTTCAGATGTACTTTATCTAGTGCCAAAATGCATTTCCGTAGAGCTGGTTCGGTAACTGTATGTAGGTAGTCCCCTGCCGTTGGCGTAAATATACTGTCAGCCTCTTGTCGATTCAGAAAACCTCCCTTCCCATGGATCAGTGGCCTCACTGTTTTTAAAGATATTTTTCACTTTTTCTTTTTTTTACCAACTCATGTCTTCTTATTGAAGGTTTAGAGCGTATACAGGTATATTAAGAAATAAAACACCTATCTCTCCACAGCTTTATTATTGACTAAACCGTCTTTCAGGAGGGTTCGAGCTAATGGTAATTATAGTACTGCAGGCTTGGCTTCTAAACAACTTTTTTTTGTGTTGTTTCAGAGCTATTAACCTGGACATCGGTGAGGTTTACTAACATTGAGTAACAATTACAACCATGTGCAGCGCTAGTAATATCACATTTTAGAGCCGCTTTGCGTTATTTTTCTCAATATTAATGGTTGTTTGATAGACTCAAGCAAGTGGAATAGTTTCACCAGCTCGAACCTTTAGAATGACGCCATAGTCCGTCCTAATCATTGGGGTAATAATCAATAAAACTGTGGGGAGACAGAAGGTGTTTTATTTCTTAATGTATTATTAGGATGTAAGTAACTATCACTGCTCAAGCGTGTTGGTTGGTAACTGATTGGCAACTTCCCGTTCTTGTATATATAAAATAAAACATAAGTAAATTTCGAGGTGACATTTTTACTTGAAAAATTTCATCACTCTCGCTATCGTATAATATAAAACAATACCGACAGAACATATAAAGAAACTTTATTTTGACTAAAAATTCTTCATTTTATTTGTCAATGTTTCACGGTCACCCGAAATCAGCATTCCTCTTTATTTTATAGTCGTATGAAACATCGTTGTTACAATATGTGAGCGATATATGCAAATATGACGGGGGAAAAATACTAGATTTCCAAGGCCATCTTCTAAGGGTTGCCGGTATCAGTGAAAGAAGAAAGGCAAGAAGCTAATAATAAACTGAAGGTAAGAGTATCTATAAGGATTTCTATCCCCAATAAGAGGAAAATCATATTTGTTATAGCCTCACTTTGCACTCTTAGAAACTGCAGAAATGAAGAGTTAATTTATAAAATCTAGGTTAGTTTCCACAAAATCCATTTATTTTAAACCATAGAGTAAAATTCCCTGTAATGAAATGGAAGTGCGTTTGGTCAAAAAATGGTTAATATTTGAGACCAAGCAATAAAAATAATAAAATATGGGATATTTTAAGGTACTGGCCTGATTAGGACCAGTTTGGGCCCAGAGCTATGGCTAATCCTCCGCGTTTAACTTCAATATTAAAAGAAGAGAAAAATGTCAGTTCAAAAGGAAACTAAAGAAAAATCTTATTTTGTGAAAGTAAATAAATGTAAATCGATTATTTTATAATAAATAAAAGCAACAATGCAAACAAAACATTTCAGTAAGTCTAAAAAAAATTGGCAATATAGACAAAGATATAATTTTAAAAGAAAAAATCACTGTGACTCTAAACTTACTCAGGTTTTTATTATTAGCAAATCGCACAAATTAACTAGAACGATGTTCCAATAAACCGATACCTGTAATCTCAGTTATGATAATATTAAAATTATTTTAATTTGGTGTGTTTCTTATTTTTATGTATTTTGTTACACATAGCTGTGTAGACTCAACTGCACACAGAATGAAACACGTAATAAGTGCCAATGTAAGCATGATTTAACCACACCCCATTACCTGTTTTCTATTGTTTTATTTTATTAATTTAGTACGTTTAGTAATATAGGAATACCTGTTATGTAAATAGTTTTTATCATAATTATTTATTGAAAAATTCTTCACCTCAATAACATTTTTAATCTGAATTGATGATTCCTCCAGTGAACGAGTTGTGTCTTTAGAAGATTACAAACAATAAGTTCGGATAATGATCTCTTGTTTTAAACTAAGCAGACTCCAGGAACGATTTGGACTGTGACATAAGCTATTTGTTCAGGGCATAGAATATTTCCATGACAGCCAAATAAACACTCCTCTTGCGCAACCTGCCTTCCGGATCAGGAAATAGGGAGACTGAGCTGCTCAAAACGAACCTTATGACGTCAAACGGCTGTCTAAGAAAAAATAAAAATACAGTTACGTAAATTGGGTTACCATGGAAAGAATTTTCGGGAACGTGAGGGGTGTGTACTTCAAGAGCCCTGGATATGACGGCTGCTGAGTTCGTCCTTACATCACCTTTAGGTTTACCTATTGTGAAGATTTATTGGGGATGCTTATATAAAGGGTGGGAAAGATCATACTCCCTATTATGAAAACGTTATAAAAATGCTCCTTAATTCGTATTTAGTCTACAGACTGTTGAAGGTTAAACCAGTGGAGTGGATTATGAACTTGTCAAGATGGTATGGTCCCGCTCTGGAGTGTGTGTGTATTAAGAAATAAAACACTTTGGTCTACCCAGGGCTTGTCCATCAAACGAAATGAAAAAGTTTTATATTGAAATAGTGGATGTGGAGAGACAAAATGACGAATTCCCAAAGAACTCCTTGCAGAAGACCTATATTGTACTAAGGGTAGAGGCCTGTTTAAGCTCTGTTGTAAAAGATTGTACGTTGACGGCTTCTTTTCCACCTTACATTAAGGATAGTCTCTATAGAGAAGATGCCCAAATTCACCATTTCATTATGAAATAATGACTATAAATTTATTATTACTGATTGAAAGTTATTCATTAATGAAATAACAAATACTAGATTTAGAATATTGCAGAGCAGAAACCTGGTAAGCCACAGTGAAACACCATGTTACTACGAAGTCCGTAAAAAGGGAATTCTTCCAGAAAGCAATAGTGTCCGGGATAGTGTAGAATAAACCATTGCAATGGTGTCGCTTCGCAGAAGTAATTATATTTAAGCACACCATAGACGTGAAATTAATTGTGGTGTAACCTGAGAAGTATTCGGCGTAAAAGCTGTCGACTGAGGGCGTTGGTTCATGTTATAATTTCCTGAAGGCTTTGACAATTTCAATCTTGGCGTAACAGTTTTATAATACTAAGAACAAGTAGAAGGGGCTTGAGCAAAACTGTATACCAGCATTGTGACTTCACGGGAGTCACTGATGGTTCCCTGTTATTTTTAAGTAAGCAACCGCATCCCTCCAAGACCTCCCTACTTCCCAGAATCTTATCCTTTTCTTGTACATATATATGTCTCAGCGTTAGCCCCAGACTCCACTCGTCCCTAGACATTCCACACGGTATGTAGTAACGTAACTCTTAATATTTGTATATACCAGTGTTTTTCTTGTACTTCATAATAAAGCTTTTCTTTTTTTTCTTTTAAAAGACTCTCCTTCACAAAGAATATTTAACTAACGAATAAGAATATGTCGTTTCCTCCACTTTTGGAAGAATGGTCATTTATGGGAGAGATAACTCTATTAACATTGGTGAACCAACGAAATATGAAAATAAAATAAGTCATCAGTTTTATAGTAGGCTCTGAGGATGAGAAGGAAATTCATAGAAGCAATAAGGCTTACCTTAATGTGCCTAACAAAGAACATGATGAAAGGGCTGAAATGTCGGTTTTCAATAAAATTAAGAAACTGGAAGGAATAATATGGATAAGCTGCATATAAACATAAGAAAAGGTTTCTTTCTACTCAGCACCTCAACGAACCAACAAAGAGAGAGTGTAAAGGGGCGGGGATCATAACTAATGAGAGTGTATACCGTATACACCAATATAAACAGACATCCTCCTTGCCTGCCAGTACATTCTAATTACAAAATTTCTAAAAACGAAAATGAGAAGCTATGTTCCTTGACAGTCATTGTTCAAAAATCGCCTATCGCCTATTCACCATGTGGATACCTTTTAAAATTTAAATAGGATTAAGACATGATTTATACATGTGAATGACAATTGACCCGCACCTGTCTGAATCCCTGTTAGGGGGCCAAGCAATTACTCTGCCATATTTCTTCAATTTGTTTGTGGTTGGTCCTCTTTCTGGATGCTGATGGCCCTTCATGACCAAAAAAGTACAGAACGCAGCCAGTGAAAATCAAAATATTTCCCTGAAAGTCCGATGACTCGTTCGCCCACTTTAATCTATCCGCTAGCTAGAAATGAATATAGGCAAGAGCGTCTAAAAATGGCTAGTGCCGTGTGATGCAGTCCCCGTGACGCTTTCCCACGTCACGGATATCTGTAGCGGGAGGCCAGCTGAGATGTTTCGTAGCGATCTAGAATAGTCTTGGCCCCTGTCCAGATCGCATACCTCGCTAAATATACCAGAGGATTGTCTAGTTTTGGGGAAAGGGGCGCTTTCCTCAGAAATAGAGGGAGAGTTGTTGATTCCATTCATGCGGCCAAAACCACTTTTTAAATAGACACTGTGCCTTTCATCATTTCCAATAAGCGTTAACTTCTGCAACTATTTAGACTTTTGAGTCAGACGAGTTTTTTCAGTGCGTACGTCTTCATTCTCCCTTGTGCTCCTTTAATGTCTTGGTCGGTGTTGTTTGCTATTTGCGTTCTACTGGCGTAGTCTATACAAATTAGTCCTTTAAAGCATTTAAATAAGAAATGAACTACATAAGTATATACTGAGTGTCGTTAAACAGTTTGATGTTAGAATCAAACTGATGCCTTCATGTTTAAATTTACTGAAAAACAATCGACGTTGGCTTGTCTGTCCCAAAATTTGAATATCAAATTTTCGGAGTCCCGTGATTTCTGTGTTATTGTGACCGTCGGGACAACCTAGGAATTCTCACTTAAGTTGAATTTGAACTTGAATGAGTCTTCATATTTTAAGAAATGCGTGGGAATATTTAGAAAAATATGCAGTAATATTAGTATATTCTATCTACTGTGATCTAATATTTACTTTGGAAACGTCGTCAATTTTCTATAACTTTTTGATGCACGTATGTTCTTAGGAGAATCAACAAACATAAAACATGGCTAAGTAACTAACTAATAATAATATTCAACTGGAAGGAAACAGAGATATCAGAAAAATTGCTGTTGTTGTCGAAAGGAATAACCCCATAAATAAGTAAATGCGGAATCCTGGTGTTTTGAATAATAGCTTATTTTTCTTCATGTCAAATTAGCTTTGGTTACCTTTATTTATTTCTTACGTCTTCGAAGGAAAAATTTGGAATTATAAAAGTTGAAATATCCACTCATGTTATTATCATTGCCAAGCCCAAAACAGGTGCCAATTTCGTCTGTCTCTCAGTCCGTATGTTTGGAACAGTAAATAATGTGATATCGGTCTTAAAACAGTTATATTTCACTAGGTATTATATAATAATCATTGCATTTGTCTGCTTAAAATACAATAACGGAAACCATTAAAACAAAAAAATCAATATAAAAAAAGAGACATGTTTCAGTAACTGTTAAGCAATAGCGAGGTACAGACGTTTTTGTTTTCCAAACCAATTTTTTCACCATAGTTATCAACCCGGCCCAAGAAAATAAAAAAAAGTATTTTAAAGTATTATATATTTATTATTATATTTAAAGTATTTAAGTCATTGAAAAGATTTTAAGCGACTCTGTAGATTTTAAAAGTTTCGTCGATTGTTTTTTTTTTTTTTCCATATTGGTCCATGGGTATATGGTTTGAAAAAAGTCAGGTAGAAGGTTTTTTTAAATCTCAGGGATATTAGTAGTAGTAAGAAGAATATGAGTTTTCGAACCCCCCCCCCCCCGGCTTAATATTTGGTAGTAAAAAAAACACGAAACTTTCACACTTTTTTTGTTTTCAAACTTGCAGCGTTGCTATTATTAGTTTCTCATCAATTTAATAGAAAACAAATTTCACTACAACGTTAGTAGTTTGAAACATTTTTTCTTGAACACCATTAGGTGGCATACAGATTTTTAATCTGCATAGCGTTTTCGATATTTGCCTTAATTTCGTAAAAGTAGGATTGCAAACTTGTATGTGGCTCCACTTATATTTAATGACTTGGTATATGGTTGTTAATGTAATACACACATATATATAAGAATATTTATAATAATATATAATATATTGCATTTTATTATAATAATAATTATTCATTGTTATTTACAGCGTTTCTAGTCAATGTTAATAATTTTTGAAAATGAATTTGAAGAGTTTACACCGGTCGCGCAGATACTTATTGACGGCAAACGTTAACGGCATTTCAAAAAAACGGCGCTAATTTTTTGATCTAATCTCCTTTGAACTTGCCATCTTTATCATGTGTTTCATTCAATGTTAATAATTTTTGAAAATGAATTTGAAGAGTTTACACCGGTCGCGCAGATACTTATTGACGGCAAACGTTAACGGCATTTCAAAAAACGGCGCTAATTTTTTGATCTAATCTCCTTTGAACTTGCCATCTTTATCATGTGTTTCATTCAATGTTAATAATTTTTGAAAATGAATTTGAAGAGTTTACACCGGTCGCGCAGATACTTATTGACGGCAAACGTTAACGGCATTTCAAAAAACGGCGCTAATTTTTTGATCTAATCTCCTTTGAACTTGCCATCTTTATCATGTGTTTCATTCAATGTTAATAATTTTTGAAAATGAATTTGAAGAGTTTACACCGGTCGCGCAGATACTTATTGACGGCAAACGTTAACGGCATTTCAAAAAACGGCGCTAATTTTTTGATCTAATCTCCTTTGAACTTGCCATCTTTATCATGTGTTTCATTCAATGTTAATAATTTTTGAAAATGAATTTGAAGAGTTTACACCGGTCGCGCAGATACTTATTGACGGCAAACGTTAACGGCATTTCAAAAAACGGCGCTAATTTTTTGATCTAATCTCCTTTGAACTTGCCATCTTTATCATGTGTTTCATTCAATGTTTTTATCCCTTTACCTGTTTTTCATAAACGCGCAGATTTAGATAAGTAAAGAAAATGTTGCGCAACTTTGATGATCTGTATCTCACTTAATATTTGGTTTGGCAAAAAATGTTTCAAACAAAATTGGATACTAATTATCGCTACGATCAACCGGAAAAAAGTTATTTTCCAAAAATTAAAAAATGTTGTGTTCTTTTTTCGATACTAAATATTAAGCTTTGGGGGAGGGGGAATCCGAAAACTATTATTAAAATTACAAATTTTTGCTGGATAAAAAAAATAATTTTTTTAATTAAAACCCGTGTCCCAGTCGGGGCACCCTCATGGCTCTCGCTCACCGTTGAAGTACCCCATATTTCGTTGCCTGTGGTGAGCGTAACATGTGCAATAATTGGGTGTACTGCACTGGCCAGCGCACCTTTTGTTCTTTTAGGCTGGTCTTATTCTATTCCTTTCTTTTCCGTAATATTTTTTTTTTTTTTTTTTTATTCCTAAGGGTAACTTATTTCTAATACAAAGGCACTCCACTCCATTTTGGTACAGTGGCGCCTTTTTGATGACCATCCCCGATATTACCCCTGCAAAACCAGGATCGTTCTGGAGATGGTAAAGTGCCCTCGTCCCTGCAGCTCCTTCCACTTCTGGACAAAGATGAGGAAGCCCCTGTATGAAATGAATGTAAATATTTCATTTTATATTTATAATTTAGATAAATATTTGCCTTTTATGTGTATATGTACATTTTTATCATCTTTTCTCGTTTAAATTTATTTATTTGACTGCACATTGTAGTCATGTGCACTTTACGTTTAACAACTGTTATAAATGTCTCATCTTCCAGTCAGCACCAAATTACCTGTAGATCACCTAGTTAAGCTCTCTCCTAAACTATGTAAAAAAATAATCTACTCCTTCCTTTAAGAAAAATGTTTTTTTTTGTTTTCATTTTGAACGATTCCTACAGCTTTCCCGACCAGTAAGTCCTTAATGGAGACCTGCTGTTTGTAAACTGTGATGCGTCAAGCTCCACTTGTGGCCTAGATCGGAGGCAAACGGTGCCACTTGCTCCTGTGGGTGTCACATGCAAGCACATAGTGGGCGAATCCGTTAATAAAACTGCCTCGGGAACCATTCAACTCTTTTTTGCCTAAACTGTTATTTATGTCTTATTATATATCTTGTTTCAACCGTTTCACATTTATTTCCTCTTTTTAAATGAGAAACGGGTGGGGAATGAATGGACTCGTAATGGCCTCCATGATGGCGAAAATCTTAGAACGTCGATAATTCACCACGCAGTGAATATTTCATCGAGATCATAAATTTATCCTATGTAATAAATGTTTTATATTACCTATGCGAAATTAACTGTTATTAATCTGCTTCATAAATACAACTTTTGGTTAGAAATCACGCAAACAAAATGGTAAATAGCTCATATATCCTGATATCACATAAATAGACTGTTTGAGTCATTTATTGACAATGACTTCGATGCATAAAAAGTAAAACGAAGCAGTCAAAAAAATAAATTATCCTATTTTTCTTGCAAGACAATGCAACGAAAGAAAGATTTTGTCCTCAGCGTATGTGGATCTCGCACTCTTGGTCAGCCTCCGCTGGTTCTTATCCAGTGACGCAGCTGACGGAGGAGCGTCCACCCAGCTTTACCATTGATGGGACTCCGTGTAAACTAGCCAACAGCATCTGCTACCTGGGCATCAACCTAGGCAGGCACATGACGTTCGGCACACACTTGCAAAAGAAATTAAAACAAGTCCTCAGAACTTACTACTCTCTCCAGCATCTCATCACCAGCCAGGCCATATCCCTTCGACTGAAACTCCTCATATACAGGAGCGTCCTGAGGCCAGCTCTACTGTTTGGAACACCACTCTTTAGATTCCTATATACAACTCGCCTCCAGAGCTTTCAGAACAACATCCTGCGAACGGCACTGTGGCATACCCCTTTTCGTGAAATGAAGGCTTCCGACAAGCACGAAAAGTTCGAGCTACCCACCATCACCGAAGCCATCAGACGACGTCACATCAAGTTCTTCGACTCGATGAAGCACAGTCTAAACCCTCTCTTCCGAGACATGACACCACCACCGCTACCGGCACGATGGCAACTCACAAGATCGAGTAAAGCAGACCAAATGGTGGACATCACAGCGCTTGGCCCACCAACAACAAGCCTCTAGGGGGCATCCTCACTGATATCAGACTAAATACGACTGCACTACATGCCTAGAGAAGACTCTAGGCCCAGCCACCAGTGGACTCTCACCACTGTACCGTAACAATCAACCTCCCCCGAGGATTCCCACACTCCTTACTCCTCTCACACCACCTTCAAGCAGGTCCTCCTAGTATAAAAATCCGATCACCCTAAATATTTTATATTTCTCCCTCATCCTAAAATTCTAACTAGAGAGCTTAGAAAAAACAACAAAAAAAACAACAACAGGAGGAGCGCCTGTATGTAATGTAGCGATGCTACAGGAAATACAAAAATAATTTGTAAATAGATTCGCCTGAGGATCTATAATTATATATAATTATCTGTAAATTTAAAGGGACTATGAAAGAAAAAAAACGGAGGAGCGTGGGGGACTCCGCTTCTTATTTCACATGCAAGGGAGTTGACATCCGTGAGGATTTGGGAGGTCTCTGGGCTGTTTGTAAATACTGTGAGCGAGTGAACGAAAATTGTGAATGTGGTGTGAACGAGGTTTAAACGAACATTTATCACAATTACTTATTGCACAATAAGGCAGATTGTAATTTTATCATAATAAAGATTGCTGTTGGGAGTTGTATACCTGCCGTTGAAATTATCCGTTAATCTCCATTTTTAAACTTAAACACCATTGGCTACGAAATATATTTTGGCATCAGGAAAGTTTACACAATTAAGCGCGAAAAAAGTGGCAATTAAGCTTTCTCAAGTCAAAACTAGTTAAGATTTAAAGATCAGATTTTTGCCTCATTGCTGAGGACTCGCTTAAAAAGAACTTTTTGAATTTATCTAAAATATTTTGTTTGAACTGATTTCATTTTGGTCAACTTTTTAGTTATTTAAAAATTGACTATACAAGTTTATTTAATGTGAGTGCGATTGTTTAACGTATGAAATAAAGTACTTTTAATACATAATATTTGTTATTCAACATTGAATTTTGCCGATGGAAGCAACACTCCTAATCTGTCAGTATTGAACTTGCTCCGGACTTACATCGGATAAGATGACACAGCAACGAGCTGAACGGTGGTCCCTGTACCTCCCCTTAAGGCTGTCCCACACAGGGATTATGGTAACGGGAGTTAAAGCCTTATTATAGTTATTATTGTTGTATGTAATAATGATGTGGAAGTAAGGGGGGGGGGCGCGTGGGGGAACAGATTCAGGTGGCAGTGTGGGCGTACAGGGCCAAATTTGGAGAAGCCGAAACAGTGACGTCACGTTTCCGGTCGGGTCGTTAATTCATAGTTTGATTTCTTAATGAAGTGTTGTCTCCTTCATTCTTCCCCCTCCCCTTCGACAAAGCTAGAAGTTATGGGCTTACGAGTCCCTTCATTGCTTACTTCGTTTTGAAGTTGTCTGTTACCTTGAAATAAATAGTATATATTTTTTTTTATTTGTAATACTTATTTATTGAGAACAGTTCTAAATACATGTCAATATTTCACCATGCATTTTTATCCTGTGATCTGTTCCATTTATCAAGAGATTAATAGTGGGTTGCGACATCTGCTATATTGCCAAATGGCGTTTCAGGTAGTCTATACACAAGCTTTAAACAAACAAATACAAATAAAAAAAATCATTTGTTGGAGATTATGAGTGAAGTGGTGAACTCCCCACACAGCAACGGTAGTCACACGTTCCCGCGTCAATGACCACTTAGCTTCCTCGTGATGCAACCGTTGGGTGCTGTTTCGGATCCTCATTTTCGTCATGAACCTCCATTGTTTCCTCAGCTGCTCACACAAAATGATCAAAAAATAGCTTTCTGGCTAGGTATTGATTAACCATCAATCATAATGGGAAAGTAATTGTTGGGGCGAGAAATCAAAAAGGGGCAATCAAAATAAAAAAGTAAGAAAACTGTTCATCCTGAGTCTTCTCACTTATTTACTAAATAGTAAGGAGCAGTTGTTTTCCCAAGCTTAGAAATCGTGTACGTTTACATTTTCATGTTGGGACTTTTGATGCACAGTCGATCTGGGTTCGATGCTTATCCATTCACTTTATAAATTACACATTTTCCATCTATTCAATTCCATCAACTGAGCAAGGACAGATCGTACCCAACCAAGTATATTTTCTTTAATTTAAAAATATGCACACACTGTAATCCTTCTCCAACGACTTGGGAAAGGATTCTTTCTGGTCCAGTTGGATTCAGCCTCGTAAGGATAAATGAGTAGCTACTTGAATAAATAAGTAGCGAATTTCATTAAGAAAACCACAAGTAAGGATGTGAGGTATTGTGCCTAGGGCTGATCCCAGAAGCCCCTCAGCGCCACCTACCAACTACGGTAGCAGCCCCGACCTCTTCATGATGTGTTCCACCATGGATTTTATTATACTCAAATATTTAATTGATCATAAATAATTTTAAATGAACCTTATAACGCTTTCTTTCTCGAACCAACCTTAGGATTAATCGTGCTCAGATAATTCACACGGTTGCAATATCCCTAAGTCTTACGCGACAACTGCACATTGGAGTAAAGAGTCAGCTCTAAATGGAAGGTGTGCCCTGCTCCGACCTTGTGGCAATGAATTTGCAAAGCCCGGCTTAAACATGTGCACTGCGGGTTCTATGACCGGTCCGCTGAGCCTCGGGCGTCGTAATACCTCCCCCTTATTTATTTTTTATTTATTTTCATAGCTTTATTTATTATCCAACGGCTCATTTAATATGGGTCCACCGGCAATTGATGGATGTGCGCACTTAATTTTAAATAAATGGTACGACGTAAACAAAATGTTTACAAGGTTTCTTCCCTACAACAGTTTAACGAAAAAAATACAAGATCTTTACGTGGTGTAAACATTTTGTAAGTCTCAAGTACTTAGTCTATAATTATCAGAGAGATATATAATAATTATAACTAGAGAGCGCACTTTAGGTAATTACTATTGTGAAGAGAAAGGTTTTACTAATGTTATCCCATGTATTTCACCAAAAATACTTCATTTTTTAATAATTTCGATTAATAAAAATCTGCTATTCAACGGGCGAAAAGGATCTAAACTAATTAAATTATCAATAAAAAATCTATTGAGATCGGGAGCATATTAATACTCTATTTCTCTAGTTAGCTCTAAAAGCTTTTTTCGAAATATTTAATAATATTATTCTTCAACTGTTATAGCAATACTCAGATAGATTGTATATTGATATATCATCAGTCACCGTGTTCCCTATTCATGCATCCTCAGGGCTACAATTCAGAAAAAGACTCTTACATTTACATTCATAGAAGACAGAATTACATGGAAGACAAATCTGTGAATATTATCTTTAAAATCTTTTTAATCCGTTGTCATCCGGACCGCATCGCGGGAACCTCACTGAAAAAATAAATTAAAATTTTTGAATGGTTAGTCAATGTAGCATTAAAAAGTAACTCTGTGCAGACAATACCCATTTAACAAATCTAAGGTATAAGAAAAACTAATTCGAATAATTTAGAATGGAAAAAATTGTTTGCGTACTTAATAAGAAAAACAATCTTTATTATGTTTTCTATTCTAAATTATTTCATATATGAACGAGTTTTTCATATATATATCATAGGCTTTTAAAATGGTTGTATTGACAGAGTTACTTTTTTATGTAATTTTGACTTACCATTTAAACATGTTAATAGGGGGTATTTAACAATAAATCAATACGAATTTAAAGGTCATAATTTGTTGTTGTGTTATTTTATTCTTTTTATTTTATTCTTTTACTTGTTGCCTTGAAATCGTAACATTTAATATGAAATCGCTTTGGTACGAGTATCATGTAAACCCTTTCGGATTTTGCTGTAATGAAACTAGACTAGAATGTTGATTGTCTATTTCCCTATGGAAAGGCGGACTATGATCATGATATTTGATAATTTCGGATAATGGACGTGTTGATCAAGCGATCTGAGACGACTGATCGCTGATGGGCAGGTACCCTGGAAGAGTTATGGTGCCGTGGCTTGGACACGAGCCGACGGTGCGGTGACTGTGCACAATCGAGACATTAACATTTCGAGACTGTCAATCACCTCTCAGAAATGGCGGTAGCCTCCGTTTCAACAGGATCCAGTCCAATGGGAGGAGGCTGCACGCTACAAGCTTGCGGCCGAGAAAAGAAATAACTAATTGTAGGCCATTTTTCAACGGTTTACGGTCCACGCTATGTCATGCCATGGCCATTATTGGGTGAGCCGGTGCACACTTATAATGTTAAGTAAGTGATTTATGCTACAAAGTATTTATTTTTTTTCTTCTTAGCTCTCCAATTTTTAAGATTATGAATAAGGGAAAAATAAAGGAATTTATTTGGGGTGAGTGGATCCTTTTTGGAGTACTGTTGGAGTACCTGTTTGAAGGTGGAGTGAAGGAGCAAAGTATTATGAAGATTACTGTTGTATATATACCTTTGTAGCCTTACTAACAATTATTTTACGACAATATAATTAAAACTTTTAAATCTCAGCCTTTTATCTCAAGAAATAGAAAGGATTTTGACTTATATTGAATAAGGAAACATACTAAGGAATTCAGGCCACCTCGTATCCCATTTATAAAGGTTAAAAAGTCTTACTACATATAGTCATTAAAGTGTGCCCATTACTATCTGAGAATCCTGATTGTTCATGTGTTTACATTTTACATTACAAATACTTTACCATTTTCCTAGAAATACTATTACAAGATATTTGAAGAAACATCACGACCATGATTTTAATTACTGAGTCAGCTTCACGACGAAGAGAGACAGGAGGCATGTTGCGAAATAACATTGTAGTTATTAAGAATATACCAATACGGTTTAGACGATTTTATCGGTAATTAAGTCCAGTTGTCAAGCTAAAGTCTTGAGCTGACCCGTGAGTCGGTTTCAAGAGTTGATGGTTTCCTGCAATTCGACAGGCAATGGTCTTATTGTCGTTCCTCTCAGGTTTTTGTTCAAGAGGGCAGCATTAACAAGTTTTGTCTTTAATCCTTTTAGTGTCAATGGTCGCTATTGTCAATTGAGCGTTTTCTAGACCATACCACTTTGGTATCGGTAAGTACATCCGCAGTGTTTCTCCACTTACTTGAAAAGCGGTTGGGGGAAAGAAGGTCGTTCAGGGTTCCATGGGTCGGACATGTGGATGAGTTATGGGTACGTCTCTATGAAATGAAACGTTTAATAAAATCCAAAGGCTCTAACCGAAATAAAGATTCTAAAAGTAAGGAGGAGGTGCTGCCAGGGTCCGCCTGAAGGTTAGCAAGGCGGATTCAAAAAGAATTTCCACAAAAGTGAACGAAGCTTAGTAGATGAATGCTAACGGGGTAAGAGGATTTAGCTGAAGGCGGCCGAGATACCCATCTCAGGACGGGAACAGATATAACAGAAAACGCATCAAAGGGGTCAGACTAAGAAATACGATTAGAAAGACCAAGAAATTATATATCTAATTGTGATTAGATAAGTAGTCACCGATGGGTAACTTGTAATCAAAGCAGGCTTCAGAATATTTGATCATCGGACTTCATGGGTGAACGTTTGGAACCCTGAGGAATAAAAGACAAATGAATGAAGATTGAGAAAAATAAAGCATTTGAAAAAGCAGTTTGGTTTCCACGAGATCTAAAAATCACAGGTTTTCTGAAATTTGGAGTAGAAATGTAAAGTAAATTTCAGAATACATAGTTATTCTACACGGATCCTCATAGACGTTCCACGTAAATTTTACACGCCACCCCGTGTATCCTGCCTGTAAGTGATGAGGTGCCTAAAGTCATTTATTAATAAATAGACCGTTGTATCATTAATTCAGTGTAGAGAAGAGCATCAATCAGAAAAAGCCTATTAGCCGGTCGGTGACTGATCCCTTCGCTCCCGTGGCACGCACGATTGGTCAGGGTACTGCCAGCGGACGACAGGTCTTTCACCGCTACCGAGAAATCGCACTTGATTGGAAAGAGGCGGCAATGTCTATATAGCCGCTGACAAATAACGAGGACTCACCACGGATTATCTCGGCTGTGAATAATAATAAACGGAAGGGGTACTGGCCGTCCTGGGGGCTTGTCATTATTTCCACACTCCATCATCTCATGTTAAGAAAAATTTCCCACTTGTCTGGGAGCTGGAGGAACCGGTTTCCCTGAGAGTGGATCCAGGAGCCCTATTTGTCTTCTTACGTCATGGAAAAATAATTAGGAAATGTATGGTGCTGGCTTACTAGACTACTCAGGGCAAGTACTTCCAACATTTTTATTAAATCAATATCCTAACGCTGGCAATGCTTATAAATAAATGTTCAAACTATACCTGAATGCCAGTATTTCAGAATAAAGAGATGGGAGGATGGGGCTCGTTGTACTACAAAGTGGCAACACTGAGTGAAATAAACAATGTGGAAAAAGCACTAACCGGCTAGGAAAACAAATAGACCTAACATTAACAGTCAGAAGTGTAAGGCCTTCTCCCACTAGAAGCAGCCACGATTCTTCATTTTTCATTCGCTCTTGCTCACTCCCCTATAATAAGTGAGTAGAGGAAATATAGTAGCCGGTGGGCACCCAGGGCCACAAACGATGGCAGGACAAAGACGGACGTTTTATGAAGAAATCTCTGGCCAGCAACCAGGAAGAGAAACCGTACTAACCACCTAGATCATGAACAACCTAAGCCATTCAGATTTAAGATTAAATTTAAATAAATAAAATCCTTCTAAAATTTAAATTTGTAAACATAGTCTATTTGTACAATGTCATTATTTTGAATATCAGATCAAATAGAGTATATGACTTCATTCTTGATCATAACTATACCGTTCGCTGACGAGTTCCTTAAAGTTTTTTATAGATGTAAGCATGAGTAACAACGTCTTGCTAATTCTCCAGTGTAAGGCTGGAACCGTACGCTAACTTCTACCCTCAAATTTGGAAATAAGGGGGTATGATGAGACTTTTCTTGGGAAAACACACCAGAGACAAAATAACCATTTTTGTCTCACATTTCAGCACAACTGACTACCGATATGCTCATAGACGACTTGAAGTGTACCAAAGTACTCCTCCACCAATAATAAGATCCAACCTCCACCATAACTCACATCATTCAAAGGAAAGTTAGTTTTGATCGCTCATAAAACATATTTAAATCATTTCTGTGTGCCATTTTAGTTTTTAATATTTATTATATTAAAGAAGATAGAATATTAAGTTATTTTAGCTGCTTTGACTATTTATTTTATTTTGAACACATTTCAGGTCTATAAAAATTTTCCTTTTTTTAATTGATAGATAACACAGACCTGCATGAAAACTTTTTTTTTGGTGCCTATGATTTTAGAACTGATTTTATCTTTATTTGTGGTGCTCAATCTGAATATTAAATCAGTTTTTCTCCATCTGCTCTACTTTTTTAGATCGGAGTATTTTTTAACGTACAGTTCTACACGAAATACTCCATATACAGTACTCCAGTTTTTGTAGTTCTAAATCACTCATACCAGGATTGTTTCCTGTATATTTGCCCTATTGTCAGTCTGTTGCCTGTCAGCCTGTTGGTGAAAAAATGGAAATAGTTTGTGAAAAAAATGGGTCAGATGATTGGTGCCTATTTATTGACAGCACAAAGCGATGTTGAAATGTGTCCTTCTACCCTATGGAAATAAATATGGAGAAATAATAATATTTGTATAATATAATAATAAAAGTTCCGTGTTCAATTTTTTAATCCATGTATATAGTTTAAAATAGTGTAACGTATGACTAAAATGTTTTTGTCTTAACAATTTTAGCTCCTACGCAAAAACTAAAGCCATATTTGATATCAAATTAATATAAAATGAGCTCTAAATGTTAGCACCAAAAACCTGTGTAATTTTTGTGATAATTGTTCTTATTATTTGTTAATATTTCATTAATATCATACAGTTTTATTGAACTTATCATAAGTGTAATTTAAATTAGTTGACTAAAAGGTCTGCCAATTATGTTAACTAAAAAATACTAGACATTATGTTTTTTTTACCCTAAAATTCATTAGAAGACTTTGATGTCTATTTAATTGCTAATTGCAAAGAAAGATTGAGGCTTGTTATAGCTAACATTTACCAATTAATAATGCTAAATAATTAACCAACTTTGTCGTAGTTTGCTAATAATTTAGTGTGAAATTATTAAGTTGTTATCAAAATATTTCAATTATTAACCCTCAAAAAGGGCATGCTTATTATGCTTTAATGATATGTGTAAGTTAGTTCGTGGAAAATGTAATGAACTATTTACAAAATCAAATAAAGAAGATAAGAAAAGTTGTAAATTATTTAGCTATGATTACAACCAAAATAATATGAAAAAATAGAAAATACCGTAAAATAATATTACCTGGGTCATTGTTGTGTTTGGACTGCCCACTGGATTCACCCCAGCCGTGATATGGGGGCGCTTGATACTTCCGATTTTCCAGTGATACGATTTATGATTCCAATCGGTATCCAAAAATCACCTACAAAAAAACATTTGCATAATTCAAATGAAAACAATGACATTATTTATTAATGTAACAAATACAATTGTCCATGGAGCATCTGAGCCTCCAATACGAACCTCCTTACTAAATAACTATTATTATTCCTAAAAAAGGTAATATGATAGTTTTAAAAAAAATTGTCAATATCTTTAAGTAAAAATTTTAAACGAGGTCATTCATTCTTGTGGTTCTCAAAAGAAGAAAACAAATAACTATCGAATGTATTTGATTTTAATCCTGAAAAACTGTAACTCTTGATTTTTAATTTAGTTTTCGGTTGTCCTCATCCTGAGAACAATAGTAAATGCCCCTTATTATGTCAGTAACAAAACCCTTCATAACGACCTTAATATATCCTACATTCTAGAACTCATCCCTTCCAAGTTTATGAAATTCCACAGTAGCCTTTCCAACCACCCTAATCCTGTAGCATAGTCATTGTACTGCACCACTCATCCTTATAATCATCCTCGGAGACTGAAACGGCAGTGGCCTCGTGACCTGCTATAATCGCGTGACAGTGGGAGTCCTGGCAATGGCCAGTTTCTCCAATCATGTCCTATTGTATGAATGAGCGAGTGAATGATGACTGTAAATATGGTATGAATGAGATCATTTATCTGTATTATTATTGCCTTATAAAAGGCAGATTGTAATTATTGCGCAATAAAGATTGTTGCTGTTGTTTTCGGTTTTAAATTACCATTATTTTAGTTATCAGTGATTATAAATCATCATTACATGAAGACTTCTATTGCATTTTGGCTAAGTTATCATGTTCCCTGTATGGTTCCTATATGTGTACGGCTCATTTTTATTTAAAAGTCCGATATTATCTTAATGGTATCGGGATAACTCTCAAAGTAGTTTAACTGTGGTGGGCTTAGAGGAAAAAAAGAAAAGCATAAAAACGGAATTTTAAAACTGAGACTTAGAAGATTCTTAGGAAGAAGAATGATGGATGGGTGCCGACCTCCTCGTATGCAGTTCCAAAGGGTATGTGCCCGGACGAAATTCGGGAACAGGGGTAGAGGTTTTAGTGGATATGGTTTGGTATAAGAAGATCTCGAGGAAGTATTACCAAAGTATGGACGAGGAAAATAGCCTGAAATATGATTAATTATAGCGATGTGAATTGCGTCTGTGTCTCTCATCGAAGGAAACAGTTCGGAGACAAATCTCTAAGAACAGTTCATAAGACATAGTTTTTCATCGAGATCATGAAAGAAAATCAGTAGTAGTCAATCAAAATGGGAAAAGGTAAAAGAGGAAATAAGAAGTTTACGAGAAAAATGTCTTTCGGGAAATGTTTTTTTATTAAACCACATAAATCTGAACATTCCAGAAACATCACTTTTTTCGGTCTGTCTCTAGGTTCGACAATAGTGTTGACTGTAACTAGTATACTCTTCGAAATATGATGTTAAATGTTATTTAAAACACAATAACAGGATGTATTAAAAAATATACAAAACGTGAAATCTGATCTCCTATGATAACTTTTAAGATTTCTCATGTCCCATTTCAGAACCTATTTAAGATTTAAAGTTTAGAGTTAATATTGGAATGCTTACTTTGGGGCTATGTAAATGAGAGCATTTTCAAATAAAATGCATACATACAACTTATAAAATCTTATTATTGTCATAGCCACCATTGTTTGTTTTTTATATAATCACAGATGTACTAGACTACTAAAAAAAAAACATTGTGATTATTTTCGAGAACGAAAGTAGAATGTTGAGAACATAACTGTTGGGTACGCCCACCGAGGGAGGTAACGTCGAGCTGACCACTGACCGGTGGGTGACAGAAAGAGATAACCCTGTGGTATTTCATCTTTGCTAGTACTAGCCCACCAGCAAATATGCGGGCAGCTTAAATAGTATTTTTTCATTGACTTGAATACACACAATTTTTCAACAGTTGTGCCCCGACAGTGCTATGTTGAGGAGTACACGCTAGGTATTATACGTATTATACGTGATCTTGGAATGACTACGATGTTCACACACGGTGTCTGAGGGTAGGAGAAAGCCGTGTGGACCCCAAAGGTGAGTGAGAATCAGAAAGAAGTGGACTGAACCGTTGGGGGAGACGCTGCTAGGAACATTTTGTAGGGCCCCAGAAACCGTGTTCTGCATAGAAAAGGTCCTTTCCAAGGTTATGATAGTTTAGCGGGCAGAAGCCAGGAAAATCCACTAGGAAGGCTGGGGACGCTGATAGCGGCAAGATTAATTCTAGCGGGTTAGGAATATAGGTGCAGAGTTAATGAAATAAGAAAACCATAGTTCGAATAAAGCAACAATCGTCAGAGCAGAGGGATAGAGAGCCGTATTCAATACAAGAGTCGCATTCCGGCTGAATAAAAAAACTCTGCCTTATACGAGCAGGTACATTACTGCGCGCAGCCAATGAGAAGCCGGGTTATTCCGACCAATCAGGAAGGTCGTTATACTGACCCTTCAGGGTCAACTCTGCTACCATCCCTAGTGAGCGCTCGTGGATTTAGGATCGTAACTAATCCCATCTCTGTAGTTTTATTAATATTAAAATACAGACCGCTAGATGGGGGTTTTCTAGTCTCTAAAGAGGGTAAATTTTATTTATCTTCGGTGAAGTTGGAACAAAAACCAATTAATTAAAATAAAATTTTTTTTTTTCTAAAATTACAATCTGCCTTGCTAGGCAATAAGTAATTAAGATATACTATCATTCATACCATATTTACAATTCATCATTCACTCGCTCATTCATACAATATTTACAGACAGCCCAGAGGCCTCCCAAGTCCACATGCTAAGAGAAAGCGGAGTCTTGGGAAGTCCCCCACGCTCCTCCGTCAGCCGCGTCACCGGATACTAGCCAGTGGAGACTGACCAAGAGCGCGAGAGCCACAGACGCTCAGGACATGATTGGAGAAACTGGCCATTGCCAGGACTCCCACTGTCACGCGATTATAGCAGGTCACGAGGCCATTGTCGTTTCAGGAGGATTATATGGATGAGTGGCGCAGTGCAATGACTGTGCTACAGGATTAGGGTGGTTGGAAAGGCTACTGTGGAATTTCATAAACTTGGAAGGGATGAGTTCTAGAATGTAGGGTATATTAAGGTCGTTATGAAGGGTTTTGTTACTGACATAATAAGGGGCATTTACTATTGTTCTCAGGACTTTTGATTAAAAGGATTGGATACTCTTGATGTTCGACTTTTTTGCTGTCCCCCATAGCTCTATTCTGTATGTCCAGATTGGTTTAAGTATAACTTTGTAGATTAGTAGTTTATTTTCTATTGAGAGATGGGATGTCCTTTGAAGTAGCCTGTACAGTTGTCCAAAGCGTCTGTTTAGTTCTTGTCTATTTAGTCTCGTATGTGGGTTCCAGGTCAGTCGTTTGTCGAGGTGGAAGCCTAAGTACCGTACAAAATAAAATTAACAACCAGTTTATGCACAATCTAATTTTGTCTACCATCTTCACTCAAAAATCATATTTTCGACAATGTACAATGCACCTTTCACCATAAAAAAAAAAGCCCAAGGAGTGCTGCACAGTCAGCATTCCAGGATGGGCATCTACCATACGTCACAATGAGTGACTTACATCTTATAGTACTCGGAGGTGTCTTAAGTCTTCTGTACCCAGGCCATCTGGTCGTAAAAGGACCTAATGCAGACACATTTCTTCCATGAACGTATGCCCACCGAATGGACTCAGTGGGTTTACCTTGTTCAACACCCTTCCCACTTGTAATATCCTCGTAAAATATCCAGCAGTCTTACTTTCCCCTGGCTCATTGGACTCATCGTGGAAGCGTCGCGCTACAGATGTGCCCTGATCTAGCTCCGTGTTTGGTCCTCGTAGCGATCGGCGTCCGTCCATTCGGCCAATGGGCCAGCCCATAAATAAATGGGTGAGATAGAGACGGCCAGCTGATTTAATACTGCTAGCCCTCGCCTAAGTGATACAATAATTACCTTGGCTGGATATGAGGCGACGACTAAGTGGATAGCCTTGTAGCCCCGGCCCATTCTTGTCACCGCTTCGCATTCACCCCTCTCTTCTAACAGATTGCTTTATTTTTTCCTTTTACGTCCCGGCTCTTCTCAATATTATCTGTATCGGTTTGTAGATTATTAGGGGTGTACCAACGCGAGATTAGCTCGATAGGATTATCTCTCGTCTTTCCGGAGATATGATACAATTATTAATGACCTGTTGAGAGAGTAATGTATGCAACTCTCCGTCCTACGGATAATGGCTTTTCTCGATATTTTTTTTTTGGCGTTGCTGTCCGTAATAATAATTTACAACAGGACAAAAAACATAGGAACAACATAACCATGTACAATTGAAATAGGTTTATAATTATGGAAAATTTATTGTAATACATACAGTAATTTCAGAACGATGGTTTGAAAAACGATGGAATCATGCTAATCTTGGTAGGAGAGACTTGTACAGAAAAGTTTCTTGGTCCGATCATAAAAAAAACCAATGCCATGCAGGTGCAGAGCATTCGTTGCAAATTTTCCTACTCTTACTTGTTTCCAATCGTATAAATAGACATCAAGAAATATAATGAAGAGTTCCGCTTAGAGTAAAGTGTGTGTGTATATACACATTATGCACTTTTTATATACAGATATTATACACAATTACGAATTTCGGATAGAGTTATTTAGTTTGTTGATTAATTGAGAAATATCTGACCACAATGTGGAATTCAGGCCAGTTGTTGAAAACGTCGTGAGCCTTTTAATAATACTGTTCATGTTTTCATTCTGGAACAATCTGCAGTAAAACTGACAACGGGAATTCCGTGGAAAACATTAAAAAAAGATTACTTTTTAATTGTGGATGAAAAATCGGAAAAGTAACATACACAGGTGGTCTGAAAAGTTTCCGAACTCGACATGAAGATGATAATAAAATAAATAAAAGCTAAAATAAAAGCTTTGTTAGGTTGGAAACTTTTCAGACCACCCTCGTACAACACTTTCAACAAGCAATGGTACTTGCATTTTCTGCAATTTCCCTGTCTGCACACACAATATTTTGTTCAACCGAAACTATAATTTTAGCATTTTTAGTGTTGAAATCTAACAGGGTGGATCATTCCTCAACAAATAAAGAAATAATGCTAGATTCGAGGTTTTTCAAAATGAGAGAAACCTGGTGTTTATGTTCTATGAATAAATATATTCAAAAGTTCACAAAAACGTCTTTTTTCGCTTTGTCTTTCAATCTTCAAAAGGCTGTAACTCAGACAATATTTGTCTTATATAGCTAGACTTAGGTCATTCTCTTCAAAATTACAAGGGCTTCAATTTGATATATCACTCATATATACTGGATTAGAATTTCAAAGTTTAGAAAAAAACTTGAATTAAATTGAAATTTGGAATTTTTTCGAAAAAAATCTATGTTTAATGTGCATAATATAAGAATCCACATACCAAATTTTATTATAGTAGCTGTGTGCATTTTGTTATCAAATTAAGTTATTACTGGCACATTTTAATTTGTAAATGGATTTAGTTAAAAGCCAGAGATCAAATCAACTCAAGTTCTATATAAAATAACGATGCAGTTGTAGCGCAGTTGATTTGTAGTAAAATACAATTATTTTTTAAAGTGAAGAATAGAGAAATTATGTAAATAGGACACAACCTATTTTATCTTCATAAAGCAGGAATAACTGACTAACTACGGCTATAATCACTTAAAGGCGCCACAGCACCACAAATGCAGTAAGTTATGTACACTAAAATTGAGTCATTTTACTAATTAATTTATTTTTTTATATTAGAATCCATAGAAGTGCTGTCATGAAATTTGGTAAATCCATTTTAATAACATGTATATGGGACATATATTTACAAAAAAAATAATAATAATAGCACTATTTTAAGCTTACTATGCTTACTATGGCAAATAGTTTCGGAGCAATAAACCTTTGAATGTTTCAAAACGTGTCAAAAAACATTCGATTTTTTTAAAATTTATAACTAAACAGCTAAAACTGGGAAAAATCTAAAATGTTGCATTTTGATCATTGGTTGATACTATCATATATATACAAACAGCCCAGAGGCCCCCCAAGTCCACATGGTTGTCACCTCCCTCGCATGCGAAGGTGAAAGCGAAGCTTTGGGAAGTCCCCCACGCTCCTACGTCAGCCGCGTCACTCTATAAGAGCCAGCGGAGGCTGAACAAGATCGCGAGAGCCTCAGACGCTCAGGACATGATTGGAGAAACTGGCCATTGCCAGGACTCCCGCTGTCACTTATTTTTAGCAGGGCACGAGGCCACAGCCGTTTTAGTCTACAAGGAGGATTATAGGGATGAGTGGTGCAGTGCAATGACTGTGCTAGGGAGTTAGGGTAATTGGATAGATCACTATGGAATTTTATGAACTTGGAAGGGGATGAGTTAAAGAATGTAGGGTATATTCAGATCATTAAGAAGGGTTTTGTTGCTGACGAAATAAGGGGCATTTAGTATTGTTCTCAGGACTTTTGATTGAAAGGATTGGATGCTTTTGACGTTCGACTGTTTTGCTGTCCCCCATAGGGATCTGGATGGGTTGACAGGACTGCAGTGTCGTCTGCGAATGTTGCCAAGAAGGTATTAGTGGTAGAGGGGACATCAGCGGTGTATAGATTATAGAGGATGGGACCCAGGACGCTGCCCTATGGAACTCCTGCTTTAATGGGATAGTTAGAATATTCTAAACCACAGCGGACTTGGAAGAAGTGGTTTGAAAGGTAGGACTGTAAGACTAGGAATAGGGTCTGCGGTAAATATCTTTTGAGCTTGTAAAGCAAACCTGCGTGCCAGACCCTGTTAAAAGCTTGAGCTATATCAAGATAGGCAGCAGTACAATACTGTTCGCTTTTCAATGGCTGAGCAGATGTGATCAACAATGCGAAGGCCTTGTTGAGCAGTGGAATTTCGTTGGCGGAAACCAAACTGGTGAGTAGGATAAAGGTTTTTGGATTCAACATTTGGAAGTAGGCGTTTTAATAGGAGTTTTTCAAATAATTTTGAGAGGATAGGAAGTAGGCTAATTGGACGGTAAGATGAGGCGTCATTGTGTGGTTTACCGGGTTTGGCGAATAGGACTATTATGGAATGTTTTCAGAGGAGAGGAATGTGTGTCGTTCGGATAATGCATTTATAGATGTAGGTTAGGAAGATTATGGCTTTAGGAGGAAGTTGTTGGAGTAAGGAGATCATATCCTGGAGATTTTCGGTAAGGTAATTTTTTTAGAAGATATTTGACCTCAGAGGGGTTAACGACTTTTGGTGGAAGTGAGAGAGGGAATGGTGAAGTGAGGAAATCTTCAATGGTTGAGCAATGATTATTGTTTGAAAGAGTAAGGAGTGAAAGTACGGGAAAAATGCAGTGTGTATTCTTCCGCCCTCTTGCCATCCGAAGCCACCCAGGACCCAATATCACGACGGAGTGGGTGTGAAACGGGATGATATTGAAGGACGACAATAATACAGATAATCTGTTCTACTCCAGTACAACTTGCATCTTATTTGTAGTCCTTCGAGTTATGTTTTTGATGAAGCTATAATAATACCTAATGTCGTCAATGTTACTGGTTCTTCCATCATGTCCTGAAGACGTTCTTGAAACCTGAAATGAGCTCAAAACGTGGTTAATTCCTGAGAATCAGAAGAAATCTAAAATGATTTTCCAAAACAAATTTTTAATAATAATTGTTAGTACTTGTTTAGGAGAAGGGCTTCATTGCATCTGTAAGAAACATCCCGAGAAACAAAATATCTGTGAAATACCACAGTATATGGTGCAAGTAGTTTAATAACGAGTCTTCCTTTAGGGCTACTACTCAAAGAAGGAAATATTCTTTTTTTTTATATATAAATATATAATTTAGTAATTAATAAATCAATCACTGCTAACCGACTAAATAAGACTACACTACATGCCAAGAGAGACTCTAGGCCCAGCCACCGGTGGACTCTCACCACTGTACTGCAACAACCAACCTCTAATTAGAGAGCTTAGGGGGGAAAAAAAATATATTAAATCATTAAACTTTTTCAAACAAATCCACTTGTTTATAGATTTGCAAACTCAAATTTGTCGTATTTATTTTTTTTCAATTTATCATTCCTCACCGATGAATACTACCATATACAAATTAGATAATAAATGTCGATCGATATTTGCCCAGTGAATGCCTAGGCGTATTCACAATACAACAAACAATCGGAATTGGATACTAGTGGAAATTTATGGACTCGTTACATGTCCAAATTTTGAGGTTTTGAGCTCATCTCAGGTCTCAAGAACGTCTTCAGGACATGATGGAAGAACCAATAACATTGAAGACATTAGGTATTATTATAGCTTCATCAAAAACAAAACTCGAAGGACTACAAATAAGATGCTAGTTGTACCGGAGTACAACTGATTATCTGTATTATTGTCATCCTAATATCAAATGCTACTTTAATGCATTTTGTGTATCTCGCTTGAGTAGGATAATCACAAAGGCCAAAACAGCATGTCCAATTTTAAACAACCAACGCTACCCGAAAAAGAGCTTTGTCGTCCTGATGTGATAATAAAATACTGAGTTCCAGTTTTAGTAAAATATTCTGTAGGTTAGCTAGGAATCTCTTCCAGAGATTGACTGTTCAAGATAACGGTGCCCGAGGGAGAGAGAAGTCCGGGCTTGCACTAAGACAGGATTAGTGGACGTTAGTGTCCTGGTTCCTAACTTGATGGTACTTGTTGGAGATGCTTCGTCCTAACCTTTCTGTAATCCTCTTAAGTACGCATATCTTTTGAGTACGTCCAATCTTCTCAGCACAACTTTAACATCTTTATGGCTATACGAGACACTCACGAGTGGTATGTTGCGCCACGAATCACAGGCCTTTTGATATTAGCTTATCTATTATATAGAAAAAATAATATTTTCTAAAATTAAACTAAAGTATAACAGTTTATTTTTACTGAGTAAAAATAGCTTTACATCAACTATGGACTAAATTATATAAAAATATGTACTTAAGGTTAGTAGGAGTCAGTATAAAATAATTTTTTTTTTTTCTGTATCGACTTGGATTTTTAAAAATTTACTATGACTTACTTCGAGTTTGAGTACATGAAACGTCGTGGTAGTCTCTATGTCTTCTGTATACCTTACTGCATAGAATGTATACCCTTTAAATCTAATTTGAATGTGTCTTGGGTGTAAAGTCTTAAGAATGTAAAGATCAATCTCGAAGTTCTAAAATCTAGCTTCAAAAAGTTGAGCTATTTTCCAGAAGGCTTTCATTAGACAATTTAGAAGCTTCCTGGTAAAAACTAAAATAGTTTTGGGAGGTCCAGATGCTCTCGTGAAGCAATAGAAGTTTTCTTAAATGACGAACCAACAACCGATCGTATTAATAAAATGCTTTAAACAATCATAGGGTGTATTTTTGCAGAGGTTGTACGTACAAGTTCATATTAATCAAAACACTGTCGCTCTACTAATCAATGGTTTCCTTCATATACAGTAGGACAGCTCTGAGTAATAAAGTTATTCACCTTAGCGCTTTAAATACCTGACCTCCGTAAACCGCTTTAACAAACATGTTGAAAATCCATGTTTTTTAATGCTCGCTATATCCTAAACCATTGCTTCAACGGAAAAAAAAATAAAATAATTTTTATAGGCAATGTTGTGTACTTCAAGTTTTCATATAAAATACGTTATGCTAAAATCACTAGTTTGGGAGATTTTTGAGAAAACAAAATCGATCGATATAAGGGTGGGACCCATCTCGCGCTCAACCCTCACCCTCACCCTTGAGGACTTTTAGTACAGAACACTCCCATACATACACTACATAATTTATTTTTTCTTCTAATCGTAATCTTTTGGCCTTCGTTGCCTGGACTATTTATGGCCACACGAGAAAAACACCAATGCCCCTTTTCTTGAACCCCTTTCGAATCTACCGAAGTGGATAAGAAATTACGGGGAATAAAGCTAAGTTGTCCTATTTTAAGCGGGTCCTCCTTTAGCGTCCTTCGGTGTTGCCCAAGCTCCGTTTGCTTCCTTGATGGCGTCAGTGTGTCCATTCAACTGTAGATATTCAATTATGAGATGTTCGAGAATTATTTTCATTGGTTCTGAATGCTGTTTATTGCTTTGAAAATGTTGTTGTTGTTTTTTTTGTTGCATGCCTTTTCGCTATTTTGATAATTCCTGGTAATTATGCCGTGATGGCCTTTAGAAGTTTACATTCAGCTGTATTTCCATTGGTTAATAAACAGTTAAATAAACTTTGTTGAGGTGAGTATTTTGAAGGAAAAGAAATAAAAGCTTTATTATGAAGTACAAGCAAAACACTGGTATATACAAATATTAAGATTTATGATACTACATACTACTGGGTCGGAGGGGTGTTTAGGGACTCGTGTCTGAGAGACAAGTGTGAACATGTGGGGACTGCAACTAAAGCTGAGACATATGTGTACATGAGAAGGGTTGTTTCGGGGATGCGGTCGCTTACTTAAAAAATAACAAGAACCACCAGTGGCTTCCATGAAGTCCCGAGGCAGGTATACACTAGAAGGGGCTTTTACCCTTATATATAATATTAGGATTACAATATTCTTAGCATTATATAACTAACGATAAACGATTTCGCTATGCTTTTTTTATGACTTCTGTGTAATAACTGCAGTCGGATTTTGAGCCGGTTGGAGATTTTTCTAAAATGGACTTGGATGGTCAGTAACATGTACATACCTATACGTTCTATTTAAAGTTTATATTTATAAAATTGCAGAAATCACATCGGATCCAAGTTAATAAGCATGCGAAGAAACTTATTTACTGGAGTTTTGATACCCAAAAGCTCAATTTAGTTCAAAATTAAAATAAATTTTATCAATATAAAAAAAATAACTAACTATTAAATAAAAAGGAGAGAAAACATGTCATCGGATTGAGTAGTATAGTTTGAAATTCTGATTTAAGATAATGTCCTGTCAAGGACGCTAAGATTTGGCATGTTGATGACCGACAGTTTGAGAGCGTGGCCTGGACACAAGGATGACGCTGGCAGGAAGCGAGCCAGAGTTCTTCCCTTTAAAGGTTCGAGAATAACGATCTAGAAGATGGTATGCAAATGCGAATGTGGCTGCTTTGTTATCCGACTCATGCATATTTATTGTATCGCGACGAAAAGTGGGCACGCTGGGAGGGGTAGGGATAAACTGGTCGCTGGATGAGGTCGGCCGCGTGGCTTATGGTTCTTGTTCCTCCGGCACCGAAACTGTCGCTGATGGCTGTCCACTCCGGTCACTAACGGCGAAGTCTGAGAGATATGGCTGGATCCGGTGTCCCGCTCAGCTGTGGAAAAAAACTTATAATTATTTCTATAAATCAGCTGATACTGATCTGTCCACCGTCGGCATACCTAGGACCCCTTTAGTGGTCGATGCGCGGTAGAGATAGCCCCTTTTCGATAAGGACACCTAAACCGTTACAACTAAGGTTCAGATAAGGACCTAATTCACCTATCTCGTCAACATTACGCTTCAAACACCAACTTTTCCCCTTTCACAAAGAATTATGTCAGGGCTGCGAGGAATTTTCTCAAGAAGTATTCGTTGCTTATAGTCACTTATTAGAGTAACACCAAATAAAATCACATGATGATTATATGCATACATGTTTTATATGATCAAATCCTTAAAACAGCAAGCTGAAAAGGGTTTATTTTTTAGCTCTGAGAGATATGGTGGACTAACTCAGATCTTTATTATGCCTCTTGGGTATTAATTATTATTATTAATGTGTAGGTACATATGTATATGTGTGTTCGTATGTATTTATATTTATAGGGGCGTCGTATAATTTGTGATTTTTCGATTTATTGTTAATATTTGTTCTACTTCCCCGACTATCATTTTGATGTTACTTTAGTTATGGTAATAAGTGAATATTTGTGGCTGAATTATATTGCCTTTTGACAAATGTAATGGACACAAATAGCACTCGATATTACAAAAAAATATTTTATAATAGATATTTGTGGTTAATATTTTTATCATTGATGATATTAGATAATGCAATTAAGTAGAAGAATGTATCTATGTGGTGAGTGTACTCCAAAAAGTTAATTTTACACGTTATTTATGAAGTTATTAGGAATGGAAAAATACTGTAAACATAAGATATTTATGTTGTTATGAAATTTATTATTAATGGGCTTCAGGTTATATTTGCCCAGAGACTTTGCTCTGTTAGGAAATTATGTAATAAATACATAAAAAGGTATATTTTCCACAAAAAAGTCGATTCAAGGATCATCAGTGACATCGTCATTTTATCAATTTTTTTTTTTTTAATTTGCCCAAACTACAATAATTTTGCATCAATTATTAAATTTCACTTTTTAAAACATGAATAAATTTAAAAAAAACAGTGAAACGCTATTTACCCACTTGACTGACAATACAGCCAAATGTCTCCAACATTTCCAGAATGGGATCATGCGAAAAGTGGTCCGACATACCTCTCTCAAGAGGTTGAAGAACGCTGACCTGCACCCGTTGCTTGGTGTACCGTCGGTGGGTGAGTTCATCCGCCGGAGACACATAAAGTTTTTTGACTCATTGCAGCACCTAACCAACCCAGTGTTTAACACTATAACCCCACCACCCCTCCTGCATCGATGGCAACAGACTTTCGGGGAAAATTAGGTTAAGAATTAGTATGTTAATTTTAAGGTTGATCAAAAAGGTGAGCCCCATCACCTTTATTAGTCAGTTTAGTCCAGTCACGTATAATGTATATAATTATACTTGTTTATTCATTATATAATTTTTATAAAAAACATCAAAACCTGTCTATAATGTAGCGATGCTACAGGAAATACAAAAATAATTTGTAAATAGATTCGCCTGAGGATCTATAATTATCTGTACATTTATAGGGGCCACGAAAGAAGAAGGAAAAAAATAATAAAAAATTTAGGTAGTTCTTACTAGATTAACATATGAGAAAGTATCCAATCATTTTTATGATATCTTGCAAATTTCAGCTCTCAGTTGTCTGAGCATTGCTGTTTTCAAAAAAGTTTCTTTCCGTGTGATGCCAGTTTTGACTGTGCAACAATACCGATTGGTATAATTTTTTAAGCAACTGTTTAGTTGCTGTTAACAGCAATAACAATTTTGTACCATCGTGGCCATTAATCAGATATGTTTCAATGCTTCCTTGCTTATAATACATTATAATACAAGCTCACAAAATTTTGATAAACAAGCAGGCTACAAGAAGCATTTAAATAAATAAATAAGCAAAGGAAGAGGCTACAAATTAGTTATGATGTTCAAAACCAGATTCTATGGAAATATCAGAAAAAAACACAAATAAATGGAGGGAAGGGAAACATAACTAAAAACATAGACAATACCTCCCCCCCCCTTTCTGAGACTGAGCCTTAAACGGGCTTACCCCACAAGCCCGTGAAGCGAGCTCATGGGGTTACGTAGCCTGTGGTGCGCGTATTCCGGTGCAATGGGATTGTTGCACCGGTCAGCGCCCCTTGAGTAATAATGTTTTTCGTTCTTTATTTTTCAAAATCAACACATAGAAAACTTCCAAAGAAAACAAAATAAAATAAAAACTTTTCCTTAAATCTACTTTGTACAATCCTTACTAGCTTTTTTTTTTTTTTTTTTTTTTTTTACATAGACAATACCAATGAAGATTGTGGTGTGTCATACCCAGTATTTGGTAAGAATAATCTGAAGAAATATAAGGTGAACCTTGGCCATTCTAGCCAACCCAAAGCGTACTGGATCACAAAGGTGGTCACCACATTCTATAACTACCAACATTATAATGGAATATCGTATACATATTTTCACCTTAAATAAAGACATTCTTTCCTATTTTCCAAGTGAAAAACTTCCTGGCAAGAAATCTAAGCAAATACATGATAGCAATCAGAGACAAAAACTGTGGTGGAATAGAAACAAGGCCTTTGAAAGTGGAGGCATGCGCCTTTGATGTACCATTAATATCCTCTATCGTGGGAATGTGTACAACTGTCGATATGCACAGAGATCCACGCTCATAATTAGAGATCTTTATCAGCTCAATTATACACTTTCTATAAGACCTTATATGAATTTATTCATGAAATTGACACAGGGCTGTTTTATAATGAGTCTAAACGGGATTTTTATTTTTGTTTTTGTAAAATAGATTATGCAGATCATTTATGAGCGACGTGAAATATCACTTTGCTGAGCGATGAAGCCTCATAAATAATTCACCATATTCATATGAGAGGTAAGATCCACAAGAATTTTACATCCAATAATCCAATCCTCCAATTGCAAGTGGTAATATGAATTAAACTATTGGGCTGGTACATACATGCTAATATACTTTACGCAAATATTACCATCAGAGTGTTTTACTCGTTGCTCTAACAATGGTTTACGCTGCCTCGAGTAAGACTACGCTAAAGGGATGAAGCAAGATAGTTGGTGATAGAAAAACGTAATCTCGTGCCTATTATCCTCATATACCTCGCACGATATAAGCGCATTTTTACCTTCTTTATCTTCGAAGCGTAACTATATCTCATTCAGAGGTGAATTCGTGCTAATATACTCAATATTTCATGTTAATCGTCATTCAAATTAAACGAAAGACTGTTCCTATATTGACTGGGCCGAAGGCCTGCCTTTCGATTCAAAGCTATCCAACAACACCCCGGGCTACAGTGTAAACGTTTTTGTTAGGAGGTGTTAACGGAAAGAATGTCTTTATCTATCTATTTGATACATTATGGACAGTACTTTTTACTTAATTATTGTTGTTACTTTTACAGTTTTCAAGAAACTTATAGTGGCCTTTGACGATGTTATAAATAACTTCTATGTCAGTGGTATCATGTAGTAGAGAGTTTGAAGTACACCTATATGAATTTGTCTGTAGTCAAAGGAATCTATTCTGTGTTCTAGGCCATTTAAAGAAGGTAAGAAGAGAACCTACACTAGCGTCATACTGCATGATGGCGATGACCGAAAATTTTAGATACTTTGCTAAATGCTCTCCGCAGCTTTATTTAATTTTTTCCACCCAAACGTTTTCGTTGGACCATGCCGTTGTTCTCAAGGGTTCGAGCTGATAGTAACTAAAGCACTTGCCAGCTTTTTTTTTTTTTTTTTTTTTTTTTTCTTTCAAAACCTCTTTATTGATAATATATATACAATGACAAAAATAAATTTGGAATTACAGCTGTCTCCTCGTGCTGCATTCGCAGATGCATATTAAGGAGTGCATAAAAATATAATACTTTCAGATTGTTGTTAATAAGTCCAATACACATACACTCACTAGGTGATGAGGCTCACCTTCAGCTTGCGACCGTGGAAAACACTAACACTAAAACCTAAACCTAGAACCTAAGACTAAAGCGTTCCAGCCGCGACAGCGTCCTGCCAACTATGGGGGAACGGAGCGGGGGTTATCGTGTTAAACACCGGGTTTGTCAAATATTGCAGGGAGTCGAAAAATTTGATATGTCTACGTTGGATGAACTCATCCACCGTAGGCAGCTCAAAGATCTCGTGAAGCTCACTGTTGCTCCGCTGCTCGAATGAAGAAATACTTGCCAGCTGGGCTCTGGTCAGACGTTTGTGATGAGCACACCCACAGTCAAATTAGTCAGTAAAAGTAATTTCCGGGAGTGATTAAACTAATTATGGTTCTTTTCCTGATGTAATTATTTATATTTCTGTTTACAAAGATGTCGCCTTGTTCAATGCTGAAAGAATGACCTCGGGAGTTTTATTTGGTCCCTAACATTACAATACGACAAGCCGTAAACTGATCACTCCCAGGTGAGACTGTTAGAAAATTGCCTATCAGGTTATGAAACGTAATAGGGCGCACCCTCGATACAAGTGCCGGAACCTCGTGTCGTTGGCTGAAGAAATGGAGACTTAAACGGTCGGTTAGGAAGGATGCCCCAAGGTCCTCCGACAGTCCGATCCTTAAGTGCTACTAATTCTTAACGCCTGCTGGATTTCATTAGCCTGGTTATCTATCTCCCGTGTTCTCTAACATCTTGTCGGTTCGAAGGGGCGACACGCCTTTGCTGTTTGTCCTTTGTAATGGCGCTATGGTTCGGTATTTTAATCTTTGTAGAGGTTTGTAAGTACCAGGGCGAAACCAGATATGCTAATACCGAATTCGTGTAGCTTGTTAAAAGTCTACGGGGCTGTGCGCTGTTCGATCCTATCGTTTGCCCGCCATGTTTTGTGGATTAAAATTGGAACTAGCCAAACGGTTTTTCCTGTAGCTGTGCGATGGCTGAAATAGTGCAGGATTTTGTTAGCTAATAAAACAAAACAAAATTAAAAAAACATTTAAATATCGTCAATATAAAATAAAAATGTTCTTAATGAATTTCAAGGTGGTAATAAACAAAGTAAAATGCCAAAAAACTTTTATAACATTATGAATTTTGATCACGTGAAACAAGGAATTTTGATCACTATTACCAAACTTTATTTAGTATGACTTTATCACTCTCAACCTCTGTCTGGATCCTGTTATATTTGATTTTCACTGCCTAAGTAGACACAATTTATTACCTATCAATCTAAGTATTCATTCCAGTATACGCCAGAAAGAACCGGTGAAATATCATTCGTTAGATTATTATTTTAATGAACGAAATTTACAGAAAACAAAAAAAGATTTTTTTTTTTTCCAGGAAAAACTGCAACAAGTAACAATAATAATAAGTAATAAATAAAAGACGGGGTGATAAGGGGGAACAATTAAATAGGCAGATAATTGCAATAAATGCAAATTATGTAACCAACGTAATAATTAAATGAATCCAATTGTTTTATTTGCTATGTAAATGCGTATATGAGGTGTAATGTAAATAACTATCTATATGTCAATATTTATTTGGACATATCTTTATTTATCTGTAATAGTTTTTGATTAAAAAAAGTGTTTATCTCTGAAATTAAGAGTTGGACATTTATAAGCCTTACAATAATCAAGTTAAATAATTTCATAATTTTTTTCCAGGTTGTCAATGACACTAGATTGAACTTTTGTTTAAATATTAGACGTACAACCTTGACTACCATTGAAAAAACGAAATTTTATATGTACTGGTAAGTAAATAGATTGACAGATCGATAATTACTTACAAGTTACTCTTACAGAATACACACGTATCCATTTATACGTACCTAACTCTATACCATTTCCCTTACTGTGAAGGGACGTAAAATGAATAGTTGTTTAAAATAAAAATTGTTTATTTAATTCAATGCACATAGCTGAGAATGTTTCTGGTATTCTAGTGTTTTATAGCACTAACAAGAAGTTGTAAATTACTGACTTTGTAGCCACACTTAAACGCTCAAAACGATTAAAAGAAATGAGAACTCGATGCCCTGTAGAATTTTAAATCGACCTGAGACCTGTAGGTGATAAATTTGTGAAAAAATATGTTAGCTTAAAAGAGAGGTTCTACGCCCAAAGCATAGCCTCGAGATAGGGATCTTAATATATACACGATCCTGTCCGTGTTAGAATGAGCCAAAGCCCGGTTGAAATTGCACTAAACTTTGAAGCTCAATAACTGTCCTGGATTAATTGGACTCAACAAATTGGATATAATAATGTTAACTTTATTGGCCAGGAGATGCAATAAAAATAATCCGAATGGACATGGCAAATACATATATGTCACGAGTAGATAATTGTTTTGTAAATTTATACATGTGACCAGGGGAGATTATGATGGAATTCGTAATAATAAAGGATGTGTATACGAGCGAGTTCTGAAAAAATTCTTCAAAGGAGAGACCAAAATTCTATCAGCACTTCAATTTATATATTGCAATTTCTCTGAAGTTATAGCGTATGTAGGGGGTTCTAATACTGCTTGGATGACTTGGTAGCTTTTCTGCAAGGTTCTCAATATTTCTTTATGTATAATCATCCACTTCTACAGGGGATTCTTCGCGCTTTAAGCAGACCCTACCCCTAAGTCCCCTGTTATGGTGAACAAATAGGAAGAATGTCACACCTGGGAAGCTAACGAGAATGATTAACTGATTGCTATATTCCTTGAATAACAAACTGTGTACAAGAATGGTGGGAAATGATTTCTTCTTAATATCTAGTTCGATGAAACAGCAAGTACCGAAAAAAAAAGTTCTATATCTAGATTCTCAGCCGATAATATAATATGAGCCCGTTCAACGGTGGAATTATAATTATAAAACGTTATGCGTAAGTATAGGAAACATTATTTTAACTTTTCATTTTCTATTATACATAGTGCTACAAATTTAATTATAAGATACATGAAAATTAGAGTTTAATAGCTTTCAAAAGCGGTTGTATCAGTATAAAATAAATTGTGGGCTGACCAGAGAAACGTGTAAATTTACTAATGTTTAAATTACATTTTTAAAATTTATTTTCATTTTGATAAAAAAGAACTATTCTGGACTGTACGGTGATATTCTTAAAGGTATATTGAAGAAAGCTTTTAAAGACGCAAAATTCAAAACAAGGCTGCTTTTTATTATCAGAAGGTACCATGAACTATTGAATTCCAGTAGTTGAAGTTGGTCTACGGTTTTGGTGCTCTTCATTTGTACAAGTAAACTACGAAATGGTGTCATGTATGATTGGACTAGTTAAGCCAGCGTTATTGTTTGCAATAGAATGAATCTTTTTTCGGTGGTATTCATAAACATGGAAGCATTTGTTTCGGATATTTATCGAAAAATTTCCATCTATGAAGGGGACAAACACATTTTAACTGTTATATAGCATGGCAAACGAAGCACGAAACTTTTGCTTCCAGGGAATGTAACATTATAACGAGAACTACTGGACATACGGCCATCACTAATGATATGGGTACTTACCCGATACAGGTGTGGAGGCGTCAGCGGTGGCGAGGTACTCACTGACCTGGGGTGAAGAGGTGCTGGCCCGGAGAGCGCGCGACACTGACTGGTCCCGCTGCTCTCCGTAATCTCCTTTTGTCTCAGCTCTCATTTACAGCGCTCGATCCCTTCAATCCTTCAGTCAATGTGGTCATTAGTACGCACAAATATATTTACTAATATATATCAGATTGGGCGAGTTGTATCCATCTAAGAATAAATGAGCAAAAATGATGGCTGTCTGATAGTTGCTGTAGTACACACGTGTGTGATTTCATATGTTGAAGAAGTCTGAGATGGAAAATATCGCCGATGTATAATATCAGAGACACCAAGGATTAACGAAAAGCAAGATTCTGTAGTTACATTTCATTGCTTAAGAGTGAATGCCAAACTTGAGACGGATATTAGACTTGAACAGCTAGGAGAGAAATGGGCATGACGCGGAATAGAGAGGGCTATAGACAATAATTGCCCCTCTGAATTTGAGGGTACAACTTCAACAATTGCTAGACAAGAGACGACAATAATGGGTATGATAGGTAATTGCAGGTAGGTTGAAGTTTGGGCCAATACAAACAAGCCTTTGTAATGTACGCCTTGAAGGTGTATGCTAGCTAAATGAAAGAGGTATTCAGTAGCTAACAGATATGTTGAAAAAATGAAATTAAAAAACACAAACTATAAGTAGCACGAATGGGATATAATATGCAATGCATCTACCAACGGTTCAGAAGGTTTAGAACTGTCATCTTACATGGTTTAATAGGGTGTTGATGAGCTATGCTATGCCCTAATGACTGCATTTCAGGAGCCATTTGTAAAATAATTTTTATGACACTTCTCTTTAAAGTCCGCTTGTAATTTTAAGAACAGTAAAGATCCGTTTAACATTACTCAAGTAAATGCTCACTTGATAATTATATATACTTAGTTCAATTGATAATTTGGGTCAAATAAATTATTTAGAAAATTAAATAAAAGCATGACAAAATTAGTTGGACCATTTTACAATGTTAATGTACTCATGATGTTTTTCAATATGAACTTTGAAAGAATGCTGACCCTGACATCGATGTTAGATTTCCCTGACCACAGTAGGGAGGCGAAGGGCATGCAGGCTCAAGTAGAGTGCAAGCGATCTCCGTAGAGGCCGAAGATAAAAAAATCCCCTATGCTAATAAGAGACAGAAGAAGAGAGCTCTGAAGATGGTAATGGGAGGCTGGTGTTGTCTCTTCCATCTGCACTCTGGATGCGGATGCCATTTTGCATAGTCCCTTCCTCGTTGTCGGCTGCTCTGGCCGGCCCGTTATGTAGAAAGCGACATCTCAATATGTCCTACGTCAAGCCTTGTTCTAGTTTTCTTTTTCTTCTTTGGCTTTGGGCTGTCTTGCTTTCGTGGAAGTTTTCGAGTGTGTTTTAAAGTGGAGTGTGTTCGAATGCGGCTGAATTCAACTTGGCGCCCTCTCGATTTGAGAATATATTAGCACAGTCGTGTCGGCAATAGCAGATCCTCCATTATGGTGTCTAATCGACTCTCTAAGTTATTTTTTTTCCATTGGGATCTTACAAACTCAAATAGGCAAGAGGCACTTGTGAAATCACCTTTATTTGAAATATTGACATAGTAATTTTTGTTGATTTATGGAATAGATTATATTTTTTTGATAAATAATTAAACGAAATAAAGACACTTGCAGAACTCGGATGATGATTTTCTTAACTGCTCAGAAAAAATACTTTATTTTCGTAACCATCCTGATCACTGAAAATCACTTATTGAATAAAAAAGACACTTTACTTCTAAAATGAACACAAAAAACAATTGAAATTGCCCTGAACTGAGAGCTGTTGTCAAACAAACATTAGTTATTCGGAATATCTTTGAGTATGTCAAAAACCTAAAATAATTAATCCACTGTAGTCATACGCCTCCAGTCGTATCGAAGAATGTAGTCATTTGCTATTGTTTATCATACATTGAAGATCACAGATCGTCTGTTGTCTAGTAAGCTCCTGCATTAATAATTAAAATAGTTTATTTATTTTTTTTCAAAGATTATAATAACGAAACGGTCGGAGAGTGAGGTGAGAGGCGCTTCATATCCACCGACTTCTCCGGCAGATTTTTTATGTTAATATTGTATGAATATTGGCATGAGTGGAATTATGTGTACGATTGAGATCATAAATAAAAGCAAATTTTAATTTAAATAATAAAGAAATTTGTAAGAAAAGATTCTCTGAGATCCTGTAAACTAGTTTTCCATTTGAAAGCCAACATTTTCTTTACACATCCTGATCCTTCAAGTCATATTGTGATGGCTATTGGTCGATTTTGTCGAGAAGACGGTGTGCGGTATGTCGACCGCTGTTAGTCACCAATTGGTGAGATGACAGAGCCGTGACCCACTAACTAGGCCTTGGACCTGCACTAATGCATCATATGGACCTAATTGTGCGTTGCGTCATTGTTGGCTCCTGTGCATCGGGCGCTTACTGTTTGACGGAGCACCTTCCACAGCTGAGTGCTTGATCCAGTTTTTCATGCTACTTGTTTGCCGTACATTGGAGCAGATCCTCATTTAGTAGTAATTAATTAATTTTATCTGCGGAACAGCACACGTGGTTTGTACAAACATGAAGCCCCCCTCCCCAACAAAATTCACTTTCTGATTGATTATTATTTTCTTGGTACACAGGGCAAGTTGTTTGCTGTTGCTCGATGTCTAATATATCTGGCAGGTAATGAGCTAGGGATGTGCTAGAGATCATCATGGAGTAATGAGGTTTATTATCCACAAAGATAAATAAATAATAGCTGGCAGTAGATTGTATCTGCTATTAATAAAAGTCAGATTCCGTCTGCCCAAAAATAGATTTTTTTTTTATGAATCTTCTCCGTGCCCAAATATTCTGCATATTTCAGTAAAGCCTTTGTTGTGTATGGAGTGGCTATGAATCCGTTTCATGAATTCGTCTGCTCCTAGCCCCAATCATCATTTCTTTTATACAGGTGAACATGATTTATTTTCTAATACCATGATGATATGTGATGTGTTTTTGATCGAGTGAAATACTCCTAACAATTTTCTATAACCAGCATGTAACTTGGTGTAAGTACTACGGTTGTGCATATGCTGCCCGAATATGGACCGATTATATCAGTTCGAAAGGCATTAAGGATGTTGCAACAAACCATTAATAAATACAAATTGGAAGTCTATCCTTTATAATCATATGCCAATCTTGATATTTTCCCGGTTTAAAGGAGTGACTGCCCGCGGGAATGGCTGGGATAGACGGGCGGTAGGGTGGGACCCATGGATACCTCCTGAGAGAGCACGTGCTCGCGGTGACCAAATTAATTGGCCTTCTCCCCCACGGCGGAGCTCAGGACCATATGGGCTATCTCCCATCGGATGGCCGATGCTCTTCCTCAATAAAACCTCCAGTCAACGGCCGACACTTCTCTCTCTTTCCGATTAGAGGTTTTTAACTTTTCTTCAGATGGTCGCTAAACATAAAAAAAAAATATATGTACAGATTGGATAGCTCTGAAAAAGTGCATAAAAAAAACAAAACTACCGCGGATCGGTGTAATTTTTGTAACAGGAATAAATTTTTGTTGAAAGAATAAGATGTAGTTTTCTTTGGAGTCTTTGCCACCAGACTCTTTGCCGGAAATCCCCACCATAATTAACATAAAAAAGTTAATCAGGTCATTATGGACAAATCTATCTCAGGATTATGTTTGTACTATTTGCATTGCGTATATATCTTTAAATGTTTTTATGTATAAGGAGTAGTCAAACAACCAGGACCTGTTGCCTCACCTTTTTATTTTATTTTTAACGCATGAAAGATTTTTTTTTAATTTATTTTCTTAATTAAAAAACTAATATGTGCGTTGTATAGTTGTTCGTGGATTCTAGATTTTATTAAACCGTAATGTTTTGCTATATGAAAAGCTGACGTTATAGTTTCATCAGGCTCTGAAATGAAACCACCAATAATTTACAGCAATTTAAAAAAAATACTAGTGGATGTGTTAGTAGATCAGAAGATTTATTTACGTTATTCTTATGTATCATATTGTAAACATTTGTAATTTTAACGAGTTAACTTTTTGATTGCCACCGGTAAGAGCCATGTCTGGTTGCAGTTACGACATTCAGTTAGCAAAACACTCCCTCAAGTTTGTATACTGGCATATAACCACAATTTTGACTTATCCCATACCCAAATCATCAATAAACAAACCATAAATAGTAAGTAAATAAATATTCACGACATTAAAACAGTATATAACAATTTTTAATACAATTATTGACAACATTCCAATGCTATGAAATTCAAGAATATAGTCAATAGTACAATTGCTAAAATAGCACTTTTTATATACATGCACTTCCTCCCCATCTTTTTTTTTATTTGCACTCTTTGCCGGAAATCCCCACCATCGTTAACATAAAAAAGTAAGCAGGTCATTATGGACTACAACTAACTCAGGATTGTTGTTGTACTATTTGTGTAGCGTACCTATCTTTAAATGTTTTTATTTAATAAATTGTATCTTGTAACATTCCTACATTTAGTATGTTTTTTAATTTTTACTTTGTATTAAGTAAGTTTTTCAAACACACGAAATTTGTTTGTATCTTGCTTTAATGTAGTTATTTATATCTGCAATCTTGTTCAATGGTCATTCAATGGTTGTCAACAAAGGAATATCTCGGGGAGACTAATGGTTTGTGAACAACCTATAGTACACCAACCTACAACCTAAAGAAAATATACGTTTCTTTCTAAGCAACAATACCTTGGAAAATAATATTATACAACAAGGTATCATTAGAGCAAGATCATCTTATTTATTAATTATTGTAATATTATCAAGCCTTTTGTGGAATATTTTTATTGCCTTTCTTATTAAATTTGTAGTACACAATGTCTCAATGTCTATTTTCCTTTTTTTATAAATTGTCTGATATATATATTGATTTATTCTTTCACAAACTGGTAGACATAACTTACATTCTATCTTGTATTTAGTTACTTTCACGTGCTTACTAACACCTATTTTATCAATTGTTCATTCAAAACCGATAAAATTTGTCGTATTTATATAATTTCTATTTATTTCCTTGTTATATTGTCCTTATTTCTACATATTATTTGTATTCATACTCACATCCTTCTTTTGTTGACAAATATTGTTACACTATTTCTAACATAGTATGCTGAATTGAAAATCTATTATCTATCTTCTATCAGCCTAAGCTGTTTTTCATTAAAAAAAATCCGGTAGTAAAGTAGTTAAACAGTGTATGTAAGCATGTAAAGTATTTTAAATAATTAGTGTGTAAGGATGTAAAGCTTCTTGGGAGCACAGCCTTCAGTCAAAAATGGTGTATTATATTTGCAAGGATGGGACCAGCTGAAGATGAAGAATTTTCACAGCATGTTCTCAATTTACAACAAAAGGAATTATAGCAATGTCATCCGAACAAGGAGAGTGTGTTTTAAATTGAAAACAAGAAAAAAAATTGCCGTGCTCAGGACTCGAAATATTTAGTTATTACCCATTTCTTATTCTCTTTTTAAAGCTATCCTTGACATTCTGAAACTTGTTTATGGTAAACCTTGTCAGCTTTTCATATTCTTCACATTTTTTTTTCAATGCAGTGCCATACTGGTTTCTATCAATTAAATAATTCATATCCATTTTTTTCTGAATAATTATGGGTCCCTTCTATTGATAGAAAGGGAAAAAAAATTGATTTGTATTATATTACAAACCATAAATGGAAAATTCTGAAATTAGTTCACCAACATTTAAAGTTATTGTTTCATACTATGAGGCTTGTATTTCGCTAGGATATATTCTGATGTGCATAGCCATTTTCAAAACTATACGCGTATGTATAAATATTTTCTATTCACTTTACCTTTATCAACAAATATAAACCACTTTTATTACATAATTTTATTCAATAATAGTCAAACATAGTTTAAATGCAAAGTTATGGAGGAACTTCTTATGCTAATGATTCATGGGGTAACTGATTTGACATATTGGCCGTGAATATTTTGTAAATCATACAATAAATATTGTGAATCTTTTGATCGTGGACTGCAGGCTCCTTGAGATACTGAGAGCGTGGAATTCTTTGGGTCTAGTTAAAACCAGCATGGGCTAGTCTACGAGTTGTGTAGATTTATTTCTAGACTGTCAGAGACTTAACCAAGCTCAAATTAAACCTGAGAAATTGAACTCTGAGACTTTACCCCACAGAGGTTCTACCTTACCGCCTGTTTCTATACCTGAGGACCATGTCCACACCGACCTTTCTCTCCTGTAAACCAGATGGATTTTTGCGGAGGCATTTCCGTTTCCTTTCGGGCCTTTGCTTGAAATATTCACTTATAGGCAGGGGACTTGGTGATTCATCAAGCGGATCATTATTTTGTGCATTAGATTTTATCGGACTCGTTAAGTCGTCATCTTAGGTGGTGAGACAGTGGCCGTTAATCCCTCACACGAAGGTCCTAATTGTAGGAGCACTGTTAGACTGATATGAGGCCCCCAGCTAGTCTGGACCTTTATAAGGTTTTATTGCTCCTGCCAATCCTAGACCTTGTTTTGAAAAAAAAATTCTTGTAGAGCTTAATGAAGCTGTAAATTTACTTCTGTAAAGTTAATTGCATGTGTTCATATATATGTTTTATCCCAGTTGTCATTTAACTTGGTTAATTAATGAATATTATTCAAGTGTGCGAGGATCAAAAACTAACCTTCTTACGAAATATATAGTAGACAAATAAAACATTTATATAGTCTACCTGCTTTTATTTTTGACGTAAAAGGTGTTTTTGGAAATATCGAATTCCGACAAACATAAAAGCCTAAATTTATTATTCGTGATGACAATCAGAATGAAATCTTAAGAGAAAAAAAAATATAAATTTTATCACAAAAGACCAAAAGATTTCCAATAAAATTCCTTTACACTTTCTCGTGGCAGTATCTAGACCAGTAACACCGCAATCAAAATCCCACGCGTCGATGTTGGGCAAAACTTAACGCGTAAAAAGCTTCCGAAAGACATAAATGTTCTCATAAATCTCCTCTGGCGCTGATACTCTGTTGTTTAATACTTTATTTGCCAACTTTTATTATCCGATGACTTTTATGTATTTGATCTAGAAAGATTGTCTTGACTGTTAACTCGTCGATAACATTGAGCTTATCCAAAATCACGGAAAACCGTGTCCTTTTTTGGGTTGCCAATTAAGATTTGATGGTTTGAAAGAATATTTATCTCAAGCACGTCTTGTGGATTTTGACGTTTTTTATTACAGAACGGTTTCAATCCACATTGATGATGGAGAATGAGAAAATTTTATTCTCTAACTTATGGTTAAAAATAGTAACAAGCGTATGCCCCATTTTGTTGGGAGCACTCTGATAGCCAAAGTAACTTTCCTAAAAAGGTTATTGATATTGGTAATAGTATCTGCTTTTATGGACTGTGACAAATTATTTATTTATTATTATTCCCCCACAAACTCTATATTGCTATAACTTAGCCTGATAAATACCCTGCGATTTAGTGGTATTCCAAGAGGATGGTTTGACAGTTGCTAGAGGCCCCGTCACCTATGGACAGCTGCCCTCATAGTACCTAGTAAGTGTAGAAGCACCCGAAAGAGCCTTGATTCTACATTAATATATGATCTTAGAAAATAAAGAGTGTGGGTACAGTTGCTAGATCCTTTATATACTGTTTCTCTGGAGTACGCACCCCCGCTAGTGATATCAATTAACAATAATTAATGGCTCTGACTTTCTGAATGAGGGGGGTTAAAGCTGTAGTCTATTTCAATTATTTCCCTGTTTGAAGGCAGTGTGAAGATCGTGAACCAACGAACGATGGGGTTTTACCCTATATCCCTAACAGACAAGATATAGTGACTACTCGACCTCGACCTCTTCGCCACGATCCTGATTTGGCCTCGGAGCCCGACCCAAGATATATTAGTGTCCATATACCCCGCGAGCATCGGTAGCACACACACACCCAAACTGATTACTTGTGATTGCTAGATCACGTCCGCTCTCTGAGTTATAGTTACAATTCCGCCGCACCCTTGCCTCTGTTTGTTTTCCAATAGCCCTTCTGGTTAGCTCATTCAAGATCGGCTTCTGAAACCACGCAGGAGTCGCTGGGCGATCAATCTTCCGACGAGATCTCGTTTAATGAAGGAATACATTAGAGGCCGTGGAATAAAGGAGCCAGGAGATGTGCTCCCGCACCTGCCCACGCAGGCATCTATAAGCATGCAGGTTGGAAATGCATTAATGCTCTTTGAGCATGAATGGCGATTCTGTCTCTGGCTTCATCGACCGACATTCATCAGGCAGGCGATTCCGACCTGCTTGGAGATAATTTATTTCCTGTCTACCAACTTCTGTCCGACCACGTGTAACATGCTTAATCATGTGAAATACACACATAACGTGGTATCATTTCTTTAGAGGACATGATCTTCCATTATGTGATTACTCATAAGCGCAGATGGCGTATTACTAGTAGGGAGGGAGACTTCCTCGCCACAACCTTCCTTTATGTATTTGTGTTAGTAATCTTATTAATGGCTGCCAGTATCTTTTATATACAATATATCAGTACGTGAGGAAAACATACTTTGCTTTTCTCTCCAAAGGTGTCCTTTGTTTTTTTTCAGAAGGAGACTTATTCAGATGCGTCTGTGAAAGAGACGGCCATGTTTATTTTGGAGGATGTTCCAGAACAGTCAACCAAGAATATTGAAATGGAAAGACTGTGTCCCCCAAAAACCCAAGAGGAATTTAGACTAGAGTTGTTCAATGTTTTGAGGGCTTGAGGAAGAAAGAATGAGTCAAGCGAAACTATTCTGGTTTTCAGAAGGAGGATCATTTCATGTCAGACTATATGAGTACAAGAGGGCTGAAGACAAGTTCTGCCCTCACTGCGGAGCATGTCGTGCTCTCTCACGTATTGGAACCTGCGAGAGAACGGATGCTCCACTCGACAGGAACTTACACCCTGGGCGAATCCGTCCTGCCGTCACTGGTCGACGAAGAAGATTCAAGGCGTTCCTGGTTTTCATCTGGGAGTAAAGGGTACTCCAGGGCACCAGGCACTTCTCGATCTCCGGGGGGTGGAGCGGGGTGAGCAGCCTTCGGGGAAGCTCACCGGAAGAGTACGTTGTACCGCCAGACGAAAACGAGTCATTGTAAATATAGGTTTAGGTAGGATTTAGAAGTATATATATATATAGGTTATAAGAGTAGTTATATGTTTAGTTCATACCCTTTTGTAAATTTTCATCTAGAATAACAGTTATAAGTATTTTTTTGTAAATATAGGTTAAGAGAAAAAAGAAAAGTTTTTTAGGAGGAGATGGAGTGAAGCGTGGAAAGATATTGGAAGGAAGAAGGGGAAGGCCATTATAAATAACGAATATAACGAAAAGCATATAGGGATCAAACGATGTTTCAGGAGAAATAAAAAGAATTAATTGTCTTGAGGGCATGTCAACTGCAGTGGAAGGAGCAGCAGATAGAGAAAACAGTCGCGAATTCTATCACATCACAAATTGTCTTGCCAATAAAAAGTACCATGGATAAATTCCAGTGAAGGACAGCCGTGGAAAGACGTACTTCGAAACTAAAAGAGTGTTAAACTTAGAGAGATCACTTGTAAAAAAAAAACAGCTCCACCACTGCTGAGGCTGGAAATTACCACTTGAAAATGGCAGCTTGTGCCGAAAGCGCTCATACTATATACTTCTATAAATGGCAGCTTGTGCCGAATATACTATGATACTATATATTTCTATAAATGGCAGCTTGTGCCGAATATACTATGATACTATATATTTCTATAAATGGCAGCTTGTGCCGAATATACTATGATACTATATATTTCTATAAATGGCAGCTTGTGCCGAATATACTATGATACTATATATTTCTATAAATGGCAGCTTGTGCCGAATATACTATGATACTATATATTTCTATAAATGGCAGCTTGTGCCGAATATACTATGATACTATATATTTCTATAAATGGCAGCTTGTGCCGAATATACTATGATACTATATATTTCTATAAATGGCAGCTTGTGCCGAATATACTATGACACTATATATTTCTATAAATGGCAGCTTGTGCCGAATATACTATGATACTATATATTTCTATAAATGGCAGCTTGTGCCGAATATACTATGACACTATATATTTCTATAAATGGCAGCTTGTGCCGAATATACTATGATACTATATATTTCTATAAATGGCAGCTTGTGCCGAATATACTATGACACTATATATTTCTATAAATGGCAGCTTGTGCCGAATATACTATGATACTATATATTTCTATAAATGGCAGCTTGTGCCGAATATACTATGATACTATATATTTCTATAAATTTAATCATAGTTGGGAAGACAAAGGTGTTGTGTTTTATTTCACCATTTGACAAGCAACGGATTCTAACAAAACCAAGTCTTTTTTTCCGTCTTTACTCCAGTTCAGCCGTTGCTACGGTTAGCAAGCAGGTGATGGTGCTTTGGAGGTGCTAACGTAGCAAGCCGCGGGAGTGCATGACTGATGGACTTGGTGTTCCTTGTAGGGCCTGCCAGATTTCATCCATTGTGGTCGTTCTGATAGCCATCTCTAGTCCTGTCCACATATCACACCGCCTCTTGTGAAACTGCATTATGCTGCCTAGGCTGCCGGTGTCAACCGATGAAAAATACCTTACCTCGTATATCCACCATTATCGTCTAGTTCTTTTTTCAATGTCGTCTCACCGGGAGAACGTACCCTAAGTGACAAGTTTCGTAACGGCTAAGGCCCAAGAGAAATAGGAGAGTTGAGAAATACGTAGACGACTTATTACAACTGTTTCATTTGACTCTTATCTCGTCAGCTTGACTGATTGACTCTTAAACGTTCGCTTAGCAAAGGAAACGTCGTTTGTCTCAAAATTAAAGTGGAATTTTTTTTTTTTATTTGTACTGAGAAGGCATGGAAGTTTATCAGTAACTGAACCCAGGGTGCACACGAAAACAGTTTCTTTAGATTTTCATAAGTTTTCTTTAAGCCCGGAAATGCTTGTTCTGACCCACAATGTTGTGTGACCTCGTATCATTCATTACCCGGCAACCTGGCTAAGGAACAAGATTGACTTGTTGTTGAGCACCAGGCTATTTTGAATAATAATCATAACATAAATAAATGAAAGCACATATCTTAACTTCAAAATAGAGGTAATATAAACTCCATGCTAAGCTCAGGGACTAGGAATATAAGTTCTATATACACTCATCTACTTTGAAAAGAATTCACAACTGATTTACAGCAATTAGAAAGGAAACTAATAAAAATGTATATATATATATATATATATATATATAAAACTTAATACTAAAATGGAAGAAAATATGTGCAAACCGAACTAAATATGACCTAATCCTAATATAAAATGATGATAAATGACATTATATTCGGAAAGAAAATACAGTTATAACATTTAGCTCATGTGGAACCCAACTTACTAATGCCAGGTTACCCATTGTTGTCTTAAATAAAAAATTAATTTTATCCATTTTGTAGGGTGGGATATTAAATCAAATATCCACAAGTCTTGATTAATATTATATGATATTTTTTTGTCTTTTCAAACTATAAGTACTTACACAAATGTATAAACCATTTATTAAGTCATTAAAGTTATATTTGTAACTTTATCCTATTTGATCTATAAGCTACTCCTTAAATATAGAGATTATCTGGTAAACAAATTTAATCGTGGATGTCATTGTTTATGTTAATGTCGGCCTATATAGTTTATTCGATATTGCTTGCGGTGTAGAACAGGGACATAAAACTATATGGCCATGCATTCATTAGCCTTTGAATTTCAATCGCTTTGACAAGGTCTCATATACCTCCAGCTTAGAAATATAAAAAGCTAAGGGAGAAGGGATTTTGAAAGTTAAAAAAGTACCTACAATCGTAGAACAACATGTGCACTACCTCATGAGACATCCATCACTATATTGAAGGTGGCAATTGAAATATTTGCGTGTTAATTTATGTTTAGAAAAATTTCAATTTTAAGTTATTCCATTTCATTTTATTGATAACGATTGCACATTTTGTATTTATTACATAAAAATCTCTTTTCGTCTCACTGAAACCCAAGGAGGACCAAATGATTACAATGAATGTAAATAAGAGAGCTATGGGGAGACCGCAAACATGTCGAACATCAAGCGCATCCAATGCTTTCAATCAAAAGTCCTGAGAACAATAGTAAATGCCCCTTATTACGTCAGCAACCCCTACATTCTTGAACTCATGCTTTCCATGTTAATGAAATCCCATAGTAGTCTATCCAACCAACCTAATTCCTTAGCACAGTCATTGCACTGCGTCACTCATCCCTATAATCCTCCTAGGAGACTAAAACGGCAGTGGCTTCGTGACCTGCTATAAATACGTGACAGTGGGAGTCTTGGCAATGGTCAGTTTCTCCAATCATGTCCTGAGCGTCTGTGGCTCACGCGCTCTTGGTAAGCCTCCGCTGGCTCTTATCCGGTGACGCGGCTGACGGAGGGGCGTGGAGGATTTCCCAAGACTCCGCTTCCTCCTTCGCATGCCTCTGGTCTGTTTGCAAGGTCTCTGGGTTGTTTGTAAATTCTGTATGAATGAGCGAGTGAATAAAAATTGTAAATATGGTATGAATGAGATCATTTATCACTGTTCCTTATCGCCCAATGAGGCAGATTGTAATTCTACTATAATTAAGTGGTTGATTCAGTCAGTGATGAAAATAAGCATGGACTTCTGTACGATAGTATCAGCCATTTACTAGTTGCACTCCATATCTTCTTGTTCCCTCGTAGCCAGGTAAGTCCATCCAAAAGTATCAAGTTCATACAGCGCAGACTCCATTTTAAAGCCCTCTGGGTACCTGGGCCTACCCGAACCATTGATCTTGAAAAGGTTTGTACCTTTGTTAAACTTCTGGAAAGTACCGAATGCCTATCTTCTTGACCTAGGGGCCGTACTTATGGGAAGTACTTCAGTAGCAGTGATAATAAACATCTAAGGATGAGGATAAACGACGTAAATGTGAATGTAAAATCATTTTTTTGACATACTCTTGAATTTTATCGATAGTCAGTAACCAGTACCCTTAGTCCTACTTACAGACGCTATGTACCCTTATACTAAGCACAGAAGAGATGTAGTGCATCATTTTTTTTTTTGTTTATTTCTCAATTTATTTATATTAATATTCTAATAATTTGTTATTTTTCCTCATTTTTCTTCCCTACAGTTTAAAACTGAAGTGTGTGGATATGTATATAATGATACTAATTTAATATCTAATCAAAATAGGACTTTATTTTACTTTTATTTAGTCCCTATTTAAGATTTTGTTTTATTATTTTAAATGTTGGAATAATCATAACATAATATGTTCATCGTATTCCTTCCAAGGGACTTAGTCTTGGAATAATGTTTTTTTTTCATTTATTCATCATCGCAAGATTATTATATCATTATTATTGAGCAGTCGACTTCACCTGAAAGCTAAGGACCCCCCCCCCCCCTCCGTTCACGAAGATCTTTAAAAGCTACTCAGACCGAAAGCACACCAGGCTCGATATAATTACTCTTCATACAACGGCTTTGAACGCGATACCAAATACCTGTACTATTTTGATTTACATCACGTATTCATGCGCGAGATGTCATTTTTCTGCAAGTGCGCAAGACTTCATCTTCGGCCAAGATGCAGTGCGGTAGACAAAACGAATTTTGATAAATAAAAACCCATGAAACAAGATGCTTCGAACGGTGCTCTTTTGTCCAGTACTTCACTATGACGAAGATAATTTGCGAGTGAAGGCTGGCACCTGGATCTCCAGGGCAGCAATCACAGCTGCCGGTCTAACGATTGATGAGCTGGAACAGACAGAATGTCTGTCTGTGGTTCCTGGCCGCTATTCTTGTAAATCATCTCTAAATGTATTATTGAAGATAGCCAAGGCATCTATCACATTTTTACCGACTGAAATTCATTTACATTTTCTGAAATATACATAAACTAAATAAAGGACTTAAGACCGTTTGACACCCACGGACACTCATGTTAAGGCTTGAGTTTTACACGATTTGCTTATAAAAACTTCTTAAATGGCTCCTTCCACTTTGCTCCTATTAGTATATAGTAGTATTAGTAATGCTATAGTTAGTATATGAATGAGTAGTACTATAGTACTATAAGTATAGTAGTAGGATAGTATTAGTATGTGTAGTATATTAGCATAGGACATACATTTGTATTTACAATAGATCACACGGCCACCACAGTTTTAGGCGATGAGAAGAAATGTAAAGACGTGTTACTGGGTAAGGAGTTGACAAAAGCTGAGCGTTTTGTGAGCCTCCTAATTGATATTAGGATGAGAGGATAGGAATTTGAAAAATCTCGAGGGTATACGGTTAAGGAGCGCTAACTACAGTTCTGGGGACTTAGGATTGGAATGTTTGCATTCGTTTAATGTTGGAAAGTCTGGATGTCCCTAATAGTTCTAGTCCGTAAGTCCAAATTGGTTTATTTGGCAGATTTGTTTTCTAGCCGGTTACCTATTCATCATTTATCATAGTATAGAATCGGCATAGTGATTGGAGTGCTTTACAGATATTTAAGCCAGTTTCATTTCCTCACTCTGTCCTCGAAGGACATAAATAAATTCTCAACGCATTTATAGCGTACTGGACAAAGATAGATTTCCCTGATATCAATCAGGTACAACATAGCAATGATCTATTATACCGTAATCTTATTTTCAACTTGAATATTTATATTATTCAGCTCAACACCACTTATGTATCATCTTTCGGATTTAATGCGCTTCATATAATGCATAATATCTATTCAGCTAAATAAATTAACTCCCGAGTGGATATATTTATTACAGGCAGAGTGAAATTGATGGCGAAACAACCGTGACAATCGGAACCATGGATAAAACTGTCCATTTTATTTATGGCCATCGGCCAACTGTCACACATAAAACATTAAAGAAAGTAATACCCGCTTGGTTGGCAACTCTGATGGAAGCTCAAGCAGGTTGTCGGCTTAAGTAAGTTATAAACATTTCTCTAAAAGAGGTACTAAAACGAAAAAAAATATGTTATTTAAGTTTTAATTTATTTATTTAACCCTCTTTTTTTTTTTCATCTGTCTTCCGAGGCCATTTTATTGAAGAAGTTGAAGTATAAGGGCGAGATCTACAATCGGGATAGGATTGTATGAGCCTCATTTGGGGACAGGTTCCTCCTAATTAAGCTATTTATACTGGTTCTTCCCAGGCTAAGTCCAAACAGAAGCTGATCTTTACCTGTAATTTATATTCTAATATTCTTTCTTCTTTTTCGTTGCGTCCAGACATTTCCTTTTCTTAGTATTTAATTAAACTTTTATTCTTGTTACATTGACATTCTGGCTACCTGTTTTATTTGTTTCGTTTTTTTTTTGTTTTTTTTAAAAGTCCAAGACCTCAGTTGGAAAGGGCTCAGCAAGTAAATCCGAAAAAAAAAGAAAGATTTAAATCTAAATAAAATAGGTCCTAAACAGTTATAACTTATTTATACCTTCAAGACAAACAACTGATAAAGGTATTATTGCCGTTTACATATGCAAATTTAGATACATGTGTCCTTATGTTCCTAACGGCCGAGAATAGGTTTTACATGACAAGCATGTAGTTCATTTCTCAGAGGAGAAAAAAAAGATAAACTTTATAGAAAAAAACACCCGAGTTTATTAACTGCTCCATTGTTTTAAGACGTTATAAGGTCATACTTTTATTGCGGCTTTACTTTAATACAGGTACTGTCAACAGTATATCGTTGTTTTTCTAGAGATCTGCAAGTATGTTCTACGGTAGCAGTCGTCAAATCTAATCCATATGTAATTTGAAAGGCGAATGATCTCATTCATACGACGAATTCAATATTGTATTTACTCTCTCAATTATATTTTATTTATGATATCCACTCATACAATGTAGACTAATGTACAATGCCTACGAATTCTCCCAAATCACCGGTCACACGACCAGAAAAGAAAAGGAACCAAGGATCGGGAAGGATACATTCTTTTTCTGCAGCCACATTACTGCTAGATTGTATCAGATCGTACAGACAGAGAAAGGATGAGAGAGCCGCAGGCGCTCCGTACAAGGGGTACTTCAAAGAACGTGTTAATCATAGGATATCTCGGAGCGATTGCCACTCCAATCTCCGAGGATGGTTCTAGGGATATGTGAAGCTAGATAGCGATCTTGATGTGGTATTAAGATGAGTAGATAATTTAAAAAAAATTAAAGGTATTGTGATCAACGACAGTAGGTATATTAAGAAGGGTTTTATAGCTGACGAAGAATAGAGCATTTACTAGTTGCTCGAGTGTTTTGTGGCCTCCAGAGTTCGGGTTCGTAAGTTTTAAAATGGTTTTGTTAATCTCCATTTTGTTTTCTATTAAGATGTAAAAAATTCTGTTTAGCAGTTTATATAGTTGTCCGAAATGTCTTTTGAGTCGCATTTGCGGGTCTATTGTTGAATTGGAATGGAGGCTAACGTATTGTGACAGAGATCGCGAGGGGTGAGGGTTAATGAGCTATGTTGGACATGATCTACGCTGTAAGTGTTGCGCGCAGGTGTTCAATCAAGGTGAGAATAACACAAACACTAAAATATTTATTGCAGGATCCTGTCATGTATCATCATAATCATCATAGTTCATTTAACAACTTGCCAGGTTTCCCGAATTAGTCCCTAAATTAGAATATGACAATAATGTAAAATACTCAAAATAACATGCAGTAAAAAATAATATATATAATGCAATGTAAATATACTTTCAATTATGATTATGAAAAAAATACAAAGAAAAAAAGTAACTTCATCTTCGTTAATAATCTGGAGTAGATTGTACATAAATTTAAATCACAAATTTAATTAATTATTAAATTAATTAAAAATAAAATCATGGTCAGGTCAAATGCAATAAAAACAAGCTATTTTAAACGTCATTCAACAAAAAAAAAATTTTTTCGTTCTTTTGATGTTATAAAAAAATAAAATAATGATTGACTTGAATAAACAAAAAATTTACTCATTTTTCTGATCAAACTAAACCTATTATGCACATGCATACCGTTTAATCTATTCTAAACTGAACAATAATCAGTTCTTACAATAATGAACTAAATTGCGTATCAAGTCTAAAGAATTGAAATTTTCTACTGAGTGAAATGTTCAATTTCATTCGATAAACGTATCAATTAGGCAAACGATCGTAACTGAAATTATGGAGAGAGTAAAGTAAACAAGAAAGCTCTGTACTGAATAATTTAAGGATTCAGTAAATAGCTGAAGTTCGTTTTAAGTGTGGTCACAGTGAAAAGTATTCATGATCATATGATTTCGTCGGTCCAGGTGATGGCCGGCCAAATGGTACAATAGTGTGAGCGGCAAGTTGGAAGTTCTCGTCAAGTAGTTCCTGCATTGATGATTCAACCGACAAGAAAGGTTGCTGAATATGATTATATGATTACATGAATATGATGATATGTGCTCGTGATCACAATAATAATAATAATTACAATTTAGCTTAATTGATCATGATCGAAATAAAAATGTCTTTCGGTGCACGCAACCATTTAAATAAATCAAAGGAAAAATGAACATTAGAGGCTGACTGAATCATAAACAATAAAAGGACTGTCTCCTAGCTACGTCGAGTGCCTTTGCTCTATCCGGTTTTGGTTAATATCATATGGTTAATAAACAAAACAGTTATATAACCAATAAGAACGTCTTTGTACAACATTGAAATTATTTGTACATCAAATTAAATAAACAATACAACATACCTTTCCTTTTCTTTTAATTATTATTGTCTTTATTTATTTATTTAAAAACAGTTGAACACTAAAATTAATTATCGATGCATTATAACCTTTTAAGCTGAGAAAGTCAAAACTCAAAAAATAAAGAAATAAATGAATGAATTTGTTGAATAATTGATCGGTTTAAAAAGTAACGTCATTAACTTTTATTTGCCTTTGGTTGCTAAGTGCTGAGTGGGTTGAGAGAACGGTTGTGTCGTAAACGACGGTAACAAGAATATGTATGACGTAGAGATACAATTTAATTTTGTTCTCCAAAGGATGTAGTGTCGGGCTGATCATTTTGTGATGCCTGAGGATGACAGAAGTGGACTGACGAAAGCGCTTGCCTATTAAAGAAAAATTGAAGTTGAAGCGTACATTTGGTGTTATTTGAGACCTTAAATTTAATATTTTCCATCTGATTGAATCAATTTTAAAACGGCTGACGTTTAATGTACATATATCCGTAGACGTCAAATGATCACCCTGAATGGATGCATATCATGTTTCCTTTGGGCTGGACAAAAAGTTGGAGTGATTTGACTCGAGACAGAAGCTGTGCTTCCTGTTCTGCATACTCTACAGGTGCCTGCTCCCTTAGAAGGGCAAAGCGGAATCCATGTCAAGCACAGGTGACAGGTGTGCCGCTAAAGAAAACATCTGCTGAAGATCACAAACGGTAGTGATTGAGGCCGAGTCTGTTGTGATAGGAGGATAGTGACTCCGTTGTAGCCCTCCTTCGTGCTCGAGTCTTCGGTCAACAGCGGCCTCTGGGGGACTGTCACCTCGCCTCCGGGCGGCCTATCAAAGCCATTCTTCTCTAAACACTGTCCCATCTCTGCTGATCACTTAGTTACAGCCCTATCATCGCATTATCATGCTACATTTAAGAAATAAAATCTCTTGTCTCATTGCAAGCTTTTATATGCCGGCAAACATATTAATATCTGTTGTTCATAAAATATCGTTTCTCAAGCCAAAATTTTAAACCTCTTCAACCGGGAGTCACGCTCGTGCCACCATCTCCCTGGGAGTCTACAAAAAAAAGTGATCAAAAGTCAGAAGAATTGAAATCAATTACAATTCAGATACATCCATCTGCAACCTTTTATCCATCGAGACAATTTCTCTTGCGCGATATCTTTTCTCAACTGCTTTTACTTCTAAAATGTTTAAGTAGGGGGGCTCTCAGCTTCCTTGAGGGAGGAGAGAGACGATGAAAAATAATGGCTGGACAGCAAAGAAGAATTTATATGCAATTTTGCGAAACATCTAAGTTCATTAAACATTAAAGAACAGTGATTAATTGCCATAGAAATAAATAGGCTATTTCACCCGACCATAGTACATACTATTTTCCCACAGTTGCATTCCATTCCGGAAGAGTTAAATTTAAGTTAGCATATGTCATGACTTCCCATTTTTTTTTCTGAGTAAATTCACTCACTAAACGCATTAACCTAATTCTACATCTTTTTCTGTCTTTTTCCCACTTTTACATAGTATAGTTTAACATTTATACAGTCCACTATTTATTACCACAGTTGAACGTGTTCATTCAGATCTACCATCCGCCTGCGTACATATTCAACAATCTGAACTTTGTATCAATATGTATCACAGTACTGCTAACTATAGCCCCGAAGGGCTATTAGTTGTTGCCATAATATAAACCGTTGTGTACAGATAAGTGGTTTTATTTTTCTATAATATTTCAGCTCAGCTTCCCTCTAGCATTTGTCATTCCACAATAGCTGCTTATCATTTGTTTCAAGTGCTCGGGTCTTATCAAAAATTAATGGCATAAATTTTTTTTCCTTAGCTTTCTAATTATAAGATTAATGATGAGGGAAAAATAAAGGGATATTTGGGTTGAGCGGATCCTTGTACTAGGAGTACCTGCTTGAAGGTGGTGTGAGGGAATTAAGGAGTGTAGGAAGCCTCGGTAGAGGTTAGTTGTTGCGGTACAGTGGTGAGAGTCCACTGGTGGCTGGGCCTAGAGTCCCTCTAGGCATGTAGTGCAGTCTTATTTAGTTGGATAGCAGTGATGGGTGCCCGTTAGAGGCTTGTTGTTGGTGGGCCAAGCGCCGTGATATTGCGAAAGATATTCTACTGAAGTGGTGTGATTCAGTGATCGGGATCAAGAAATAAACTTAAGTCTTTTTGGTCGTGAAAACACGGTGTTTTTTTCTCAACCATTTAAGAAAAGTGTAATAAAACTAAATGTAGGCCCCCGGTCATACTTAGAACGTCTCTCAATATTGCTTCTAAAGTTTCTTTGTTCTACATTTCTTTTTCATAAATGCCACAAAAAGCATTTTAGTTCTAATTAATGTAAAGCATAAATGATCTAATGGGGGGAAAATAGCTAGAAGACTATTTGTTGGAAATAAAGAAAAATGTGAAAAATAAAGAAATAGAAGTGACTTTAATTACATATAGGCAAAACATTGGAGAAGACGAACCATTCACCGAGTGCAGGAACAGAACCTGCAAGGATATTTACTGGGCCCAGCCCAGGATTTGTACATTTTATCTTATGATCCTGACCTGTATTTATATTTTAGTAACTTCTATAAGTACCAGGTGCGATAATAATTGTTGGAGCTTTTCAAATTGCTTACGTAAGTGTGACCCAGCCAATTCTCTCATTGAAGATATGTTCAACTAATTTAGCTTGTCCAATCATACAGTCCACTTTCTACATACATACAGTTCAGTTTGTGTATATGCAAAGCTACCATCCGACTACAAGTTCAACATCTTTCGTGGGTCTTAAGAACCAATCCCAACCCCGATTTATAAAAAATAACCAATTTTATATTAGATGTATTTGATTGCAACCTGAACAGTCAATTCCAGCTCATTTATTCATCTATATTTCTTTTAATAAAAATGATTTATAAGACAATGCGATTAACTCCCAACTCATTTATTTTGTTGATAATGAATGATTCAATATGCATCAATTTAATGCCTTGATGGTTTTCAGCTAATTCTTCCGTGAGGAAACATGTATATAATTAATGCTATAGCTTTGACAGAAAACGAAGAATAACATAATTCTTAGATCGAAAACAGGAGTCACACGATATAAGAACAATTTATAAGAATATCTATAAATATACGAGAGAGATAAAACTTATGACTCCCCACTCATTTATAACTGGTCATAATAAAGGGCGATACATAACTTGAGCCAGGGCAATTCATAAAATAAAAGCGAGCCGGAAAGGAAATAAGGGAAGTTAATGCCGTGCGGTGAGCAGTTTATCGCTGGCCTGAGGTGTTGAGAACGTCTAGAGGCCGCAAAAGCCAACGACGGAGGCCGGAAGAGATTTGAATTTATACTACGGCTGTAATTGGCCGACATGATGAGAGAGCCAAGCCTCCATTACACATGTAGCCAGATAGCCCTAGAAGGAACAGGCGACGCTCTGAGAAATAGCTCTCAGCTCTCTAACGACTCGAGGTGCATTACCCCTATTCATCTCTCATAATAGATACATCCTCTTATATTAATATATTAGCTCTTTATTAGCCTTTATCTCTCTTGCACCTCTCGATTTATTGTTGCCATTAGTTTGCTGAGGCTGCACGTTTGGGACACGTCTTTGGTCGCGCCGCCCAGGGTACGCTGTAGTTGTGGATTATCCGGCCTGGCATTCCAGGTCCGCCATGTGTCAGCTGTTTCTACAGCAAGTGGCGTTTCCTATAGCGGTCTCATCAATCATCTCACAATTACATACTCATATAATGTGCTGATATCTTAGCTTTGTATATCTATATAATATATTATTTAAAACTAGTAGCGTACCCCACGTTCTGGGGGGAGGATGATAAAGGCGCCCCGGGCGTTATATATTTTGGCGTGATATTTGCTTATATTTTTGTGTAAATTATATAACTCCTGGATCCATGACGGTATTTAAGCTTCCATCTCTACTAACGACTGACCTGGAACCCACATACGAGTCTAAAAATACAAGTACTAAACAGGCGCTAAGGACAACTGTACAGACTACTTCGAAGGACATCCCATCTCTCAAAAGAAAATTAATTAGAAATCTACAAAGCTATACTTGAGCCAATCTGGACATACGGAATAGAGCTGTGATGGGCAGCAAAAAAGTCGATCATCAAGCGCATCCAATCCTTTCAATCAAAAGTCCTGAGAACAATAGCCAATGCCCTTATTACGTTAGCAACAAAACCCTTCCTAACGATCTTAATATCCCCTACATTCTTGAACTCATGCTTTCCATGTTAATGAAATCCCATAGTAGCCTATCCAACCACCCTAATCTTGTAGCACAGTCATTGCACTGCTCATCCCTTTAATCCTCCTCTGAGACTGAAACGGCAGTGGCCTCGTGACCTGCTATAAATAAGTGACAGTGGGAGTCCTGGCAATGGCCAGTTTCTCCAATCATGTCCTGAGCGTCTGTGGCTCACGCGCTCTTGGTCAGCCTCCATTGGCTAGTATCCGGTGACGCGGCTGACTTCCCAAGACTCCGCTTCTTCTTCGCGGGAAGTGACACCCATGTGGATTTGGGAGGCCTCTGGGCTGTAAATACTGTATGAATGAGCGAGTGAATGAAAAGTGTCAATATGGTATGAATGAGAACATTTATCACAATTACTTATTGCCTAATAAGGCAGATTGTAATTTTAGCACAATAAAGAAGTTTCAATAAAAAAAAAATATAATAGATCATCAAAATATTAATCATAGGCAGTTAAACTCTGTTTTGAAAATATTTAATACTTTAGCTTTTATCACAGTTAACAAGTTTCTAATCTAAAAAAATATATATATATATAATGTGATCATACAATTAATAGGAAATGCGTGCACCGGGTGCCCGACTAGACAGCATAAAAGCTTAATGAGTAAAAAAAAGAAAAACGAGCGTTAACAATGTGTCACTTGGTGGTAAAATCGAGATCCAGTGATACTTTACGTGGAAAGCAGATGATACCAATTTTGACAATGTCATTTGAAGAGAATTCTAAAAAAATAAATATAGAAACACGCTTACATTTTATCATTCTGTGTCCAATCCAATACAATGTTTTATTAATGGTCAGTAATTGTTAATAACCACTCTAGATTTATATTGGGCAACTCTTTAAATCTAGGAACTACGTTAAAAGGAAAATTTAGAAAAAAAGAAAAGAGTGGTTGTCGTTATAATCAACCTTAACTTCAAAACCGATGAAAATAACTTTGTGATGACTTTAGCTTGTTATAGCAAACCTCATTTAGCTACTATTGACTTTGTTTTAATCCTCACATTTTCTCGAAACGATTAAATTAAGTAATATTTAACTTAAAAGAAAACATTTTATGTATTTTTAATTAATTTTAATTAATCACTCACCGCGGTAGTTCAATTATGGCTGGAAAAATACGTTTTCACTGAGTTTTATTATTGTATAATAGCATAAGACTTTCAACAGAATCGAGTCTAACTTAGAGTACTTCAAATTCTGAACCTCAATTTAAACAAATACAACTCCTTAACATCTGTAGCGACCGCTAACTACATAAGATAATTCACCCTATACTCTATTGTAAATTAATTTAAACAAATGTAAATAACATTACCAAAATTTAAGTCATTGTAAATGTGGTAAACAATAAACATGCAGCTGCTAACTACCAGTAGCAGGTACTAAGCGACCCAAACCGCTGAAAGGCCCGAAGACCCTTACCCGGGTCAGGTATCGGACATATCTCTTTGTCAGAGAACAAAGAAAACCACATACTCAACTGGCATTGGGTACAACAAAACCAAAGCTGATTGGCTACGGACGAAGCCAGCTGGGTATTTAAGACCAGTGGTTCGGGCCTGTATATCATTCTCCTGACGACTATCTGCCTGGCTTGTGGCTGCTCTGATGTTCAAAAACTTGGCTTAGCTTGATGAAAACTTCTGCATCTCTCTCTCTTCGCCTCGGTACGTTTTAGTCCGGTTTTGTTAGACCCCACACCTTCCTAGTGGGAATCTCTGCGTTCGTCTCGCTAAATCTAGCACCACCTTGGGAGAGACCTCCTCTCCCTATTGGACAACGGTTGTCGTGGCCCTGCAAGCTTACCAAGCAGTACCCCACGGCGATTCAGTCTGCCTCTCTCCGGTTCACACTCGCCTTTGGGATCCGGACGGATTTCGCCTACCCTCAGATACCGAGTGTGAATTCGTGGTGATTCCAAGGACACACAAACTACCTACCCTATACCTCTTCCTCTGAACATAGTGCATTGTCAGGGCACATACCTATCAAAAATGGAGTCAGATAGTAAGACCGTCATGAAACGATTGTCCAGGTCATAAACTTAATCAACCTTCACTTCGTCACCAGGGCTAGGGTAACTAGGCACCCCCTCGTGACGACCCGACAACATCAATCACTGATATTGTTGAAAATGAGTTCCGATCATAAATTTAGTTCAAATATTAGGCCGATAGTTGTTTGTTTTATGCTTGGGTTGATCTGTTACCGATCAAACTGCTACCACCAATGTGTTCTAAAGCGGACCTTACACGATCAGCACTAATGCCACTACCTTATCAGAATGACATTAGTAATGACCATGTTAAGGAGACAAAACTGGAATTATGCCAGATAATGGCAAGAATCCGGAATTAGTGGGACCGTGTAGGTTGTGCGATAAATGTTCCATCATTACTCAGTTAATCTTCAAACACTGTCCACTCAACAAAAGGTGTACACAAATGAGTGACTGTGAATTATCTCCCCCAAAAAAGCGTTAAGTAAGACTTCAAGGGATGCAGCTGAAATTCTAAGTAGGTTTATTGTTCCTTATGGAACTTCTCCCTGACTGTCGAATGCCACATACCCAAGTTACCAAAATTAATACCGCAGAAATAAACAGAGATAAACTTTCATCGATTTTCACGCAATTAAAACCAGTGTCAGGGTAATATGAGAATAATTTCATCGTTTTTGTAGCCAGGCCTTCGTCCAAAATTGGCGCTTAACATTTAGATTTGTGCTCAATACCAAAACTATTACGATACCCGCTTTTTTGCTGTTATCCATTGATAGCTTGTTTGGAAACACAAAAAATAGGTCTGATTCTTTCTGTGGAGGTAAGTAATAAAAAGTAATGTCATTCTAAATGGTCCTATAAGGCTTAAAAGTAACGAAGGAGTAATCATGAAAGATTTTTGAAGGTAATAACTGTATTACTGATACTGTAGAGTCTGCTTATTAGACGTGTTCCCGGCAGCTCATACAACCATCTAATACACTTTAAGTCTTCGGCCATTGTTTACGTTCTGTTGATTAAATCGCTCCATGAACTCCTCCTTAAACTTCTATCGTTTCGTAGTATGATAAAGAGTGTCAATTATGACAGTCCTTCGTAGCTTAAGCTTTTAATAGTTCACGTTGAGCGATATTTTCATCAAGATATCCAGTGATTGAGAGAAAGCCGATCACTTGCAAAATTTAGGGAAAGTACCTAAGGTGGTGTGGTGTTTATTGTTAAAAATTAAGAGTTATAAGGTGACAGTTTTTAGCTTCAAATCTAAAAAAACCTGATGAATTTATGTGGAGATAAAACCATAAGCCTGATGAAAGATTTATTCTTGTCATTTATGGAATGATACGGGGATGTTTTTGGAGTAGAACATGATGAGTGAAATTGTATTTTAATTTGTTTTATATAAGGCATAAAATTTATTTTTAATAACAAACATTCATTTATGTTTATTATTAAAAAAAATGGAATATTTATTTTTAGATCTGAAGTGTGACAAGAGAGCCGGGTGGATCTGCTATCTATTTTAGCAGTTTGGGAGGTGCAGTTCGACCCAACCATAAAACTAAAGTATCTACATTGACGTAAACTACTTTGATGATTGTAACGCATTTTTGAAAGTATAAGTGAGTTTTGTTAAGACGTTAAATTTGTTCAATTTAGCATTTCTATTATTTCAACATACATTCAATTCTTTTAAGACTTTCAACTAATGATAAAATTCAGTATTAACTCGTTCTCTCAGCCATGGGATTAATCAACATTAATTAGAAATACTTACAATGTTTAAATTGATGTTGAATAATCGCAGACTTAGTTTCATCGATTTAGTTCCTGTTAATGATAACTTTAATTCTCTTTTTTTTCTTTTTTTCCAAAGTTTGCTTTAATAAATTGATCCTAGTTTTGCATCAATGCCAGTTTTGTTATTTGGCTATTTCAGACTGGAGTGAATAAACTGAGACTACTGTTTTATTTACTGTGTATGTTTGGAATTAGCAAGAATAAAGAGATTGTTAAATATTCAAGAGCAGGAAATGACAAGCGGTAAAGATCAAAGAGAATATTTATCTATGTCTTATTCTAAACTCAGAAACTCTATTTAAATTTTTAAGGAGCGGGTACTTTGAGTAACTATTTTCCTTCTTAAGAAAGTTAAATAATGATGATTGTAATAGGCCCAAATGATGTATGTATGTATCTAAATATTATAAACTGGAAATCATGCATGTATCATTAACGTTAACACGTGTGTTTTTTGAATGATAATAATTTAGGAGTCAGGGCACATCCTGAATCATAGAACAGCTGTTTCCAACAACAGTTTTGATAGGTTATTCCATCGATTTTTTTTTTTTTTTTTTTTATTATGACATGAAAAAAGCGTTTTTAGACACTGTTGAAACGCTCATTATAATTGATAATATAATCAATAGCCTGTCTCGGCATTATTTACAAGTTCATACATCACGCCGGTGTGTACTACTCTCCGAACTAACATCCTTTTCGAAATAATAGTAATCTCGGCTTGTTCTTTCGCATCCCAGCGGGCGTCTTTACTAAATTATACGGGAAGACGTGTTAACTATCCAACCCCTAATCTTCGAGTCAGACGAAAGTGAGATTTATAAATTAGTATCATTAGCATCTCGTTGCTGTGTGAATGATCACCTCTATGGGAACATATTTGTTCTTAAATCTTTGTTTTTTATACTTAACACCTGTTTAGAAATTCTTTTATAATATTCATAAATAATAATCAATATTGTAGTAAATAATCAAAAATAATTCTTTTATATATATTTCGGATTATTCAATTTTTTTTTTTCATGAGAATTTGTTTTAACAGTTACAATTTTTTTCCATATCTCCTTGTTATCAAAATAATGCGATTCAATATGGATTCTATATAAGTAAATATATTTACACTATGTCCTGTAGCTTGGCTACATGTTGTACAATGGTTTTACAAAGTTATTTGTGATTCCGTAAATTCTATGTACACTATACATTGTCTATATATGCTTTAAAAAGTGATGGGTCTACCTTATGAATCATAAAACTTAAAATAAACTTACATCTAACAAACAAAATCTTAACCTAATTTTTCCCGAAGGTCTGTTGCCATCGATGCGGGAAGTGTGGTGGGATCATAGTGTTAAACACTGGGCTGGTTAGGCACCGCAACGAGTCGTGTCTCCGGTGGATTAATCACCCACCGAGGGCACACCAAACAACGGGTGCAGGTCGGCGTTCTTTAACCCCTCGAGAGAGGTATGTCTGACCCCTTTTCTCTTGATCCCATTCTGACATTGCTGGAGACTGTTAGCTGTATTATTAAGGTATAGTATATAAATTGTCAGGAAGAAGCTGAACACTGTAATTACTGTTTGATGTTCGAGCGGTTATAATTTTTTCGAAATTATTGTATTATTGGATCTGAATCGAATAAAAAAAAGTTATGTTCAGTATTTCCATTTATCGTTTTTAATAGCAAGCCATACTATTCCTCCTGTATGTTTATGGCGTATTAACAACAAAGCAAAGTCAAGAAGCACCACAATCCCTTTTAATGACCGACTCCAATGTTGCCTACAGACGATTCTCATTGTCCAGGATAATCTGGTGTTACGAAATGCTATTGAGCCCGTAAGTGGTTCCCTGCCGCCTATTGGAAATGAAGTCTCCGAAGAAAGGTTTCAGTCGGAGCCTTTCATTTAAACTTTGTTTGAGTCTCGTATGTTTCAAAAGGTATAAATTGAACGATTATCCCATCAAATCTTACCTCTCACCTCAGTCAGTATTTTATTAATCTTCGTTCAATAACATATCTGAAGCTGAACTCATTCACTGTTTTTTTTTAAGGTTTCAAAGTTTCACGGGAGCGCATACGAATATATTTTTTAGGAAGAAATATCTTTTAAATGAAATTATAATTAAAAATCTATATTCGTGACAGTTATATTATGATGCAATATAAGATATAAGGATATTTTAGGCAACATTTTTTATATACAAGAAAGAATTGTTTTTTCAGAATGTTGGTAAAAGTCATTTATTATTGGACAAAAAAAAAATATCACATATTTATAAATAAACAACTAAGAACTGGGGAGTGGATATCTGACTGAAGGTCAGGTTGAAAATTATCAGTTAGCTTTAAATTTAATTGAAATTAAGGGCTTGATACGATTTGCAACAATAAAAAAAAATAATGAATATAACAATTCTTCGAAGCGTTTGGTTGTTGGTGCTGTGGTTTTTTGATGGCTGGTCAACCTTTTTCATCATCCTGCCCAAACCCAGGCGTCCGCCCCTTCGGTTGCTATATTGTCTCTACTATCTCATTACGGCTGAGTGAGTAAACTAAAACCTTCGGCTGCTCATGTAAGAAGTTGTAGGCCTGCCCATGTAACAACGTTACATGCTCACTTGTTTTTTCTCGCCGGCTTGCATTTGTCTTTTCACTTCCCAGTAATTAGTGTTTTCAGTTTTCATTCAAGGCTTCATAACTGAAAGAAGACAATTTACGACGCGGCTACGTCAACAAAATCAAATAACATTCTACGCCCCTTTTGGCTTATAAAGGCTACAGTTAGATTATTAATTTAAACGATGTTTCGATCGAAGGGTGGATACATTCGTGAAGAACTGGAGTTCTTTGACCCCCGGCGGAGAATGGCATGGATTTCACGCGAAGACAATTTATTTCAGAAGGGACCCGTTGCCAATATCCCAGGTATGATGGTACCCTGATAAAAGGTCGCCTCAAGAAGAGACAATGGTAGAGCACAAGAACAATGGATAGACCACTCCGTAGGTAATATATGCAGATGAGGATTAAACGATCACTTGGCCCCGTAGGCTCATTATTAATTTTGTCCTGGTCGGTCTTTTATCACTGGCCAGGATCAGGCCGGAGGAATTTCCTGTCCGGATCATCAGAGCCCTGAGCGAGTTCTAATAGAGCCTTCGTGGGGGCTCAGGCGCCAGTCGGCTAGGCGGAACCCTATCAGTGGAAATCGCATTCGTCCGATTTATCGCTTATAGATGCGGCCTCCAGATAACGAAAATTAAATATAATTAACCTAATTACAGTTGATACCGATTTTAAAATAAATCGTATATCATTTATTGAGTCTTTTCACAAAAAAAAAACAAACGAAATCCAGTCTGCTGTTTAGCTAACAAAAAAATTAAAATTTTCTTTATTTTCATAATTAAGTATTTTAAAAACCTGTACCTCCTTATCGGCGATCAGGATAAAGCGTGCCCACCCGATCTTGAACTAACGTCACTCCTGTCAAGAGATATCAGATGTAGGCTATGACGCGAAGTCTACATGCAACATTTACTGCTGAATCAACTTGTTATTGAGTTTTGCATATTTGCAACATATATAAAAATAAAACGAAAAGCAATATTTTACGTCAACGGTAATGTCCCATGTCCAGAATGTCATTAATTAACCCATTGTTGAAGGACTATATTACATGCCCACTTGATTACCGTCAAGGGAAACAATACTTACTGGATGTTTCTACATTATGAAACGTTATTTCTATAAATATGAAATAATGGAAAAACCTATCTACTAATTCTTAAGGGAACTGAGGCTTTATGAAAACCTGTAGGAATTCTGACAAATAAGTGAATATTGGGAATACAAGAAAATATAGCTAAGAACATTTTTTAAATATAATCCTATGGATAAATACTCAATAGAGAATAACATGCTCCGAACATATAAATTGAAAAGAGTAAAAGGTATTTAAATTTCGAAAACTTCAGTATTAAAGTCAGTATTAAAAAAACTGCCGATAGTTATTACTACGGCATCTACCGCTGCCACTGCAATTTAGTCACCTTACAATGAATAATTTACATAATCTTATCATAGTAAAATTATTATTTTAACAGAATCAAAATAAGTTTCTAATAAGAAATAACCAGACTATGAAATAATTTATTTTTACAACCACCCTCAGGACTAAAAGTCAAACAAATTACACAGAAAACAACATATTAATGAAATTTTTATTAAATTCGACAAGTTGATATGCTATAATGGAACAAAAGAATAATGTGCTCAATGATAGTATTATTCATTGCCTTGTTTTATTCTTTGGATTGTTACCAAATTTATTATTTATTATTTTTTATAAATAAATTAAATATTTAAAAGTCGTTATGTATGTAATTTTTTATATAGTGTTCGCCTGAATAGGTTGAACGGTGATGAAACAATAAACCAGATATTTTAGAAGTGCCTCAAATGTTTTTATGGTAAACTTCATTTTGTTGAAAACGTCCACTTTTTTTTTTTTTTTTTCTTTCATAGCCCCTTCAAATTTACAGATAATTATAGATCCTCAAGTGAATCTATTTACAAATTATTTTTGTATTTCCTGTAGCATCGCTACATCATATACAGGTTTTGTTATTTTATAGAAATTATATAATGAATAAACAAGTATAATGATATACATTATACGTGACTGGACTAAACTGACTAATTAAGGTGACGGGGCTCACCTTTTTGATCAACCTTAAAACCAACCTACATACTAATTCTTAACCTAATTTTTCCCCGACAATCTGTTGCCATCGATGCGGGAGGGGTGGTGGGTTCATAGTGTTAATCACTGGGAAATCTTTCACCTTTACTAAAACGTGCACTGTATCCGTTATAAAACGGCTTTTGTATGAATTGAAATTTCATTGTGGGAAGAGAAACCATTGTATTATTCAAAAAATGAATATCCAACCCACAACTGTGGTCAACCAACTTCAAAATACGTCACCCTGAACTCTTTTTTGTGCAGAAAATCTAGCACTAACACTGAGAATATGGCCTGAAGACATCAGTGGAAAATAGAAGGTGGAGAAGCATCCTCCACTTAAACGGCCTTTGCCAGCCTTCCGTTTGCTCCCTATACCATGCATATGCAATAAGGCGGCCTTTTTAGAGCCGTTTAATTTCCATGAAAAGCCGAGAAGCTGAAATTGCACCGACTGAATTAATAAAACCGTTAGAGCAGATAGACAGGGGCCGCAATGAGTCAGAAAAACAGTCCTCTACTATCTCCTCGGAATATCTCATTCTTGTTAGTGGGGAGGTGAATTGGAATGAACCGGGCGAATAGTAAATGTCCCTTTTAGCCTCCCTGTCTATTTCCATACCGTACCAAAGAGGGCCCTGCAGACAGGAAGTTGCGACAACCCGGGTATGAGTCGAGGAGGACACCTGTAAGATGAATTGGCAGAAGCTGGCCGGATCTGCATATGAAAGCACCTCAAGTTCAGGCGCGCCATATGGCACTCCAGAAGGTGCCTCATTATCTGCTTTCAGCTCTACAAATATTTTATAAATGCTGACACCTGTCTTTGTTTCGGCTCCTCCACCATGGGCTGGAATGTCACCCCTTCCGAGGCATGTGTCTAATGATGTCATTCGGCGGGAGGTCGGTCTTCGGTTGGTTGCAGACCGTGGGTAGGTTGTTGTCCTGGACAAACATGAAATGCCATCTTCTCCAAGCTAGTGCTTGTGTCGAGTTGTCTGTTCACTCTCTACTCTCATTATGGTAATTTATGTCACACAAGGGTTATTTTTCTATCTAGTACAATTCTTAACATAAGAGTAAAAATGCCATTTAAATTTTTCGGGGAATAAAACATAGCAGAATTTCATATTCTCTGAGCACTGCAGAGTTCTAATTTCATTAGCAGTTGGGCCATACTCGCAAGTGTAAATCCGCCATGATGTACAGCTACTCTCATAATTATCTCGTCTTCGAGGGGAGTGTTTCGAGACCATTGTGACCACTTTTTAAATTTTAGTTATTACAGAGTTAACGGTAGCTCATTCACATGGCAAATGGTTACCTAATATTTAGGGATTTATGTACATAGCAAGCCAACACTTATGTGTTTAATCTCTGGTTGGTAATTTCAGATACAGGGAAGTTAAAATAAAGTACTCATAGAATTCCAGAAAGGAGGTGATTTGCGATCCCGAGGGTAATACAGGTTGATCCGATCCCGAGGGTAATACAGGTTGATCCGATCGAAGGTCGGCTTGGCGGTAACCATTGTACAATAAGCTCCACGCAAGTGACTCCTGTACTACTTAAGTTAACAATAGGAGAAATACCGACCCCAGTATTTGCTCAGGTATTTACTCAGCGGGACCTATAAGGCCTTAACCACTGTTCAGGAATCAAGTATTACAATTTGGGTTAAATGCAAAAGAAAACAAGCGACATTGAACCCTTCACGATACTTCAAGTAGAATCAGACAGCCCTATTTAAATTCTTCCGAGCATTGATCTCCATTGATTCCTCAACCTACAGTCCATACTAGTCTCTATCATCTCATTACAAGTCCATTTCTACCCAGTCACTCGGGCTATGTAAAGTGTCTACAGTAAATTATGTCATTATTGCTTTTTATTTTTATTAATAAACTGTTATAGTCTTTTCTGTTGTTTGAACGTTAATTTAGGGTTAATTTAGTGGTACCTCACTTGATACTTAATCATATTGTAATAATAAAGCTGAAATTGTTAACTGAAACAAAGTTAAAAAAAAAAAAATCAACACTACCATAATGGTTTTAGCAGAATGATGATATTCTAAATGTGCCACCACTGATTTATTATTTTTTTATTCCACCCATTGTTAATAGAAAAACAAAAAACAAAGAGGCCATTGACCAACAGACGCTGGATGGATGGTCCGGACCAAGGCCGATCTACGATAGCTCTGACAGCATTGACGTACGTGTCAGATCAGCAAAACTTACTTTATGCATTTATGCAAGTATTCAAAATGGACGGTACCCTTCAGGGTTCAGAACAGCATTGTGAATAGAACACATTATGGGTATGTTATAAGTAATGCCATTGAACGGTTGCCATTCATTCATTTCGAAGGCATATTTATGTGACTGACTCAAGTATAATCCTTGGAGTACACCTTGACATTTTCCTTGACGAATTTACCTTATCAGAAATACTCAAATATACTTAAAAAGAAGAGTTAAAAGTCATGGATAAAGTTCAGCAATATTACTGGCTCATAGTTCATTATTTTTTTTAATGAGATTGACGTTTACAGCGGACCGTGAGGTTAGAAATGGTGTTGCAATGATTTCTCACCGACTCCATACATCTTCCGGTAGAGTTGCCAGTCGGATCCAATAACCATAATGCATCGGCTGCAGTAAATTTTCTACTTCGGAGGCAGCTGCGTCCATTTAGCAACCATTTAAAACGAGCTATTGAATACTCAACGTTGATTCATTAATAATAACATTCAAACCAATCCAACAAGCAGGTTGGTGAGTTCATAGAGGAGAAATTTTCGCATACCCCTGTCGAAACGGCCCCTTTCGCAATTATTGCAGGAATTCAGTCAGAGTGAAAGATATATTAATGGTGTGGTGGGTTATTGATTTCCTTTGATTTCTGTTAATAATGTTCATCGGAATGAAGTAAATATGTATGTATACTTCAAAGAGATTTTATTATACTATTATGAAATGACTGCCTTCAGCCAGGACAATTTTGGGGAAAAAATTGGGACCCTCTGCAAAGCTTAAAAAAAGTCCTTTCGAACTACCGGGAATCCTGGGAGAGCGAGGGATTTTTAAACTTAACGCTTAGAAATCTTAGTACTTTGTGCACTATTCAGAGGCTTACAAGTCTAGAGGAAAGTGAGTGAGTGAAACAATTTTTTACCTTTGTTCCATTAGGTCATATTAGACTTGAAGATTACTCAAGATCACTTTAATTTACTAAACGTTCTTCTATTTTAATACTCCCGTTCAGGGAAAATAAAACGGATAGAAAATATATTATTGGCGCTTTCTCGGAATTGTTTCCAAATCCTCGCGGGCTCCCTTTCAGGCATTTAGGGCTCCTTTGGACAGCCCCTCCCCTCCCCTCACCGCGGGTTTTTTTGTAATAAGATCTGACCATACCCTCAGCCTTCTATAGCCAACGCGATTATAAAAGGGTAGTAGCGTGGTTCATTTTTGAGTTTGGTACCGTTTAGGCAATACCCTGTTTTTATCTTTGCTATGTATAGGTTCCCGCCTTTTTATATACCCCATGGCACTGAAACACAAGATAAAATTGGTGGACGGGGTGGGACTCGAACACTTAACGCCAATGTCTTAAGGCCCTTTAACTTCTACCACACCAGGTCTCTTTCAGTATGGATGAATATCATGATGTCAATACATATACATAATGCGCATGTTCCAGCTCGCAAAACGCACACACTCGATCCATAGTGTTCGAGTATATACGAAGCCAGGTGTGAGGGAAGGGTGTGGCGCAGTAGTGCGCTTTGGACTTACCGCTTTTGCTCAGGAAGTCCCCTATACTAAACGATTAAAAAATATTTTTGTCTCAATCAAAATCTGATGCATTGTCGGTTGGCTTTGAAAATAATTTGTGTGAATATTATAAAACAAACATCCTTCACCATTTCTGTAGGTTCATCGCCTAAACAAACCATCGAGTGATGAATTTTCAAGTATGATCAAATGGTGGACTACGGAGTATATCCCCAGAACATTCGAGCCAGCCTTTGTTTGGATGACCTCAGGGCCTGTTCTCCGTAAAGGCTTTCAATACCTTACGCTATCGACAGTTTTACTGTTCCTTTACCATTTCTGAAGCAATTGAATGAGAAGGAAGGATTATTTTACAGCCATGCCGGTAAGAGGTATAAAAAAGTACTGAACACGTATTCTATTCAGAGATAAGTTACAATAAAATAAACCAACTATACGAAAAAATATGTTTTTTTTTTGGTAGATTGGTGGTAAAATGGAATGAAGGTCATTCATTACACATAAAAAAACTATAAATTCACCTTCACTTGCATTTCCCCAGATTATAAGAACTAGTCATTAAGGTGTTAGGGTACGTAATTCCTTTAACATTTCCGACAGATTCTTCTTTACGATCACTATAGGAGATTATGCATTTATAATTACCTTTATTATGCTGGGACTATCTCTTTCAAGAACAATGTTTATTTAAAGTGGGTTTTTTATACAGTTCCCGCTAAAATTTTCAGTATACCAACAATAATCTATAATAATAATAAAATGAAATAAGAAAAAATGTAATAAAAAATATGCATAATACCCTTAGAAGAAACTTATATTTTTAGACAGTAAAAATATAAAATGATATACTTTTAAACAAAAACAATATAAAAAAATAAAAATATAATATTGACACAAATACACGCATACTTGTGTAAATTAAAAAAACACATTAAAAACACATTCAAGCAGACAGACCAAAGGCAATCGGGCAGCTCTGAGCCTAGATAAAAGTATAGCCTTTCTCTTAGGGAACTTAGGTACTAACTTAACATTCCTTAAATAACGTAATTTTTGTTTTGTTTTTACGTTTTACTATTATAGACTGCGCTAAATGGTTATTAAGATTTACTTGATATACTATATATTGATACGTAGCTAAAAAAATAAAAAAACCTCTTGAAAACCAGTGAAGAATCATTCAATGGGTGTATTACATTACAATAACAAAAACAATTTTTGCTATAGTATAAATTACTGTAGCAAATTAAATATTTTAAAATACGGGTTAAAAATATGTGTTATGAGTTGGGACTGCGACAAGTGGATTGTAATTGCAAAGAGTGATTAAAATTGTTTCACGTTTTGAGCTTAATAAGGGCATTCATGACTTGAATTTATTTTATAACCGTTATATTTTCATAAAATTTGAAAGCCTTAGTCTGGGCGAGTCTTTTTTTGTTGTTTTATTTTATTTTATTGTCGAGAAGAATTAGGTTTATCATTCTTCCTATACTGTTGTCATTTAACTCCTCTCATTCGCGAGTGAATGAACTGTCTACAACAATCAAGTTTTTTTCTATCCCAAAAATAAAAAATTAAACGGCACTAGAGAAGCGAGTAAACAGAGGCTCTGTCTCCTTTGTGAATTAGCTGAGGCAGCTGCGGGTGGTCGATGAGAATGAATCCGGAGGTCGAATGTCGAAGGGTCACCCTACCAATTGGCATTAATTACCTCTCCTTCTTTGTCTACTTCGTACTCGGCGAGTCTGCTTCTCAACTCTTCCCTGACTGTCTTCTTGCTGCGCAGTAGTCCTGCGGGCAGAAGGTGCTCTAAGTCTGCGAACACTTTTCAAAGCGGAACATGCAAAACAGTCGAAACATAATCAACCCTCATATCGACATATCATATCGTGGAGTGAAATTTACTGAGTTTAGATGAGAGTAAAGACAAAAAATCGTTAGATGACTTACTTTAGAGGAGGGGGTAGGAGGTAAGGTATTATAATCAAAGACAACAGTTAAGACATAAGAACATTTTATTACAAAAATCAGCTCACAATCATGGTATAATAACGACTAATTAATGTTTGGGGGATAGTCTAGGTTAAATTGAGGTGTGAAAAATAAGCTGAAGTCGATTAGCCAGCAATGTTAATATAGGTTTTACCTGCGCGCAGCAGAAGGGTAAAAGGGGTTTGTTTGTTCCTTACTAGGTATTGTGGCCTGATATAGGATCTGGTGCGGGATATTGAGTCTAAGGCCTTTTAGGAAGCAGACCTTAGTCGTTTCTTCGGTTTGGCGTTTCTGACATCCCTTCAGGTATCCATAATAAGTCACCTCCATGCATACGGGGAGCTTATTGTTCAATGTAGACTTGATTAATTAATTAAACTTAACAAAAGCAGACATAGCCAATGAAATAATACAGATAATAAATATATAGCCCATTAATAGTGTTTTTTAAGAAACGTTCTTTTTACCTCAACTACACGATCGATTAAGCAATAATTTATTTTCCTTTTTTAATTTAGTCCATAAAATGAACTAAATGTGACAGTCCCTATTTGATATATTCTGGAGTGGATCATTTGTCATTGTTGCCTTTTCTAACAATCAAGACTAAATGCTAGTGTGTGTTAGAAAAAGCTATAGATTTTAATTCATTGAAATCACTCATTTCATGAGTCTGGACTCATTGCGACACCGGACTCTGGTGGAGTATAGCTGAAGTAGTGAAACTGACTCGAACCTAAGGTGCAACGAATGATCCCTATAAATAGTTTCTAAGTAGCGCATCCCTACAAAGGGTCTGACTACCTTTTGGTAGTTATTGCAGAAACATGTTATTGCGGACTTGTAGTAATTTTTATTTCGCTTTTCTAATCGAGATTCTCCATATCATTGATCTCCCAGGGCAAAGAAAACAAATCCTCCGCTGGTAGCTGAGAATACAGGAATTTGTGGCTGATAGTAGTGCGCGCAAACCACTGGGTCTTAAAAATGGCTTTAAAAAAACTGTATATTTCTTAACAGTCCCAAAAATGTATCCTACTTTTTGTGGCAGTGTAACTTTAGCAGCTCAAGATGAATTTTTGACTAATCCCTGAATCCGGTGGCTAAATCCAAGCTAAATTATCGGTGCTTTAATTAGTTAAGATGATTACGAGGGACTAATAACTTAGTTCTGTTAGGCGGGAAACATTGGAAGGGTAGTAGTTTTGAAATTTACAGATGCCTGCTGTAGGATTTTGTGCCTACTGATATTTGATAATTGAATGATTTGGTCTACATAGCGGTTTGTAAAATTACAATTTATTTTTAGCAGTAGCGATATGTGCAGTCACTTCTATTAAGTATATCTGATAAAGAACAACTACCCTGACATATAACCAACCCATTGTTATCGATGTTACTAGATTGTAAGTACCATTCGTCATAATTTAATAATTAGGGGTTTGTTTTTGTCTGAGTTTTTTGTTGTTTTTTTCATTATATAATTCTTCTGGACGTTGAAGAATCCCAATTTCATATTGTCTCTAATTACTAAATTGGATAATAGACTATTTTTTCTAATTAACAGTTTAGCCGGCCCGTTAGTTAATTAACGTTTTAGTGTGCCATTAGAAGTAGTTGTGGGGACCATGTGCCCTTCGTTTAGTGGTCTCTTACACAAGAGTCGGAGATGGGTTTTATTGGAACACTTACTCCTCGCCAGCATTAGCGATCCTTATCAGATTTCTCTTATCTTTTATTTCTGTCTGGGCTAACTGGCAGAATATCTCCTCCTTGCACTGCTACCGGACCTTGTTACCGAGTACCCGATGTAAGGTGGCACAGCGAGAAATAAATAAAAACATGGGATCATTAGAATGTAAATTGGCTGCAATAACAAGAAAAATTTCCTGTAATATAAATTATACTTTGGTAACAGTATTTCATACCCATATCAACGGCATGGGCTTTACTTTAAACATGTACGGGGCAATTATACGTTTCTGTGTACGTTCTACGGGAGCGGTCGTTAAAAATCAAAAATCTATCCGACATGATCAATTTATATTGTACAATATTCCTTAATGAACTGATTAACTTTTAGTTAAAATAATATAAGAGTATTCATGAAAAAAAAAAGTTGATTTTTAGTTGCATCGAATTATTCGAGTATTTCGGCCGAACATCTAACTATTTCGTGGTTGTTATGTGAAATTGCCACACAGGTTTTAGTGCTTAATGATATATATAATCATCCGATATAATCGGGCGTATATGACATTTGGAGTGTATATTTAATATATTTATATCAAATATGATAAGTACAATTATTATATCTGGAAAAACAGTTATTAAAGCCACTCACTGTTAGAAAACGACTATTTAAAATACCCAATACTTTTTAGATATGTTATAAACATGTTTTTATCATTTAAATTTTTATTTATGTATCTCAACCCTGTAGATTAAATTTTTAAATTTAACTATTAAATTATTTTATTAATATTAAAAGTTTGTTAATAATTCATGGAACGAAATGAATCCTGTATTATGACTCGGAATAGATATGTATACAGCCATAGGAAACCATATGTGTCTGGTTTGCTGAATGGGATTCATGACGAAGACGCAGCTTGCTTATATTCGAGGCTTCTTTGTCCTTTAGAAAGTACTCGGTAACAAGGAGCCTACCCGGAATAGAGAAACAAGGAAATTTTTCTGTCTTTTGACAACTGTCATTAATTTAACATACATCATTGCTGGCGAGGCGCCTATCCGCCAATGTTTACTTCATTGGTTTATTCCCTTTACTTACGTTATAAAACTGTAGTAGTTAGGGGACCTTCTACAGAAACTAGTGTTGGATTCTTAATCTTCGAGTGACGATTCTTAAATCTTTACAATTGCTTAACTAAATAGTGAATCAGATTCACAAAACGGGAACGTTGTGAGGATAAATTAGCTCTGACCAATGTCTATGGGATGTAATACATCCCATTCTCGGCGCCGAGTCCTTTAGTTGTCGTGTCGGTACACTTATAAAGATTTAAAGATGAGGGTCAGTAAAAAAAAAAAAAAAACAGAGGAGAAATGACCGTTTCCTCGGGATAAAGTTAAAGGAAATGATTAATTGACATGACAAGTACCATGACTCCTGGCGCCAAAGGGCCGCGGGATGTTCCAATTCCCGGTTCTCCTTCGCCGAGGCACGGAGGTTCCAGGCAACCACTTCCTCCTTGGCCGGGTTTGTCTTAGGTTCCCACTGCCTCGTTACTCAACGGCCAATTAACCAATCTACCACAGAGTGCTGAATGGATTAAGTGCCGGCTGCGGGATCGCCCTTGCCTGTGGCATATCTGACCCCGGACCTCCCGCTATGAGAAAACACCATGCGTGGAATTGTCCCAAAAGGGCTTGTTAGTGAGATAGGAGGAATTAAGTGTTTTTTTTTGCGGACATCTTATTGAGGCACTCGCAGTACCGAATGAGGAAGTGGGCTGCAGTTTGCTCTGTAACAAGACTAATCAGTGTCTTTGATGATGAGTGCGTATTAATTTCGCCATGTAAACTTTTTCAGCTCTCGCATACACAGTTAAATCGTGCAACTCTCAATTAATTTCAATTACGGAACAAATGTTTTTTTCAGTTGTTTTAATTGCGAAACTCACGACGTATGAGGATAAAATCGTTTTATCTCCCAATCAAAAATTTTGGCCACTAGCTAACAACATCCAAGTATTTCACTTTAAATAAACCGGTTCTTTGTTTTTATCAGAAGCATTCAGAGCCATCGATTCTCTGTTGTATATTGTTTTCTTTAGTTAATAATAATATTGGGATCCACATCATAACGGAACTAACAACATCTAAATTTTCTAATTTTAATAACTTTTTATATATGTCGATTTTAATTTTATTATTTAAGCAATGGGATATGATATGTAAAAATGATTAATGTTACATTTAAGTCATGAAGAAATATTTGTCGAAAGCGTTTTGTGGCAGAATGAAATAAAAAAATACGTGGGTTGGTATAAGATTCATATCTTATTCTAAACAATCCACAACCTGCTCCAAAATTATAAAATAACTAAACTCTCTCTTGTTTAAACTTGTTTTTTCTTTATGTCTTTTTGTAAAAAAACAATTTTTATTTACGTTGTTTAGCTTTTTTTGCGGGGCTCAGTTCTCAGAGCTAAATAAATATCTTCGAAAAAAAAATTGCGAATCAACGTGCTTAATTTGAACAACTTCCATTCACTTGAGAAAGTGACGATTTATTTCACATATTCTGGCATAGATTTAATTAATCTTATTTGATCATTCTGTCTGTTCAAAATGAATATAACATACAATTAATAATCAATAAACTTATTCATTAACGAAATCAATCCAATGTTTATATTTGGTCCATTGCAAAAATATTTTTTCTTGAATGGTTTGTAAAAAAAAAATATTTTGTTTTGTAAATGTTGAGAAAGTTTAACAGCCGAGAGCAGAACAAAGACAGGAACGACCTTACCGTTATAACTACAGCATTTAAAACGAACCAGAAGAATGGATCACCGGAAGTTGAGCAAGTTTGGTCACTGCCAAAGACAGATTGCTAGGGAGGCGTGTCGAATTTGAATTTTAAATTCAAATTAGAAGTTTCCTCATCGTTTATGTCGTTTGAGACCATCTGGACTCGCGTATGACTACTCGTTATTTTAGAAGCGGTATTGTGTTTCACCGTGGATTTTGTCAACATCATCCAGTATAATTGTAAAGTTTTTTTATAAGGAGAATAAAGCCAGGAGCCGCTTGATTCCTTTATGTAATATAAATTATACTTTGGTAACAGTAATTCATACCCATATCAACGGCATGGGCTTTACTTTATACGTGTACGGGGCAATTATACGTTTCTGTGTACGTTCTACGGGAGCGGTCGTTAAAAAGCAAAAATCTATCCGACATGATTAATTTATATTGTACAATATTCCTTAATGAACTGATTAATTTTTAGTTAAAATAATATAAGAGTATTGATTCCCTGGTAGGAAAGTTAATGTTTATGCGCAATGGTGTCGTTTCAGGGTGATGGCTGCATCTTCTTATAATGAATCTGTACTTCTTCATATTAGAAAATAATTTCAATATGCCCTGAAAGTAAAGTGGAATCGTGATAAAACTTCTCATTCGTTTCATAGAACGTCTTATCATTTCCACATTTATATTGCGAAAAAATGTTAGTTAAGTTCAATGTATATAGTATGTATGGGTTTTGTCGTGGCTGTGAGAAAGGCATGATTTTAATGATTTTTTAAAAATTATAATTAATTAATTATAAGCCACTAAAATCCTAATACTTTATAATTATTAATCAGAATGCAGGTATATGTATTTTATTACGTTTATCTATTTTATTTAAGTAAATCCATTCGCCAATATTTTTTAAATTACCAAGTAATTAGTTCATTTGCGGAACCTTATCAATTTATATTTAACGATTTCAAAATATCTTGTCTTCATATCAAAAAGAGAAATTACAATCTCCTAGATGGACTCAGTTGTGAAAACATAAAGGTATATATTTGTTATTTTCTAATAAAAATAATATTTGACTTTAAATATATGTCGAATATAATAAAGGGACTGTTCGAAAACTTTCTAAGTTTGTAACTTAACCCTCTTTTTTTTTTCTTTCAAAACCTCTTTATTGATAATATATATACAATGACAAAAATAAATAAATAAATTTGGAATTACAGCTGTCTCCTCGTGCTGCATTCGCAGATGCATATTAAGGAGTGCATAAAATATAATACTTTCAGATTGTTGTTAAGAAGTCCAATACACATACACTCACTAGGTGATGAGACTAACCTTCAGCTTGCGACCATGGAAAACACTAAAACTAAAACCTAAACCTAGAACCTAAGACTAAAGCGTCCCAGCCGCAACAGCGTCCTGCCATCGATGGGGGAACGGAGCGGGGGTTATCGTGTTAAACACCAGGTTTGTCAAGGATTGCAGGGAGTCGAAAAATTTGATATGTCTACGTAGGATGAACTCATCCACCGTAGGCAGCTCAAAGATCTCGTGAAGCTCACTGTTGCTCCGCTGCTCGAATGAAGTACCTCTGACCACTTTCATTAGTATACCGTTTTGGAATTGTTGGAGTCGCCGAGCTGTTGTATACGTCAGATAACGAAAAAGCGGTGCACCATACAGCAGAGTAGGCCTGAGTATACTCTTGTAGATCAGTAGCTTGAGACGCAGTGATAGATTGGGGGAAGTCAATAAGTGCGTTAGCCGGTGACTTCGTGCGTGTTTGCTTCAACTTCTTCGTAAAATGGTTACTAAAATGGAGGAATTTTAATTCCCAGATATACTAGGTAGTTGGCTGGTGAATTTTCCTCCGTTCCTACTATGTAACTAGTAGGTAGTGGGCTTTTTCCCTTTTGGAAAAAAGAAAATTACTTAGTCAGTCTAACCCTCTTAGGACATAAAGGTCTCTATTGTATGTTGTCACGTTTAGCCCGCAGTCCTCGAGTTGGGCAATCCTGATTTAAACCATGCCAAAACCTATGTTTAGACATCGGCAACCCTAAGGTCTTCTAATTTTGAGGAATATTCCAAACCAAATAATTTTATAAAGCCACTGGCACAAACATTATGTATGCTCCAGTAGACTTGTCAACAAATAATGGATCTCTTCAGTTCCGCACTGGGCTGGGGATCATGAGACCATGGATTCGAGCTCCTGAAGTGTCTCCATAATTATTAAACTTGTGGAGTTATGTATCACAAGTGTGCCAATCAGGTCCTAAGAACATGTTTGCTTCTCGAGACCAGGAGGACTTAGAATTTTTGCATGAACACAAAATGGTTATCATTGGTACAATCTGCTGGTGTATTCATATTGTAAGTGTTAGGAAGAAGAATGTTTTTTTACCCGCATCTTCCACCCATCCTCCGTACTCCGTAAAAATAAGTAACCTCTACCTGGGTAGTGGACCGGGTATCCCACCTGGACTTGGGCTAGCTTCTGGGGGGGCCTGCAGTTCGGTTAAGGACTCACGGGCTCCTAAAACCTCTAATGCCAACACCACAAGACGTTGACGACCACTTGGTTTTACGCCTACTAAAAACAACTTACCTGACACAGTACAGATACTTCCTCCAATCGATTAAACTTTATACCACGCGATAAAGGTTCTGTTTGCATATAAAATCCTTGAGCCATTAGGTATCATTATGACATGCCATTAAGTCGGAGCAGAGTTCATTGGCCTGCTGATTGGGTTTACGACTGGTTAAAAACAGAGGGATTAACTGTCCGATGTTTACGGCTCGTGGCCATTACCGAAGACCAACAAAGTGTCCCTTGTGGACAGTTAGCGCAGAGGATTGTCATAGCCGTAGTGGAGATTAAGCCTCACATCACCATCATTAGGCCGGCTATCTTCACTGCCCCCATCATCAGGGCATAAAGGGTAATGGAACTATAAATCCAAGGGGATCCGTTAACTGACGGATAGCCGCATTTGGCTGCCATCTCTTGTCCCGGTGAATTTATGCGTCGTTTAGGAGTTTTTATATGAGCGTCTTCGATAGATGATCGCCACAACTCAAGGAATAATCGTAAAATATGCGTGATTGATAAGGGAGGAAGAAGGTTATTTGGGGATGTGATAGGGGTTTATTTCCTATTGGTCAAATCTCTTACCTTCATGTTCACTGATGCCTAGTTTTGGGATCTCTTTGGGTGAAATTAAATGAAGAAGAGTGCTGGAATACACTTATCAGTCACTAAATTTTGGAAATAAAGCAAAAACATCTTTGTGTTCCTAATCCGATGTTTTGTAGTTTTCCTTCAGAAGGATATTTGAAAAGGTAGTCAATTTCTGAAGCACGCCATGTCACAAAAATAGGAAGTTTTTTTGATAAAAATCTTCATTGGAAAAACAAATTACAACTACAACTATTGCGTTCACTCTCTTATTCATACTTTATTTGCAATACTCACGCAAGATTGTTAATATATATGTAAGTTTCGAATTCAGAAACTTAAAGGAGGTGGAGGTTGTCAGGTTATAAATCGAACACTTGCAGATGTAGTTTAGAACTGTAATATTAAACATATGTACACATTAGCTAGCGCTTCAAATATTAGAATAAACAAATAAAACTTAAAACTAACCTGAATCAATACAATTTTCAATCATTGTCTTAACAAGAGTACTGTTATTCACCAAGTTACAACTTGGAGCGTCCTTTGATACTTGCACGCTCTGTAGAGACACCTAACATATGTGCCGAAGTTTGGCGGTAACGTTCAAACTTACATATATATGCGCAATGCGCAGGAATCCCCAAAAACCATCTGTCACCTTCCCGGCAAATGAAGGAAGCCGGGTTTGGGGAGATCACCCATACTTATCTTGCCAGATTAATTCTATATTGAAGCAGTATATAGAGTGAATGAGTACACCAGACATAAGGGGAAAATCCTATCCAGTGCCAGGACTTCCAATTACGGTTTAATCGTAGGAAAAATCGATGACTATTGCCACGTCAACCGTCGAGGTAAACTGTATGGACGTGCGAAGCGATTTTGCAGTCGGATTAGGATATGTATATAGTTTTGGATAGCATTTTTACAATGGAGTGTTTTATTGGTTACGTAGAATGGTTCATTTACTATTTACTATCGTTCTTGATGTTTGAGTACTTTGCTGTTCCCACAGAGTTCAAGTCCGTGAGTACTCAGTTGAAGGTGTCAAGCTCCTGATGAATAATATTTATTGTGCTATGGGACTTTCATTGACTATTATTACGTAAGGTGTTAAAATGATCATTTAATATTGTACAAATTACAGAGGATTTCAAAATGAGAAACATCCGATTAAATAGAAAAGGAATTCTCGTTAATATTACTCAATGGTATGGTGTTAATAAACAAACACAGTGACTTAAACGAGTGGTGTTCCAGCAGACCGTATGGGATGAAAGAAGGAGGTGGGAGACAAATAAAAGGGATAAGGGATTCCAATTAAAACTAGAACGGGGGACGAAGGAAGGAGATCACAATAAAGTAGGACGGTCAAAATAAACTTTCCCCCAAAGGATAAACCGTCGTTAAATATCGAGTAATTTGCATTCGAACTGAGCAGCTAATAAACAGTCAACTTGCCGACATAAAAATAGCGTCTCATTTAAGAGAATAAAAAGATAAAGACTTGGGACCTATGTAGGCGTATTTTATTGGAGGTAGCACGCGCCTCCGCGCACGGTCCTCAGCCTGGGCTGCTTCTTGTGTAACTTACTACTCCTGCGTCTTGTCATATGTTTCTGTCTAAGATTTCGGCAATGTGCAATTTATCAACACACCGTTGAATGAACTGAGTAGAGGACAGAGAGAAGCTCACAAGAGTAAGACGATAAGTAGATCTACTTATCAGAGCCGTAACATTTTTTTTTTACTATACCAAACGTTATTTTCTTTTAAATTGTAACGACGTTGATTTTAAAAAATTACGATTTGCGTTAATAATTGAATGTAGAATTCATTCAAACTTACGTACAATTCACAATTATATAATATGTACACACATTCTGCTCAGAAGCCCTCCACTCTCAAGACGAATCCTACAACAAGCAAGACTAGAGAGGGACAAAAGAGCCACAGACGCTCAGAGCATAGGTAGGTGGTATAAACATTTCTACCTATCGTTAGGATTATAATAATAAGTGTTACGGGGAAAAACGTTGGAGGATTTGTATGAGTGGATAGTTATTCGTGAAAATTGTAAATGATTGAGGGTATAAGGTCCATTACAGTTGGCATATGAGTGTAATTTTTATTATCTATTGAAATTTTTTTACATCAGTAACGAGCAAAATTTCATTCTGTTGCAATACATACGTAAAAATGGAATATTGGACGTATGTATTCAACGAAGTTGCAGTATCCAAAGATGGTCCAGGAACGAACGGTTGATTCCGAGGTCAGTTTTTCATACCACTGTTAGAAAAATATTTGTTTTGTTTTTTTATCCAAAACACTAAATTTTTACTTCATCATTTAAACTACACCAATAACTGAAAATATAATAGAAAAAATATGAAATTTCGAATTCACCGTAAATATTTAAAAATAAATGATTAGAAACTTTGCTGGGTGAACATGATTAGTAATACTTGAGAACAAAAGTTATGTACCAAAGTTAGGTACAAAACAAAATGAGACTTACATGTATGTAAGCGCAGTGTGGCTGGGTAATAGAGGGATATTGATAGGTAACCGTGAAAGGGTTAAATTACAAAGATAAATAGATAATAGATGAAACAGGTTTCTGAAAAAAAACATAAAAACAACAAAATATATTATGCAATGTAACCAGTTAGTTTATTATAAATTAGACAACGATTCAGATGTAACTTGATGCAAAGAAAGTAATTAGCAAACTGAGTGGCATCAGAATTTCTTACATAATATCACAAAATATGTTATAAATAAGGTAGGTGATATAAGAGTGAATTGTTGTTGGTAAAAATATTTAAAGATAAGTAGGGGTGCAGGAATAATTTTGAAAACTTGTATAAAACTGGCGTTCATATATTCAGATTAATCCGATCTTACGACAAACCCTTCTACTCATTAATATATTTACTCAGGGCTGAAAATGAACTCACAGTATTATAAAATTAAGTTTCTCCCTTCGCAATTTGAGAATCCTTCTTCAGACCATACAGTTATTTTTGATGAAAACCACAGTTTTTTTTTTTCACGTTAGAGAGAAAAACAAAACAAAATTCAATTCATACGCAGTCATCCAGTGAGCTTTTAAGCGAGACTGACCCAGCAGTTTTCTCATAATAGCATTCAATTTTCTAAATACAGCTGATGTCACTTCCTAGCAATTCTTTTGTCAATGAGGTGGAAGGTCGGCGGGAGGAAGTCATGGATCTCTGCTAAACGCTAGCGGTCATATCTGATGGAGATTGATGCCGCTTGCAAATGGCCCTTTGAATGGGAGATCTATCGAGAAATGTCTGCTTCAAGCCTGCACCGAACCTCCAGGAAAATGTATTAATTAAAAACATAAGAAAAATAATGGCTGAGCGTTACGTTTAACATCCAATTGTTTACTTCGCCATTCTCTAACAAGTCTAATAAAAAATTCGTGACACGATACGGTTCACATCGTGTCATGTTCTTCAGTTCAGTGGGGGTCATGTCGCGATCATATAGAAGGGCAAAATCATTCGTGGCTAGTCAAACTAATTTACTCATGATCAACTTCCAAACTGAATTCGAATTTTTTGAATGAGTATGCAGTCATGATTCATAAACGACGCTTAGTCAAAGGTGAATAAACTTGAGTTCCACATTGCTCTGACGGAGCGGAATGTATGGTTATGTAATGTAGTTAATATATGATTATTTAAGATTTATTTATGTATTAATGATTATACTTATTACATAATAAGTTTTTTTAGTTTTATACGAGTATAATATGATTGTATCAGTCTGATAATCCGTTGATGTTTTTCATATGAACAGGGCTCAATTGCATTGTTCTGTAAACGAAAGCCTTAAGTCCCAATATTGTTTTTTCATAACTCTTTAATTTCTCATTTAACTTTATACAACACGAAAATTCACTATATACTCCACCGCTGTCTCTATAACCTGTCGTCACGATATTCAGTGGATTTTAAAATTAAGAAAAACGTTCTTCATATGTCAATTTAAAAAAAATTCTTGGCCCAGGGAAACAGGGAACCGATCGGGATTAAATCATGGTCTTTTGATCTAAGTTTACGCATTCGCTAACGATAAGGTATTCCCCGGGTTCAAACTATTTTCCTGATGCCCCCCCCCCCCAATAATTATATCTATTTGGGATTGTGCTGAAAATTCAATGCTAACTATATTTATTTTATTAATGAGGAGCTATGATGTTAGTCTTCTGTTTTATACCAGGTGCATTCTATACTAGCAACAGATTATTTTTATTATGTAAGTAAAATGAAATAAAATGACTAGATAACTTCCATTCCCTTTGAATATTGAAAGATGCCTAGGCGAAAATAAAATTAATTGATAATCATCTTCATATCAAATCATTCCTAAACTATTGGCTCAATGAGGAAAGTAATAAGAACATTTTTATAGGCATTTGTGTCTACTTTAATTTTGTATAAAAAACACTGTGTTAAAATTCCACAGTAGCCTTTCCAACCACCCTAATCCTGTAGCACAGTTATTGCACTGCACCACTCATCCCTATAATCCTCCTGGGAGACTGAAACGGCAGTGGCCTCGAGACCTGCTATAAACGCGTGACAGCGGGAGTACTGGCAATGGCCAGTTTCTCCAATCATGTCCTGAGCGTCTGTGGCTCTCGCGCTTTGGTCAGCCTCCACTGGCTCGTATCCGGTGACGCGGCTGACGGAGGAGTGTGGGGGACTTCCCAAGACTCCGCTTTCTCTTTCGCATGTGGATTTGGGAGGTCTCTGGGCTGTCTGTAAATATTGTATTAATGAGCGAGTGAATTGTAAATATGGTATGAATGAGAGCATTTATCTTAACTACTAATTCACTAATAAAAAAAGGCAGATTGTAATTTTAGCACAATAAAGGATTAAAAAAAAAAAAAGTGATTTGTGAGATATTTGAGAAAAAACAAAAAAATGCCCTTACGCTCGGGGACTTAGAGTCATCATATTTTTTTTCTAACCGTCATATTTGGACATTCGTTGCCTGGGCTAAAACTTCCACTTGACCCAGCGAAATGTATAGTCTTTGTTTCGGAGTGTAAAGTACACAACAGTTACAAGAGAACACTAGTAAGGCATTTATTAATTCACTAAATTGTGGCGGCAGTTTCCTAATACTCAAGTGTGACCGATACAAACGAGACATCAATTAAAAATTCGAGGGAAATTTTCACGACGAGACGACCAGTAAGATATTTAAATGAAATCAATCAGCTGGTAAGATCCTTGTGAAGATATTTCAGAAAGGCACGCTCCTCCGCCAATCGAAAAGCTGAGTCACTCTAAAATGGAATTTTTTTTTCTTGTTTTGGTAATGCCTTCAACGGCTTATGTCCGATCAATAAGGAACCTGTCTAAAGTTAGTTAACTTAGACAACGTAGTAAAAAAATACATGATAATGGCCAAGCCCGGAGGGGGAGGTTCTACTTTCATAGAGGTGCCATCGTCTTCCGTCTCTCTGTCTGTTCTAGAAGAGCACTCGTCTAAAATGATTCATTAGATATGCATATGCGGACGACATAGGGGTCTACAGTACCAGCCTCAACCCGACGAGAGCTAAAGGCTGCAGAGGGCGCTAGTCAACTGATTGCTGATAGGTTGCGAGCTGTCCACATCCAAGTAAACCCAGCTAAGACTCAGGGGTTCATCTTCTCTTTCCAGCATGGGAAAAAGAAGCGGCCACCCAGCTTTACCATTGATGGGACTCCGTGTAAACTAGCCAACAACATCTGCTATCTAGGCATCAACCTAGGTAGGCACATGACGTTCGGCACACATTTACAAAAGAAACTGAAATGGGTCCGCAAAACATATTACTCTCTGCAGCATCTTATCACCAGCCAGGCCATATCCCTCCGACTAAAACTCCTCATATAAATGAGCGTCCTGAGGCCAGCTCTACTGTATGGGACACCACTTTTTCGATTTTTACATACCAGCACCATCACCAGACTCCAGAGCTTTCAGAATAACATCCTGAGAACGGCACTGTGGCACACTCCTTTTCGCGACATGAAGGCATCCGACATGCACGAAAAATTTGAGCTCCCCACCATCACCGAGGCCATCAGACGACGGCACATCAAATTCTTCGACTCGATGAAGCACAGTCTCAACCCGCTCTTCCGAGACATGACACCACCACCGCTACCGGCACGATGGCAACTCGCAAGATCGGGTAGAGCAGAAAAGATGATAGACATCACGACGCCGACCCACTGACAACAAGCCTCTAAGGGGCACCCTCACTCTGACATCAGACTAACAACGACGACACCACATGCCTAGAGAGACTCTAGGCCCAGCCACCGGTAGACTCTCACTACTGTACTGACTTAACCAACCTCCACCGAGGATTCCCACATCCCTAACTCCTCTCACACCACCTTCAAGCAGGTACACCTAGTACAAGGTTCCTTTTACCCCAAGATTCATCAGCTCTGAAAATTTAGAGCAATATGCTGATAACTTTTTGGATTAAATACTATAATGAAATCAATATTCATTAAGAGGGCAGAACACGATTTTACTAATAATTCCTTCCTAGATTAATCTCTAATTTTTTTATTTTTATTAATATTTTTTTTTAATCAATCAATTAATTTTATTAAGATACAATTACAATCTGCCTTTTATTAGGCAATGGGTAATTGAGATAAATGTCATCATTCATACCATATTTACAATTCATCATTCACTCGCTCATTCATACAATATTTACAAACAGCCCAGAGGCCCCCCAAGACCACATGGTTGTCACCTCCCTCGGATGTGAAGGAGGAAGCGTAGTCTTGGGGAGCCCCCCCACGCCCCTACGTCAGCCATGTCACTGGATAAGAGCCAGCGGAGGCTGACCAAGAGCGCGAGAGCCACAGACGCTCAGGACATGATTAGAGAAATTGGCCATTGCCATCACTCCCACTATCACTTAGTTATAGCAGGTCACGAGGCCACTGCCGTTGTAATCTCCGAAGAGGATTATAGGGGTGAGTGGTGCAGTGCAATGACTGTGCTAGGGAATTAGGGTGGTTGGATAGGTTACTATGGAATTTTATGAACTTGGAAGGGATGAGTTCAAGAATATAGGGTATATTCAGATCATTATGAAGGGTTTTGTTGCTGACGTAATAAGGGGCATTTACTATTGTTCTTAGGACTTTTGATTGAAAGGATTGGATGCGCTTGATGTTCGACTTTTTTGCTGTCCCCCATAGCTCTATTCCGTATGTCCAGATTGGCTTGAGTATAACCTTGTAAATAAGTAGTTTGTTCTCTATTGAGAGGTGGGATGTCCTTCGAAGTAGTCTGTACAGTTGTCCAAAGCGTCTGTTTAGTTCTTGTCTTTTTAGTCTCGTGTGGGGGTTCCATGTCAGTCTTTTGTCGAGATGGAAGCCTAAATACCGTACTGTCTCAGACACAGGGAGAGGAATTTAAAAATACTGGTGGACAGGACTTGCGGCAGAGGGTAAAGGTTATGTGGGAACATTTTCCTTCATTGACTTTGATTCGCCATTGGTTGCACCAATACTCGATCTCGTCAAGGTGTTTTTGAAGGTTTTGGGATGCTATATCAGGGTCTGGATGGGTTGACAGGACTGCAGTGTCGTCTGCGAATGTTGCCAAGAAGGTATTGGTGGTAGAGGGGACATCAGCGGTGTATAGATTATAGAGGATGGGACCCAGGACGCTGCCCTGTGGAACTCCTGCTTTTATGGGATAGTAGTTAGAGTATTCTAAACCACATCGGACTTGGAAGAAACGGTTTGAAAGGTAGGATTGTAGGATTAGGAATAGGGTTTGCGGTAAATTCATTTGAGTTTGTAAAGAAAACCTGCGTGCCAGACTCTGTCAAAAGCTTGAGCTATGTCCAAAAAGGCAGCAGTGCAATACTGTTTGGTTTCAAGGGCTGAGGATATGTGATCAACAACGCGAAGGCCTTTTTGAGCTGTGGAATGTCGTTGGCGGAAACCAAACTGGTGAGTAGGGTAAAGGTTTTTGGATTCAACAATTGTAATTAGACGTTTTAATAGGAGTTTTTCAAATCAAATAGGATAGGGAGTAGGCTAATTAGACGGTAAGATGAGGCGTCATTGGGTGGTTTACCGGGTTTGGCGAATAGGGCAATAATGGAATGTTTCCAGAGGAGAGGAAGGTGCGTCGTTCGGATAATGCAATTATATATATATAGGTTAAAAAGATTATGGCTTTAGGTCTTTGAGATACTGAGGTAAAGGATTTTGATTGTGAATTTTTTGGTGACGGTGGGGTGACGATGCCTCCCAGGCCGACCTCTGGATCAGAGATGGAAGGAGGAGGCAGTTTGTGAATTGGATATAGATGTATTTTGTTTGAATGTTAGCCCTGAGGATGCGTTAATAGGCTTCGTTATTAATAAGCCGTAACAAACGTTAACTGTTGATTTATTATCAGTAGATATTAAAAAAAATTACAATGTTTACAGCAATCAATACAGAAGTATTATAAGATGTGAGCAATTGAGCAGAATTTTTTCAAGAAGAGCAGGAGAGTGGAGAGGTTATAACGTATATTTTATAAACGTATTTTTATCATATAATTTTGATTGAGGAAAATTCCCGGAGGGGAAGAAAATAAGTGCTTCTGAGGATAAGTGGATGAAGGTCAGGAATAAAATAGACTTCTTTGAAAAAATGTTTCAGTATAATTGGAGTAATAAGATCGAAACCAGGAGCTTTTCGGGGTAGAAAGTTTGTGAATGACTAATGACTAATGACTACTTCTTTGGGGTGGAAAGGAACGGCGTTCTTTATCAATAGTAAAAGATATTTTGGAGAAACTTCAATTTTTTTTTTTTAAATAATTAGCACACGTTTTAAATATCATTACTACAGAGGTCTCTTTTTGGAATGTTATTATTGAGATTATTATTTTGTAATTGATAACAAAAATTTTATGAGGTATACATTGAACACATTAACGGTTTTTGTTAAACGTTGAAGAATTGACAAGTTCTACAAAACTGTAACAAATCGATCCAACCTGTTTCTTCCACCTTTGCATATTTTTCACCACCAGGGGAGTAGGTTACTCGGAGTGGCAATTTATTGTAAATAATTCGCAATTATATCCAGTTAACCTCGGTCGTAAATCTGACTAGTGAGAGGCGTGCTAAATACAGCCGATCCATCATACACATTGTAGGTCCCTTAACGCCACTCGTTACCAATAAACCGGTAGTATTACACTCGAGAGCTCAGTACAAGAAATACTAGTTTCTTGAAAAAGAACGATTGTTGATCCATGGAACAGAAGTCTCTACTGTTAAAAAAAATAAACTATTTTATTCATCATGCCTCCTTGTTGTTTCCTGAAAATCGCCTTTTTAACAAATAAGAAAAAATGTAAATCTCAACAACATAAATTAAAATTTCCAAAATAAAAAAAAATCTTTTGTTACTATGCAACCCATCGCTCCAGATAATGATTAAAGTCTTCATTGAAGTACATCATAAACATAAATTAATTGATAATAAAAAAACTTTTGTTCATAGTATATTATTCCCTTACATTTGTGTAATTTATCAATGTTAGAAATAAATATTTTGAAGTGATGGATCCTTGATATTTTTTTTTTTTGTTTTCCCCTTTCATAACCCCTTTAAATTTATAGAAAATTATATACAATTATAGATCCTCAGGCGAATATATTTACAAATTATTTTTGTATTTCCTGTAGCATCGCTACATTATATACAGGTTTTGTTATTTTATTTTATTTATTTATTTATGTTTTTATTTTTATTTTTTTTCTCTTAGCTCTCAAATTTTTAAGATTATGGATAAGGGAAAAATAAAGAAATTTATTTGGGGTGAGCGGATTCTTTGTTATTTTATAAAAACTATATAATGAATAAACAAGCATAATGATACACATTATACGTGACTGGACTAAACTGACTAATAAAGGTGATGGCTATTTCTTTTTATCTATAAATTCCCCTAGGCTCCACCCTCGGTAGACTCTCACTACCTTCCTGATTCCACCCACCTCCTTTAGGCATTCCACACCCTATATCCTTCTCATACATCCTTCAAATGGGGGACTCCCCTTAGTGAAAGGCACTCATTAGCCCAAAATAATTTTCCTTTATTTTTCCCACATCCTATTTTATAAGTTTGAGAGCTAAGAAAAAAAAAATCTATAAATTTTATTTTATTTATCAGTTTTAAAATAATTGGGAAAGTGACAAATATAGCTGATTTTACGGTTGTGAAAATACAGTTTAGGTGTGCTGTATAAGTGAGTACATTTTTTTGTCAATTTTCTGTTATTGTTTTTTAACCAAAAGTTAATCAGCTTGCTTCGGGATGTTGATATATTTTAAAAATTTCAGGTCAATTGAAATGTTTTTACAATCATTATCGTATGTTATCATAGGAACATGTAGGCAGAACATCACACCATACCTCTCTTTATGGCTGGCTAATTAAATACGTATTACCTGTTGCTATTGGCATAGAGATACTTCAGGAAAAGAATTTAGGAGTGAAATAATTTTTCGTTTGCAATTTTATTGTTATTAAGTATGTTTTTAGGAAAGTTTTGTATTTTTTAATGTGCATTTATTTATTTTGTTTTTGTGTATAAATATAATGGTACTTAGTGCGTGGCTGATCATTATATTGGGTTTCAAATGATGGCTTAAATCCTTAGACAAACAGTGGCTTTTCGATTCTATGGCAGGTCACTAAATGGAAGTGGGTGGCTTTCCTGTATATAAAGGTAGTAGTGCATAAGCACGTAAAATACCAATTAAAATTTTACATACACCTAATTATGCTCCAAATTGTCTTATATAAATGAATTAAATTAATATAAAAGTCCTTTAATCTCTCTTCACTAAAACATGTTCAAATAGCAATAATATGATAATAAACTTAAAATTACATCGAGAAAAAAACAAATTAATTAATTAATATGGGTAGACGAAGTTACTTATGAACAACCACAAAAAAGGATAAAAAATATGAACTAAGAAGAGTATAAAAGTATATTAATACGTTGGAAAAGTGGTAATAAAATACAGTCTTTTGACGATGATATTCTTCATTTACTTAGTTATATTGTTTGTATGACAACATTATTATAAACATATTCAAGCACTTCTAATGTTTGCCTGTTTGAAAAAATAAATTAAGGTACGCGATGTCTGAAAGAACTGGTAGGAAAGTAAATAATTGTAAATTCTACTGTTTCTGTTTTTTAAATTGTTTTTGCAATTACGCGAAATAAGGAAATTTTCTAAATTTTGAAAACACTTAAAATAAAATTTTAAAATGAGTTGCACATTAAATAAATTATAGCATATAAGAATTCCAAGTATTTTTAGTAATAAAAAATAATGCATCCCTTGTGGGGATCGAACCCACGACCTTTGGATTAGAAGTCCAACGCGCTATCCGCTGCGCCAAAGGGACAGTTGTGAAACATCAGGTTATACACAAACGAGTGTCTCCTTATTTGTGTCGACATGTGATGAATATGTACGTATCAACATGGGTCTATTAATAGAATACTAAACTATACATAAAATCATAAGCCTAACATAAAAAACACAATGAAATTAAAGATCATATATTTATTTTATTATTGAGCCCGTAATTTTACATCGCATTGTATTTTCTACTAGAAAAATTTCTTTAACAGGAAGCTTTATTTCAACTGTAAAAATTAATGAATACGTTTATGTATCATATTTACCACACTTTTACTTAAACTCTGTTTACTTAAATTATAATAAATCCTAATTATTTCTCAACCGATATTTAATATTAACGAAATTATGTGGGATTGTGAAATAGACCTTCCGGAATTCTCCAAAAAAATAATGAAAATATAATAATGTGTAGGTCTAATTAAAACATTATGTATTGAAAAAAAAATAAATGTTACAAAGTATTGATGTTTAATTATAATTTATTTGTTGTCAGGCCAACCAAACAAAACTCATATCTCCCCAACTTTAAGCCCCCCTGATTTATTTTCTTTTTTTTTTTAATAGACTCTAACTTTATTTGGGTAGCATAATAAAGTTCTGGTGCTGTTGATTGGGATTCATGTGTAAGGAATAATCCAATGCACTTTAAACATTAAGAAGGGACATGAGTAAACATTACTGTTTACTGTTTATTGATGCTAGATTCAGCATCAAATCCAACCACTGGTTATTCCAGATCATTGGTTGGTGTCGAAATTCTCCCTACTCAGGCTTTGGCTATAATCATTAGTAATTATCAGCCTAAGAAGTTCAATTAAAACAAATTTCTTCCTACTAATTTTTTTTTGTGGGGGGGAGATACATTCTCAGCGCGATAAGATAATTGTCCGGGCTCTCGGGTTCACATACTGTAGACAAATGCAAGTTGTAAGTTATGGCCATAGGCGACTACAGGTGAGGCGTCTCCGGCAGAGCCTAAGGTTAATTAATATGGAAATTGTGCTTGTGGCACGGACGGAAATTGCAAATTACTGGTTGTAATGGTTGCCGGACAAGTCACAGCAGGTACCACTCCCTGCCATTCAATATTTCATTCATCACTCCTCAGCTGGCGCCAATTAGACACTTGGATACATCTTACAACTTTTTATCAACGACGCTTTTACGTTCCCTATCTTGATGACGACGCTTACCGTTTCACTCGAAACCTATTTATATATATGTATGTATGTTAATTAGTTTCATGTGTGACATATACCAGTCGATGCAGCAATCGGTAGGTATCCTCGCGATTTTTGGTCTTTAATTCAATTTATTTTGGTCTAAAATTTTTGACCAGCAATTATGAATTAATGTTTATAATTAAATGAGTTTCAGGTCAGATCAGATCAAGTCAAATCAGGGCAAAGATCAAAATTGCTATACCCGTAAACGCATTCTCACTGTACGATTCGGTGGTCAGAGCAAGGTAAGTCTTCGCGGATTTCGAGCCAGAACCGATCATCAACGTCCTAAGACCGGATCACTCCTGACTTTATATGCCTCAACCGCTGGTATGATGACATGCATGACGAACGCATAATATAGCTTAGTCGGGATTTTAGTTAATTGCATGATTTAGCTATTAAAAATCATTGCGATTCGTTTCCTAAAACACTCATTTAATTTGCCTACACATCCTACAGCCTTTCTCCAGTCACAGAAGGCTCAAGACATCCTCTCTTCCAATCACGACCCCATCCTCGCTTCGCTTTTCAAATTTTGTAGGAACACCTTGTCCTTTTGGAACCATCTCTTTGTAATGGAGAATGCTGTATTTCGACTCATGGCACATTCACCCTCCATAACTCATCCGGCACTACAGTTTTGCTGTTCTACCAACCCATTCCTGTTAAATCTCAGACCACCTGTATATGACTTATAATATACAAGCGATTTACTAAGCCACCCCCCCTCCCGCATCAGGCTATAAAGACATGACTAACATATGATTCAAGCTACTTCTTTACCATATCGAAACTGAAGGTGAGCCCCATCACCGAGTATTGTATATTATTGACCGTTTAACTTCAAAACGATATAGCAATTGTAATTCTGACCTCCTTCGAATGCATCTGCGCATGCAGTAAGAGGAGAAATCTGTAAATATTTGTTCACTGATTTTGTTCATATATTGTATAATAAATAATAAAGGGGTTATGGGAAAAAAAACAAAAAACAATTTACGTTATATTGATTTCACGATACTCCAACCTACCTGGTCCTATGGAGTAAAGGTCGGGGGGGGGGATTACCATGCCCTCCTAAATTCCATATAATCGTGGCAATCCAGAATCTGCTGGAAGATAGCCAATACTCCCATATATATTAACAACCGTACCCTCCACGACGATTACAACTTTCCAATTATTCAAGATCTAGCCACCAGAACTTCCATGTAACCATGTACCATGATTTCCACCTCATCATGTATGGATTACCATACATAGCATTAGTACTGACTCTCAATTCATCCCTGGCCACTCAGAGCTACGCATAAGACGGAGTTGACCTCATCCATACCAATCAGAATTTCGTCAGCTCTGTGTGATAAAGTGACAAGTGGTTTTAGCTAATGAGCCGTTTTCCACCAAACAAGACATTAAAAATTTGAGTCCTGAGAATTCTTAAAATATACTTTGTATTGTTGCATGGAAATTTGGAAATCAATTGAATAAATATTTCTAAAAAAATACATTGGAAATGTATTTTTGCTTAGTTTGGTCACACATAAGTAAACGTTCATGGCAAGTTGGAAAAGTATCAGTGATCATTCCTGTGGTTTTCTCGGGTCCTACCTTCACCAGATTGCTTTATCAACTACCGTGAATTAGACTATACATTAAAGGTTAACAAATTCGACACTACCCCACAAAAAACGTTGCACACATAGAAAATATCAAATATTTGGATCCTAATTGAATTATTGCCGCTTTCAATTCTTTTTTAATAAATATTATACGTTTTCAGTGGTAAGGGGCTATAAATGAAACTCCCAATAAATATACAAAAAATTTCTATTTTGATTTCTTGTGTAACTGATCGTTAAAAATTTAGCGAAAGGTTTTTTCAAAAATTTAAATTTAAATAATGGTTTTGAAGGCCAAGCAAGTAGCAAGTAGCCCGTTGCAAGCTTTAGTACAAAACAGTCAAAGCCAAATATATGCAGTCCGTGGATTGGCTTAACCTAAAACTACTGTTTTAAGAACAATTACACGTTACCGTGAGAACGGTTTGTGTAATCGCAGACTCAAATCAGGCCGCGAGTGACAAAGCCAAGAGATGACCGAGAGATTGTACTATACAGGCTTAGGAATCGGCTTTCAACTGCTAGTGAGAAAGCTCAACTTATTCGTACCACTCGGGGAGTAGCGATATGTGCAGAAACTGTTAAAAACTGTCCTTTGTCACTGAAATGGTTAATATTAATTGAAAGCTGAATTAATTCTATTAGGAAGCCAATATTTTAATTTTTGTAAGTACGCCAATTTTCTTGTGATTGTAAGATTTCCTGTAGGCAAAACCTAATAATTACAATACTAGATGTAAACCACCCAAGGAAAAGAATATCCATTAATGATTTAATGATACTGTCTCAAACCAACTATTGATCTATTAAACAGCTTTCATTGTGGCTCACATGCAACAAATTGCATTAGTGAGCTATTTAGTCAAGCAACAACCTATATTTTTTTTTTTGTAAGCCTCGCTAGACCCCTTAACGAATCTCAAATGCTAATTTCTGAGATTTTATCTCAGCCGACCCGTTAGGAAAATAGTTATTAAGCTGGTAAAAGGCCGAACTGGTATCTGGGAGGAGTACATGTTAATTCTGATTAACAGGTGAGTTTTAAATAAATATAGCCACTTTCGTAGCGCAGTTGCTGATTTCATGGACATTTAATGTAATTTCCATGTAATATTTATTATTTAACGATTAGAATTTATGGTCACATATTTGCATATGTCCATTACTTATAGTAACGCGTGAATCATAATATTTCTCCGGTCTTCAAGAATAGCCGTGACATAACAGCAATATTTTGTTATAATAATAATATTGTTGAAAATATAAGTTTTGGGTTACAGTTATACTTATACTAAACTAATGTTGTTGTTTTTATCACTCACTGATAAGTGCGTTACGTTTAAAAATTATATTTATTATGTTTACTTACTCATGTATGTGTTGATATTTTATTAATTATAAATAAGTACGTTCTTATAAATATATTCCAATATCTCACAAATAAGAATAAAATAAAGACGATTTAACACCATTGGAATTCCCTATTTACCCCACATTTACTTTATTATGAGAGACGCAACGGTATGAGTTTCTTTATTAAGACCGTTAGTGCCATGGGGCATGATGGGATTTCTGCAGTTGAAAGCATAACAAAAAGTGGTGCAAAAAATATTTACAGTAAACCCTCCTTTGTTAGTAGTAAATAAAAGATTGTCTTTCTGAGTAAAAATAATACCCAACAGTTTTTTCGTCCTGATTCGTTTTGATCATATTACACTCAAGTTCTTAAAAGGGAGCTACTCTTTCTAAACCCCCCCCCCCGCCACAATGTAGTTAAATTTGTAGACTGTATTGTTAGATTAGGTTATATTCGCCGATGTTTCCCTGTTATCGTTAGCCTGATCATTATTTGGCTCATTTACAGTCTATCTTTCTCGACTTAGGATTCCCTCGATATATAGCCTTAAACCTGCAAGGATTAATTATTGCTTGATCAGCCGTCCGCGGAGCACGGGACCCTGGAGCCCTGTCTCCACCGGGGTGGTCCCGTTAATCCTCCGGATCAGATGGAACCGATACCATTGTCAATCCTTTGGCTAAGACAGTGACAGATAGACCATCTCCGACGTGTTATGTTACCTCGGATTGTGTAGTACAAAATAAAATCATTTTGTTCTCCTCTGCAGGATAATGACTTGTAGCCTTGTCCTAGAGGGAGGGAGGGAGGAATGAGAGAGAGAGAGAGAGAGAGAGAGAGAGAGAGAGAGAGAGAGAGAGAGAGAGAGTGAGAGAGAGAGAGAGAGGGAGAGAGAGAGAGAGAGAGAGAGAGAGAGAGAATTTCTTGATTTCATTTTATATTACATGGGCTCATTAAAAAAGGTACAAAACAAGGATCTAAAAACCGCATGTAGTTCACCACTCTTCAACTTCAATCCAGGCATCTGGATGATGCTACAGTATATCGTCGGCTTGATAAAAGTCAAAATTAAGTGAAGTCAGAATAAAGCCGGTAAGGTTAGTGGTTCTTTGATTTTCTCCAGACTTAGACAGAAACAGAGTTGACTAAAGTTTTAACTTCCGACTAGACAATGCATGTACAGCAAGTTCCGTTACTTTATTACAATGCAGGTAGGATTTAGGCACAGTTTTTTCACCTTATAAAAAATATTTAAAAAAAATTATCGGATGAACTCACAATGTGTATATATATAGTTAGTACAGTTAAAAGGAATACAAAAAAAATTGTCCATGGATGAAACTTTAAAAAATCGTTTCATTGGTCATGTCAAAAGAGAACAAAGACTGCAAGATTTTTGTTGGTAATTTTTTATCGTTTTATTTACGCTAATTATCACTGAAGCCAGATAATCAATCAACGTTTTGTACCATACTAATCGTTTTCTCTCACTAAAATACATTTAGGATAAGGACGACCAAATCCTTATTTTATTGCATTCATTGGAAATGACAAAATTTACTTAGTTTAAAAAATTGCATCGATTTCTTGCAATTTAAGGTGTAAAATCGAAATAATTTTATTTACGGTAGTTATTTTCCAAAAGGTTCTACCAACACTGAATTCTATCTGTTTCCACTATCTTTTATTATGTTCTCCAGGGCCCTAAGCGTTTTAAAAAAAATTCCAGAAGCTTCTACAAAATTCTATTCATTTCAACTTGGAGACTTAATTTAATGGTCCCAATTATGAGTAGAACTACAAATTATTATGTAATTAAAAAAAAATTCAATGTGATATTAATTGTACTGGTATCAACTTTTTCATTTTCTCTTTCAGAAGCAAGAATAAAGAAACCCTTGGGTTACTCATCTTGGAGCATGGAACAAGAAGTCTGTCGAAGAATTATGGCCATCTCAAATCGCCTGCCCCTTCAATGGGACTACTCTACTGAACTTGTGGATATATTTCATCGGATTTGGCACTAACGTTCATTTAAGACATTCCTATTTTTTGAGTGTTAATAGTTTTTAATGTCACCAATCGTTTGTTTCTATTCAAAAACTTTTCTTTAGTTGGAAAATGCTTTAAACAGCCCAAAATAAAACGGTTATAAATTAAAATCAAGGAGAATACAATATGCGAGAAATATGCAAAACAAAAATCAGTGCCATACTTCAATGTTAACACTCACTGTTACTCAGCCATCACAGCAACGTTTGGAGAACTGGTCAAAATGGGAACATTTTAATGGGGGTAAATCCAAAACGGCCGTACACGGAGTCTGGAAATCATCAGTTTTAATATTTAAATTTTTATAACTGGCAATTTCGTCGTATTTGATCCCCTGGCTCTCCCCGTTTTAAAGTATTTTCCCCTTATAGAGAGAAAGTCAGACAATGTGGTCAAATTTTAGCCGCTGTTTTATGGACTTTTTGAAACGTCATTATATGATAAACAAACGAAACCCACACCACGAAAAAAATCAACTACTAATGAACATATAATATTATTAAGTTTTTAATCATGTAAGACTTCTTATGTTTATTTAGTTGATGGTATTTTCCTCTAAAATTCGTATCTTATTTTTTAACATTAAAACCTTACTTTTATTGCGAAAAGGGCTTTTAACCCACTTGAGTGGTTTATCCAATATTCATAACTTACTTTTCCACTCTAATTGGGAATACAGAAAGGCTTAAATAATTAAACAAACAAAAAAAATATTTTAAAAGGGCTCTTTAGGGCCTAAAAGTGTTATTTTTTCTTAGAATGGAGCTTAGATATAATTGATCAGAGTACCAATCAGAAGGTAAAAAACTAATTTCTAATATCTCTCATCACTGAATTTTTGATCTAATAAAATTATTTTGGTCTGGGACTTTCAATACTACTTAAGTCATGCCGAATATTTACTCTGAAACTATCATAAAGTATTACAAACGTTTTCACTATAGCTTATGGAGCAATTGATCGGTCTCAAATTACCCAAACGAAGTACTAAGCCTTCTTGAACTGCTTTACCTTGGAAAGAATATGTCTTAAACTCCCTCGGGTCAAAAGCCTCAAGTAAATACTGTGCATATGAATTTTCTATCGACTAATCCGTACATAAGCTGATACACTGCACTTACTATTTTCAATAATTTTTAACAATGATAATTTATATATAAATTTGCCTGTTTGTGTCTAAGAACTTAAATTTATTAGCAGGCTACAGGACGCTACAGGCTGTCCATAAAGTAGTAGGAACCTTAGTGGTATGGAGGATGGACTGAGGGATATAAACTAAAATTTTACAACAATATATTAACAATATTAGTGGCCATAGGTCAGACTAGTCGGTTAATATGAAAATAACAGTGGGCTATGTTGCGGGAGCCAGTCAGACCGGAAACCGTCAATAGCCCGCGCAGTAATGGCAACCCTACAACAGGTTTGCCACGTGCACAGCCTTCTAGATCCATTAATTATCAATGGCTCAAACTTGTTCTTTTTTTCTTTTTCTTTCTTTCCTTTTTTTTTGTTTTGAATTTCCCTGTTTCTCTCTTTTACTCTGTTTTTCAACTTAAAGAACATAACTTAAATGGCTGGGAGGTATAATTTCTCTTTGTATTCCGGAAGCTAATTGCGTTACTCTTTTTTGTTAATTAGTTCTCTTGCAGTTTAACTGGAAGATTAATGCAATTAATTTATAATTATATACTTGCATAGAAAAGAAATCGTTTATTTATTCATGTAGGTGATAACAGCACATCTACGTATTACCTGCACCACCAGCATATGCTCATTTAGGAGATACGTTTCTATGGTACAAATATGCACTTGGAACAAAACCAGGCAATTGCCTCCAGATGGAGGAAATGGAGCCAACTGCGGGACTTCTACTACTACAATAGAAAGATGACGGCGAAATGTCCGTTGTTTTTGTTCCCAGATATTAGTGTTTAATACAGAAGCAATTTTTGTTCCCAGATACAGAAGCAATAAATTCAACGCAGCCTCAAAAAAGCCTAAATCACACCCGATCATTTTAAGAAATTTTTTATTGTTAAATATCCTAGCTCAGCAAAGTAGTGGTTCCAGGAATATATATGTGAGTGCTTTAACGAAGATCATAATTCTATCCAAGAACCTCTCCTAACAACCAGGCCTGTCAGGTAATAGCTAAATCCTTGTCTGAGAGCAACGATGACATTCACTCCCACCAGCTGAAGAATGAGAGAGCTCAGAATATTCTGGTTAATTATTTAAGGTTATTAGGCATCATTATCTCACAACCCCAACCGAAAGTGTTCCAATAGGAGCCAAATAAAGAGGCTGATAATCACTTACTGTACCAACTTCCAAACTATATTCCTTCCTATCACCTCATTCTCCTGCCTGTTGGCCTACAGATCCTCTAACAGGAAGGCTCCTGCCCTCCTCGGCTTATTTGTCCACTATGGCTTAACATATTTATATTCCCTGAATATTTCTTGACACCTTTGCTGTTTATCCAGCTGTCCTTACATCCTTTCCTATACCCTACCAATACAGTCTCCCACAACCTCCAAATTCCCCTCTCTGTCACCGGAGTGGTGTCGCAAACTATGGGGACTAAAAGTCAGCGAAGGAAAATGGACCCATATTCATTTCATCTTACCATTCCAGATATTATCCACAACTTCTCTTCACTACTATTCCTCTCCTAATATCAGCGGATAGCAACGGCTTGGATTCCACCTTGAAGAGAAACTAAATTGGAACTTAATAAAAGAAGGAGCTCGACAGACTGTTTAGAGAGCTTTATACTTAACAGGAAATATATGAAACAAAATTCCTATTTTCAAATCAATGTGCAATAGCGGACTATGGGAAACGCCAACAACAACCCCGACAATGAGACCCCCATTCAATATGAAATACAATGAACATCAGGCAGTTAATGCACTTTTTTCTTTTAGTATCCTCTTGTTATTAAAAATTATGGAATTCAATATAGATTCCATATGAACGAATCTATTTACAATAGGTCAACATTATATGTCGTGTAGATTGACTACATTTTTAATAATTTTACATTACGATTGTTTCAAAGGTATTATGTACATTATACATTCATTGTCTATACATCTTTAAAATGTTATGAGGCCCGCCTTATGAATCATAATACTTAAAACTAACTTGCATCTAACGAACAAAATCTTAACCTAATTTTTCCTGACAGTCTGTTGCCATAGATAAGGGTGGTGGGGTCGTAGTGTTACACACTGGGTTTGTTAGATGCTACAACGAGTCAAATAACTTGATGTGCTTCTAGTGGATGAAGCACCTTTATAGAATCCTACATAATTTAAGGTATTCCAACTATCCGAGCTCTAATTTCCTCAAATGACCTATGATCCCATCTAGCATGGTCTGATGACCCATATCCCTTAGCAAGATCACCAACCCCCATAATGCATACTCCTTGGGCATTAAAGTAGAAGTGGCTTCGAGAGTCCCTGGGATTTCTACCACTGTTCAGTTTTCTTATCTAGTGTCCCGTTCTGAATGTCTGCCACTCCTAGTAGTAGGATTTCTGAAATTAATGCCTCCTTTTTCATTTCCGGGAAAGTGATAATTCTTCAAATTACAAAAGGTACATATCCCATCCGATTTGTTTTTGTAATTAGCTCATTCCGTTCAAAATAAAAATAAATAACCGTTTCAGTACCAGAAGCCAAATAAAAATCTCTCCCACAATCCAGGATGGTCCTGAGCCATCTCGATTTCGGCCCCCACCCTCGATCTTTCTGACTAAACTTGGAAGCTACACTCTACCCTAAATCCTTCCCTATTTTAAGAGATATCACTTAGCACCCACTCTCTGCACAAGATTCACGGAAGCTCCTTTGGTTACTACTGCTGAAGCACTACTTAACCAACCGAAAAAAGTCCTAAACAAAGCGGTTCGGGATAAATTCAAAGATTCAACGAGCCATATTGATCAAATACATTGTCAAGATGCAGAGATTTACTCACATGAGCAATCTACAAAATGTTCTCACGCTGAGAACTACAGCCTAGGGTTGATTATTATCGATCGACTTGCTTAGCAGCAGCCAAGAGAGTGTGTTCTATGCGGTTTTAGCTTCAAGCTTATTTCACAGATCTGCTGCCCTAACGGGCCTGACAGAAAATAAAAAAGGTAAGAGTGAGGCGGGTTGAAATAGGGTTCTGACACCTCAACATGGTGTGCTCCTATCATTATCCAATAAAGCACAGGAACAAAACACCCCACGACTCATGACAGGGCTAAGTGATTTAAGCTGTTCCATTGTGGAACTATTGATCAGAAACGACCTGAGGAACAGACACAAATCAACTTGAGGGGTTATTAAGGACCCAGATGTGTGAAGCAGTAAATCCCAGTGAAGAGTGCGCAGTACCCTGAGGAGTACCTTAGGCCTATGCGCAGGTCGCAGGTGTGGTTAAGGAGGCGAAGACGTACGCGCAAACAGACTCACAGGCACGTCACATCCCCGACTGACGTGCCCCGTCATTAGCCAGTCTTCCAGGTCCGCTCGACCACTGCGGCCAGTCATTATGTAACGCTTTAACACTTCTAAAGGCCGCCCGCTGTTTACTTTCATCTTTATTTCTTTTATTTTCGATAACGTTATCATTCGCCTGGAAGATCGGGGCTTCACCATCTGAAGAATAATCCCGACAGAATAATTTTATGGGTATCAGGCACTCGCGCACCGAAGCCGACTGATTTTACACACCATTTTAAGTCGCCAGACATTTATTTTTATTTTATTTTTTTTATTTTCTGTATTGATGACTTAATGAGACCAAATTCGCATCGTTGAAGTCCGCTGAGTTGTTTGCTTCACCAACTTACCAACCACATTCCCATCAGTGAAAATCGTATGCAGCTTGTTAACAATTCGTGATTTAGTAGAATCATATTCATCAGATTAAATAAGACAGCACTAAATGCCTAGAGGGACTCTAGGCCCAGCCGTCAGTGGACTCTCACCACTGTACCGAAACAACCAACCTCCACCGAGGCTTCGGTATTTATATATTCGATATTTTCCCTTCATCCTGAATTTCTAACTTAAGAGCTTAAAAAAAAAAAAAAAAAAAAAAGAATCATATTCACACAATCGTTATTCTTTGTTAATAATAGTTGGATCGGAAGCTCCCCATGCACTGAACAGGGTAAGATAGGACACGACAGCTAAGTAGGTATACCATAGACACAGCTGGGTCTGTAAATGGATTTCCAAGATCCGAAAAGAACTCTCACATTCATAATAATCTCAACTCTGCTACGACATAACCTCGGTGTACCCTAGAATATGTAGCATTTCCATTGTTTTATTTGTTAAAACAATTTAGCACCAAAATTTGCTTTTAAGTAAATAAAAAAAAAATCTTTTTATTCCACCGGCATAAAAAAAAAATATTTCTATTGGAACAGTTGGTTCCCAAGAATTTTTTTTTGGCATCATTAAATTTCATCTTGCGTATTTTTTTAAAACTCTCTTTCTTCAAACAGGTACTCCTAGTAAAAGGATCCGCTCACCCCAAATAAATTCCTTTATTTTTCCCTTATCCATAATCTTAAAAATTTGATAGCTAAGGAAAAAAAACTCTCTAGACTTTCAAAGACGGAGTGATTGTAACTTTATTACAGGACAATCGCTGAATGACTGCTATGAAAGCACGAAATTATTATTAGTAGTCTAAGCACGGTTTTTGAAGATCTTCGTACTCATGGCCAACTCTTCCTGACATATTACAAGTAGAGTATATATTTTTACATAACTAATAACAATAATAAAACTATTAAGTAATACGTAATAATTTATTCCTTCAATAAACGAAAGTTTTATGACGTCCGTATGACAGAATAAAACCACCGAGATAATTAAATTAATAGTTTTCAACGATCTCTTATCTGTTCTGAAATATTATCTCAACTGTTTTAATTTGACAGTTACTATCGCGTACGCAATTTGTTAAGCTGTTTTATCGGCGAGCGTTCATCTGCGAAGCGAAATACATCCGCAGTCGCATAAACAAGGTAATAAATTCTATAAATCCTAGAGTGATACAAATAAAAATAAAAAGGAGGAATGCTAGTTGGCTATTACAAAGGGTCTACAATAAATTTTAATTAGTAAATGTTTTTAAAGTAATTGGAGCGTTAGGCCGACGCCTTTCGCCAAGGGCGCGCACAGATGGGCCTAAATGGAAATATATATTAGTCTTTTGAAAGGTCTAAATGAGCCACATTTTGATTTACAACTGTTCGAAACAGAAAAATTGAATGGCTAAGGAGGCCTGTCTGTTGACTCCACTGGTGAGTTATAGTTTCGATAATTTCAACTGAGGCTGTGATTTTTGTCGGCTCTAAATCACAAACGCCCCCTCCTTTTGTCAGGCCCGCTCTCCGTGATGCTAATGCCTTTTTGTTTTTTCTCTTTTATGCACCGGCGATTTGCGAAAAACGTCTTAAATGACGATAAGAGCCTTCTAGTAATCGTTTCGGCGAATGCTCTCCAACTTCAAGTTATTATGCTTATTGATAATATTGTGATTTATTCTATCCAGGGTTTGAAATTTTTTTGTTAAACCGTCTAACAAGATTTTAAAGCTCTTATAAGCTGGCCTATAGCACCCGACATGGCTCACCACCTTGTGTGTAAGCGCCTCACGATAACTTAAATAAATTACATGAAACATGCTAACAAGTTATTGAGCTACAAGCTTTGAAGCAATTAAATTAGAGCTATTCATGCACATGGGATTGTTTGGTGCTGGGTAGAGGGGGGGGATTATTCATCGAGCCTCGTGGGTACTGATTGGATAATGGATTGCAATTATGTGTGATATTTATCTAATAGTGCCTTCCGGATCTTTCCAACGGTTCTTTTTCCGGTGAGCGTCCGTCAGTTCTTAAGTCAAGTATGACCAGCGGTGACTGCCCGAGTGTACTCAGTGGCGGGGTAATGAGAAGAAGTTCTCAACAAGGTCTTTCTCTTGTGTCACGGGCTGATGTCACGTCCCACAAAATGGCCATCCTAGCGCTGGAGTGGGGGGAATCAGATAAAAGCCCACAATTCAAGTTAAAGCACAATCCAATTCGATAGCCAAATCTAACCTTGGGTAGGCCTGACATGGGGTTACTCTTGTTTTATGTTACTGATGAATTATAAACGGTCTATCGAAACTACTGCTGTATATTTATAGATTTACAAATATTTGGTAAATTTGCTGGTCGGGGTTTGAATGACCTAAAACTCGGGAAATACCTGTTAATCAGCAAGTCACTCCTCAGTGCCATAGGGAGTATAGCCTCATACATCATAATATTGGTGTCGAAACGGTGGTGAACGTTGACGACATTTGGACAATATTGTCGGGCAATAGCCGAGCTGAACATGAGGTCGTTAGACAGCGTACCTAAACGTAAAAAAAAGTCGGGAATAAACGTAAAAAAAAGTCCCTTGAGATAGTCATCAAAGTGCCAAAACCTTTACTTGTCAAAAAATAATAGTTTTCAATCAAAAAAGAGACCGCTGGCTTGAGGTAACCCTTAAGTACAACGGGGACAATGGTGGATAAAACAACACTATAAGTGTAGTGTATTCCATATATATCTTGATTCCGTTGCACAGGGGTCTTAACACCGGTCCGTGGACATGGTTTGATCATACAATTACGAAAGTGTGTGTGGAGGTTTGATCATACAATTATGAAAGTGTGTGTGGATGTTTGATCATACAAGTATGAAAGTGTGTGTGGATGTTTGATCATACAAGTATGAAAGTTTGTGGGGATGTTTGATCATACAAGTATGAAAGTGTGTGTGGATGTTTGATCATACAAGTATGAAAGTTTGTGTGGATGTTTGATCATACAAGTATGAAAGTTTGTGTGGATGTTTGCTCATGCAAGTATGAATGTGTGTGTGGAGGTTTGATCATACAAGTATGAAAGTGTGTGTGGAGGTTTGAGTCGGACTGCGCGGGTCGGGTGTGAGGTTCGCTGGCGACCTTCATAATTTTCCGTCTCACCAGTTCGAAGTATGAAACTGTGTGGGAAACATAAGACCCGACTCTTTAACTCGTAACACGAAACCACGTCCGCTACATAACGAAGAAATTAAAAATATATTATACAGTAGGTTAATATGTACATTATTTTTACTATTGAAGCACTCATTGATTCGTTGAAATATACTGAAATTTAGTTACGATTATAAAAAGTAAGTTTATTCATCAGCAATTGTTTCATCCACATCCGTTGTTTTTTTCTTTATCTTTTCGTCATCAGAAAATCACAAAACAGCTCAAGCGACGGCAACCTTCGACTTATTGGTTGCCATGATGCAAACTGACGTAAAGCAGGTGAAAGGGTACGACCATAGCGTCCTCTCGTTCGACCCGTATGAAGGTGTGTGGGTACTGTATGAAGAGGCACTGCGACACAGATCGGCGTTACACGTTGAGTCTTTAAGTTTATCCATCATTGCTTGACTAACATTGTATAAAATTAAAAAACTAGTAAATCTTAAGTGAGAAATTCGTATCAGGCAAAAACAAAACAATCAATGCGAGATTTAACCAAGAAGAAGTATCCTTACGACATACAAAATTACACCTTATATTTTAGTTATTATAAATTGCAATGATTTGACTGGTCAGCTGTTTTTATCTCAACAAACAATTGACAAAAGGCGGGTTTATTTGCAAATTAATGATTCCCTGTGAATGACACCCTGTCTGAAAATTAAGGGTCTCATTTGTCGCCACACATTCATGTAGTCCTGGATATATCGTGGCCAGCGGCTGATTTGCAATGCAAAATCAACTATTCAATTTTTTTTTTTTTTTATTATCTATCAAGAATGGATTTGAATATTGAAGATAGAAGGAGAGAAGAAACTGACGGAGACAAAAGCCAAAGTAATAGAAACATTTTTTTGAAATGAAAACTCTATCTGCGGTTACGATCTCCGGACCTACGAAAGTGAACAATGCTTCGTCCACCCCGCTATTAACATATTATATTACAAAAAGAAATCTCAGAACCTCCTACCCTCCTAATGATAGTGTTAGCCATAATATATGGTGAGCCTACACGGGCCATATAATAATCTATAATCTCGGCTATAATTAGAGTCTTATTAGTGAGTATTATATTCATTTAGCTGTGACTCCGGTCGGTAAGAGTCGTCTCATTAGATACCCCATTTCTTGTGTACGCCCGAGATCCCCTATCTCGCCATTTACATAACTCGATGCCATGATTTATTTCCGTCCCGGTATTATTTGTCCCACACCGATTTATTTCTCTTAATGACCGTCATATTTACCCTAATGAACTAATTAAAGGTTACAAAAAAAAAAACAACCCTGAATAACTGAATATCAAAATGTAAATAAACATTACAAACGTCGAAGTTTGCGAACTGGAAACTTTATTTCCTGCGGCATAATAATAAGCCCTGGTGCCGGAGGATAAGTAATAATTAAGGGATTGGTTTTCTAACCACAGTTATCCTCGGCACGGTCAGTATCATGTAACAGTAGTCAGTCGAATGATCATTACACTAAATAAAAGCCTTTAAACAGTTACATTCCATGAAGAGGAAGACAGTCCGTGTAAAATGTTTACCCTCTTGGTCTGTGAATGAAAGCTACCCGGAAAGGCGATGCAGTGGTTACTGCAGAATATAAAAGACACAATCATAAAATCGCTGAGCAATAAATTATTAATTACAAGATATGATTATAGTTTAAGTTTTAAATAACACAAATGTTCTTTTCTCTTCGTAAGCTTTTAAATGGCAAGCGCTTTCCTATCCCCGGGTGCTACTATCTTGGGAGAACTATTAAATCTAATAAGTTGCACTGGTAGACTGATCGTTCCAATTCATAAAATGTTATACGGGACAATAACATACTTTTGTTTAGAGAGGAAATAGGTTAATGGTAAAAAAAATGACTACCAAAGTGACACCCCAGCCCTAGATTTCGGGTAGCCTGGCTGGGAAGTAGGTAGTATACAAGACTCAGTTGTTGCCTAGCGACAATGGTCTGGACATGAGGGCATTTTTAAACCGTTCTACGAAAAACCACCGAGTCGGAGCCAAATATGTTTGAGAGCTACCCACTCGCCCTGGAGGAATTTTATTTTAAATACGAATTCTCAAAACATACTTACTAGATGTTTTTACTATTTCTATTCCTGTAAGCATTCATGGAAAAACGACTTATATTATGTTATATTCAGGGTGAGGCATCTTACTAAGCTTTTGAATGCCCTCAGTTTTTTTATTTTCAATTAACTCCTGAAGTCATCATTACAATCAGAAAGAACGTCTGCTAACTTCTCTATTATTTACAATTTATGGCGCATGGTTGCCAATTGAACACTCATTGAGCTGTGTAAACTATTGTTTGTTGTTGCTAAAACGTATACATGAGCAGCAAATACTGTCAATGATTGTCCTATTATTCTCAATATATCACGTGGCATGGAAATTTTCAACCTTCGATGGTGATCGCCATTCATAATTACGAGGCAGGGGATTCTGCTTTATCAATGAGTCGCAGATTATCAAGATATAATGAGCAGACGATGAGGGGGCCCTGACACCTCCGAGGCGGTAGCCACAAACACTAATAGGGAAAAATTAATCAGCCGATTAGGGCTAATCCACTTTAATTCCGGGCTTGGGGCTTGTCAGGATCGGGTAATTACAAGCAATTTACATAAAAGGTTAGCGGGCACTCCGGGAGCAGGCATAGTTTAAGACCATTAAACAGGCCTATATATCGACCAGTGATTATCGAAGGACAAAAGGCCTCATTAACTAGAGCAAGAGTCTTTAACAGCTTCGGAGATTACAAAAAGTAAAACCGAAAAAAAAATAGAAGAAAATTAAATAATAACAATAATAATAAAATGGAGGCGAGAGGTACTACTCCCAGCGGCTAGGGGAACAAAAAACATAAAACAACAAGGGTCCTATAATTTAGCCCTGCGCCCTGGCAACTGTTAGCCGTCTAATCCTTTATTATTGAATGGAGTGGCTCGTTAGGGAACGGGCATAAATTACCCGAGAACATGTCTTCAGTTTCCTAGAAACTCATTGTCCTCCCCGAAGGAGCATTAGGCCCCTTTATGATGCAAATACAAAGTGATACATGGTCTCGTGGCGTCCGCAGGCGCACGTAAGACCTCGTGTAATTATTCACTTATGTGCAGACCCGAGAAAGGTGTCGAAAGGTTACAGCTTTTATTGGCACTTATGAATTTATGGGCTTGTTTACGTTCTTGGCGATAGAGTAAGCCGCACTTAAAATGTTAGACTTAATAATGCCCTTATACTGTACGCAAGTTAACAAAAAACTGGATCAGATCCAGGAAAAGAAGGGTGAAAACCTCCGATGAAGGATGTACTCAGCACAGGTAAAATGGTACCATAAACCCTACCAAAAAGCTTGGTCCGTTGATGAAACGTTTCATTTGTCGTGAGAACGAAGAGTAAAAGATTTATGGACTCGGTTTGGGAATTGTTTTCGGTACAAGCCAGGCAAATGACGCCAGTTTTTGAATATTTTTGACGCTAGATCTAATGGAAACAAAAGTAAAACGATATAATCACCTTATAGATGAAAATTCCCGTATTATTTATTGTGTTGATTGTGGACAAGTTCCTTGGTGATCCTGATAGACACACAATGAGTGAACATCCACATATAAGATGCCTTAATTCTAAATTCAGATTACAACTTGGCATCACTGAACAGAAAGGACCCACGGTGGAACTTTGAGTGTAGCATCGCTAGGAAGCTGAAAGAGCTGGCCATTGGGAGCATCGTATGAACATTATCAAAATGATGAAGCCTTATTTAATTTCCAGTGTTCAATTACTTTATTCGTCATAAGTCTCATCTACTTGCAGGTTGATGTCTCACCTGTTTATTAAAATCGCCCCATTAGAGTAAGGACAATTTTAGAAAAGATTCTGAGTGAAAAATAAACCAGTTGACGACGTAACCAGTTATTTAAAATGCGAAATTGCTCCAAACTCACTGTCACTTTTTAACAACTCAGGGATGTGAAAAACATTAAATTCATTTGTATTAAATGACTTAAAATCATGGCTTGAGAATCAGAAGCTATTTACTTCAGACAGTGAAATGGAACAATTTAACTTGCAGATCCTGCAAGGATGCATGTGATGTTTATGTAAGATACGTTCAAAAGCATTTTAAATCAGCTGTCATGGTGTTTGATTGGTACGATTCTACATTCTTGACTCAACTTCAGATAACGGAAACTAACCCCAGTATGCGGGAATCAAGAGCGATTTCTCAATAACCCCAAAAACAAATAGCAACTGATTAAAATGGTCAAACATCACTTTTATCACAACAAAAAAGAAATTTTGATGTGAAACAAGTGGGATTGGCGCATACACTTTAATTTTTAACACCGAAATGGTGAGGGCTCATAAGCTTCAACATTATTAGTCAAGCTCCTGATATGCATGTTGCTATGACAACCTTAGTCCCTTGACTAAGAAAGAGATTATTAGTGTACAAATCTCGTTTTTTTTTTTCTTCAATAATTTCAAGTGTTAAATTGTTTGAATTGATATCTTATTTCATTGCTTATTTTTTATTACTTAAACTATTACATTATTAATTACTCACTGCTGCTTACTTACTTGAACTGTCATTTATAGATTTTAGCTGTTAATTTCCTTTGTTTAATCATTTTTGGTTCCTTCCAGTAAAACGTTATAATAAATAACACGCGTACTTTCGTCAATAAGTCGAGTATAAGTTTTTTTGGATGATTATGTCCTCTTACTTTTGTCTCATGAAATCCAACGTCAAAAAATACTCAAACAAATGCGCCCCTTACCTAGATTGTACTAAAACTAAATTTTCAATTTCAAAACTCCCTCCACTAAAAAAAAACCCCTTCCACTTAAAAACTTTTAATGGAATAATTTGATTCTTCATTGAAATGACCAATGATACGAATTTAAAAAGTTTCATCAACGGACAATTTTTTTTTTTTATCTCTTTTAACTGTACTAACTGTATATATACATTTTGTGAGTTCATGCGATAATTTTTTAAAAATATTTTTTAGGAGAAAAAACTGTGCCTAAATCCTACCTGCATTGTAATAAAGTAACGGAACTTGCTATGCATGCATTGTCTAGTCGGAAGTTAAACTCTGTTTCTGCCTAAGTTTGGAAAAAATCGAAGAGCCACTAACCTTACCGACTTCATTTTGACTCAATATCAAGCCGATTATAACTGTAGCATCATCCAGATGCCTGGATTGAAGTGGATTGAAGAGTGGTGAACTACATGCGGTTTTTAGATCCTTGTTTTGTCCTTTTTTTCTGAAATGGGATTCTTGAACCTCCAACTAGCCAACATTATGAAGGTAATTCCCTCTAAAGTGTCGTTTTTTAAAATACTTTTTAATTCTACGAAGCCAGGTTAAAGTGTTCCGACAGTTGTAAAAACGGAGAAACTGTCCTATTCTTACTTAATACTTTTCAACTTCAGCTATACAATATTTCAATAACCTCCTACTCACAATGAAACTCCTATACATTTCGTAGGTACATGAATTTGATCTATAAAAATCAAACTCTTCCTCTCTTTATGTAATCTACGTTAGTTAGATGACGAATCATTATCCTCACTAAGAGAGAAGACCGATATAGACGAAGGGTTTATAATTATGAACTTTGTTTATTACAATATGTCCTGCTAGGGAAGTGATTAATTGTGCTAAATGGAACACTACCAGAAGGGTTAAAGTATAAATTTGGGCATCATTGAGCCTAAAATGCTCGCATCTCAAGCTGTCTGAAGAAACTAGGGGTTTAAGATGTTATTTTTAATTTAGCAGTGTATCTGCCGTTATTTATTCGAATTATTTATTTACTGTTACTTTAACTCCATCCATACCTGTCCATTATATTTCAAGCTGTTCAAAGGAGGCACGGTAAATCTATTTCATCTCGCACCTCTCGGCACGTTGGCGAGATAAAGAACGGGCCTGGCAGCGTATCGGGCGAAGGATCGCATTAATTAGGCCGGACTGTTACAGGTGGGATAGGGACATGCATGTTCGGCCCTTCATAGGGAGGAATGTGCCGTGGGCACGGCTCAAGAGATGTCTACGGAGTGAAGGAAGCCGAAGAGTCGACCATCTGGGCTTGAGTGGACGCCCGAGGAAGGTCAAGGAGAAGGGAGAGCCGAGCGATATAGAGAAAAATGTCAGCCACATCTATTAGCCTTGCAACACACCTCCTCCTATCTGTCGGGGCATCAATCCTCCCGCTTTGCTTTATCTCCTATCTACTTTAAACACTCTCTTTGAAATACCTTCTTCTATTTTCCTTTTGTTATAATGTTATTTTTCTTCTTTAGAGATGTTTTGTACTATTTCAGTAATGTTAAGGCATCAATTCATCCTGGCCAAGTATATACATTTATCTAAAGATGGTAATATAGGAGTAAACACATAGAAAAAAAACCTTTTATTTGTACGCTTTTTCTGAAACGGGTTCCTAGAACTAATACCATCCTGCCAACATTATGGAGTTAATGCCACTAATCTAGCTTACTATAAAAGCTGAGCTCTCTGATCATTGATTATTACAACACTTAATTGTTTATTATCTGATTATGTATTATTGGTAATAAACTGTATTATGTATTATTCAGGGGAAATGCCTGAAATTCTGTATTGCGCAGCTGATGTATTTATTTAGTACAGTCAATAATATTTCGGTGGATCTTTTGTTTTGTAGACAGATTGTGTCTAAATTTTATATAGCTGATATAATGAATAACAGGGTTAAGTAATTATTATAAATTTGTCTTTGATAATATAGCTTACAAAATCACGGATCGTATAAACTAATCATATCATTCTAATTGAACAAGCGCAGTTCCTCGGATAAATATAAAAAATAAAGTGACAAAAAAAGGTGTTAGGGTGTTTTGTTTGGTTTTAAGCAAAAATATTTTATTCTATTTGCTAAATCATATCGGCTACTCAAAATAACTTCTGGAGAGAGATCTTTAAGAGACCTTAAAGATTTTTTTACTTTTTCACGTATGATTCGTATTATTGATGGCGTGGTGCTGGTGTGTAGTGTGTACACCAAGAAATAAAACGCCACGTTTCTCCACAGCTTTATTGCTTTCTAGCCGAACGTGCTATAGTTGCCATCAGTTTGAACCCTTTAGATTAATGGGGTCCAGGTATGAATAATAATGCTTTGGAGATACATAAGGGGGTTTATTTATTTACAATTTTCATTTTCATACTTATTGTTACTATTCTTTTAAACTTTACCTACACGGCACATTTCGCGGTATTGCGTACAATTTCAGATTGATTGAATCATTTTTAGCCATGCTATCGTACATAATTCAAAACCATATACAATCCAGAGAAAGACCTGAGTTAAAGTAGAGCCTCTCCCTCCGGGTTCGTGAAATAGACTGTATATAACTTCGTTCTGTAGACAAATAGTTAGTTTAGCCTGGGCCGATAAAGTCCCTCGATGTGATCTTCGGAGGTAATCGATGTGACCTAGAAGATAGGCCAGACTTTTACCACTCCTGCCTGGTACGGACCGATCTCCAGAGAGCACCGGCCAGTACTAACATGGCCAAGCCTACAATTTACAATTCGCGCTAGTATAACACCCCTCTCTCCGGCAGTGCCTGAGGGTAGATGCTCTATCTGCCTTCGATATTGTTCCTCCTATCTCTTCCTTCCATCTACCCCTCGAGATTTATCGTATTCACTTAACCCGCTCTTCCTAATTGCCTCCACTAACCTGTAATTAAAATATCCACCCCCGAGCGGGGGTGCGTCCACCCCTGTGTGGTCCATTCCCACACCGTTCCTTGTTTTTTTTTAAATATAATGGACGGCGTGCGTGATTTTTTACATCCTTTTTTTTGTTTTGTCCTATGTAATTTGTCACGTATTATGATGGGACTGAAAATATCTATATAGGATGTAACGTCTTAATCAACCTTCCTGTGCGAGAGTAATCTCCTTCATTACTGAGCTATGATATCAATATGTTAATTTGTTTAAGTAATAAACATTATTATGTCTATAACATAAAATATTTATTGTAATGATTACATGCAATCGAAAAAAAGCAATTCCCCTTTGAACAAGTGAGTTCTGGGTTGCCGTGGAAGAAATTGGTCTATAGATATAGGGCATCAGCATACGGATTAGGAAGGCGGGCATGGAAATTCTGGCTACTGAAGGCGATAAGATCTAGATCAGCACTTAGGGTACGGTTTTTGATACAGAAGTGAGCATTGGCTATATTGCAGAAGATTTTGGATTGCAGGGATTGGATACAAATAATATTTGAGGGCTTGGCGCTTCCCTAGATCCCAGTTAATATAACATAATTAACATATAACACCCAACTCAGGATATGGTAGTCCTGCTTTTATAAAATCGGAGTCATAATTTAATGTTACAGCTGTACCATTAACAGCTCCTGATCAAACTATTTATTCAAATGAATTTCTTTTGGGAGTTTGAACTCATTGCGCAGATTTCGCTTGATCCACCTCAAAAAATCTACAAGGGTGATCGCCGAAAATAAAAGTGAAAATTTACTATTTATTATTTCCCGCGTTATTTGAGAAATAGGTAAAATATAAGCGGATAAAGACAACAAAACAACTTCAAGAGGCGTGCTATGAAGTTTCATTTGACTAATGGTGGCCATTGTATGTGTGTATAATGTATTGATCACATTGATACCATATAGACATTTATCATAATTACCCTAATCAGGTAAGATCGATATTTTGCTTAATTGACAAGCATACAGACCAAATAATGCATAAAATATGCAGTAATCTATGTACCCCTAGATAGATTTCCTAAAGATAATAAATCACATTACTTGTACAAGCTAAACCACCCAATGACGACGCCTCATCTTACCGTCCAATCAGCCTACTCCTTATCCTCTCAAAAATATTTGAAAAACTCCTATTAAAACGCCTACTTCCAATTGTTGAATCCAAAAACCTTTATCCTACTCACCAGTTTGGTTTCTGCCAACGACATTCCACAGCTCAACAAGGCCTTCGCGTTGTTGATCACATATCCTTAGCCCTTGAAACCAAACAATATTGCACTGCTGCCTTTCTGGACATAGCTCAAGCTTTTGACAGGGTCTGGCACGCAGGCTTGCTTTACAAACTCAAAGGACATTTACCGCAAACCCTATTCCTAATCCTACAGTCCTACCTTTCAAACCGTTTCTTCCAAGTCCACTGTGGTTTAGAATATTCTAACTACTATCCCATAAATGCAGGAGTTCCACAGGGCAGCGTCCTGGAGATACTACCACCAATACCTTCTTGGCAACATTCGCAGACGACACTGCAGTCCTGTCAACCCATTCAGACCCTGATATAGCATCCCAAAACCTTTAAAAACACCTTGACGAGATCGAGTATTGGTGCAACCAATGGCGAATCAAGGTCAATGAAGGAAAATGTTCCCACATAACCTTTACCCTCTGCCACAAGTCCTGTCCGCCAGTTTTAAATTCAATGCCTTTCCCTGTGTCTGAGACAATACGGTATTTAGGGTTCCATCTCGACAAAAGACTGACATGGAACCCACACACGAGGTATAAAAGACAAGAACTAAACAGACGCTTTGGACAACTGTACAGACTACTTCGAAGGACATCCCATCTCTCAATAGAAAATAAACTACTTATTTACAAAGTTATACCTAAGCCAATCTGGACATACGGAATAGAGCTATGGGGGACAGCAAAAAAGTCGAACATAGAGCGTACAAATCCTTTCAATCAAAAGTCCTGAGAACAATAGTAAATGCCCCTTATTACGTCAGCAACAAAACCCTTTATGATCTGCATATACCCTATATTCTTGAACTCATCCCTTCCAAGTTCATAAAATTCCATAGTTACCTATCCAACCACTCTAATTCCCTAGCACAATCATTGCACTGAACAACTCATCCCCATAATCTTCCTCGGAGATTAAAACGGCAGTGGCCTCATGACCTGCTATAATTAAGTGATAATGGGAGTCCTGGCAATGGCCAGTTTCTCTAATCATGTCCTGAGCGTCTGTGGCTCTCGCGCTATTGGTCAGCCTTCGCTGGCTCTTATCCAGTGACGCGTCTGTCGTAGGAGCGTGGGGGACTTTCCAAGACTCCGCTTCCTCCTTCGCATGCGAGAGAGGTGACAACCTTATGGACTTGGAGGGCCTCTGGGCTGTTTGTAAATATTGTATGAATGAGCGAGTGAATGATTTTTTCAAAAGCTTAAAACTTAAAGTAATTCAATGCTAAATAAATGACCCGTCGATGTAGAGGTTTGTTGTTTAATGAATAAATTTAACTGTAGATATATCTCAACAACCCAAAGTGTTGCAGGCAGGAAAATTTATATTTATTTTTCCAACAGCTACAGATGATTCTCAATCATTTATGGTTCGTTATAGAACTGGTGAATTTCTGGAAAATGTAGGAATCCCATCACTGAATGAGCGATGTCCACTTGATATATCTCCAAATTAAATTAATCAACAGGAATAAGTTCACTAAGACCCCGGAGAGGTTAAAAACAATAAAAGCTTTCCTTTTCTTTTTTGTTCTGCAAACATTTTTTTTTTTTAGATAATTACTATTATTATATTTTATTTTTGAGATTCCTTCTAAATAAAACAGTCTATCAACAATAAATAACAAAGGCCCAAAATTAATGTGAGCGAAACCGGAGTCAACAACTATACAGTATTATATAAGATAGCACTTCAAGGCACAAAGATTTACAGGAAAAAGTTTGAAACAGGTTTCTAAATCTACAGCGATTATGGGAGGTGTGAAGAAAAATCTTTTTTTTTTTCAGTTTTATAAAATCCTATCTAGATCCGATCTGAAGTAAAAACACAAACATCCAATCGATTACGTAAATCTCAGATTATATCCTCAAGCGATGGCCGATACAAAGATACTCGGGCAGTAAAAGTATAAAAATTAAAACCTACGCTTCGAAAAGGCTTGTAGTACTAGGAAGGGAATTGATTTAGCCCGTCCTCTGGCCAGTGGTGTTGTTGTTACCGGCCCATTAACATGTCCATGACACTATAATTAGCGAAGGCTGTACCCGCTACCTCGGAGCTATGTTTGGTAACAAAAAGTGTTTTTTTATTTAGTCTTTTTCGGTCGTCGCGTGTACTTACACGGTTCCCTAAGAAGTACCAAATTACCAGTTGTTACCTCAGACTAAATGCCCTTCCACGTTGTAAAGTTTGTTTAATACAGGAGTTCGGGAGGACAGCTAGGTCCACCGGTGCCAGCAAGGCTGTAATTACCCCTGACACCACAGTTTGTAAGGCAGTTATGTACAACAAATATTTAACTCTCAGCTGGAAACTGTAAAAACATATAACCACTCTGACATTATAGCAGCCACCGTTCACAGCCATGATCCGGACACTTTTTTAGAAAAATGAATAGATAGATAGAAAAAAATTTTACTTGACAAATTACATACAATGACAGTAACAGAGTGACTAAACAAAGAGCACTATAACAAAAAAACTTTATCTTCGGCGTCTAAATGCTTTACTTACCCTAATAAAATCGATTGATTGAAACTTCTTTACTGTGGTAAAATTACTATCTGCCTTATTGGGCAATAAGTAATTGTGATAAATGTTCTCATTCATACCATATTTGCAATCTGCATTCACGCGCTCATTCATACAGTATTTGCAAACAGCCCAGAGACCTCCCAAATCGACATGGTTGTCACTTCCCTCGCATGCGAAAGGGAAAGCGGAATCTTGGGAAGTCCCCCACGCTCCTTCGTCATCCGCGTCACTGGATAACAGCCAGCGGACACTGAGCAAGACACCGAGAGCCACAGGACAGATTGGAGAAACTGGCCATTGCCAGGACTCCCACTGTCATAGATTTATAGCAGGTTGCGAGGTCATTTCCGCTTTAGCCTCCAAGGAGGATTATAGGGATGTGTGGAGCTGCGTAATGACTGTGCTAGGGGATTAGGGTGGTTGGATAGGTTACTACGGAATTTGATAAACTTGGAAGGAATGAGTTCAAGAATGTGGGGAAGATCGTTATGAAGGGTTTTGTTGGTGACGTAATAATAAGGGACATTTACTACTGTTCTCAGGACTTTTAATTGAAAAGATTGGATTTACTTGATGTTAGACTTGTTTGCTGTCCCCCATGCCATACACAACATGTGCCAACATTTTGTTGTACCGTAGGTAATCAGTAACAAATCTTAAGAACATGTTTTGAACCATCTGAAATTTTGATTAGCTCGAATTGCAGGTTAATTGGTCATTGAGGAGGCTTCTATCTGTCCTAATATTAAAGGTAAATACAGTTCTTTTTTATATCTTCCTATCTGTACAATAAAATCTCAGATAATGTTTTTTTTTTTTTTTTTCTTCTTAGCTCTCAAACTTATAAAAAAGGATGTGGGAAAATTATTTTGGGCTAATGAGTGCCTTTCACTAAGGGGAGTCCCCCATTTGAAGGATGTATGAGAAGGATATAGGTGTGGAATGCCTAAAGGAGGCGGGTGGAATCAGGAAGGTAGTGAGAGTCTACCGAGGGTGGAGCCTAGGGATCTCAGATAATATCTCATAATCCAGGCTACTATTTATTTCGGGCACATACACGTTCTCGTTAATTAGCGTTCAAATTATGCTAAAACTGTTCCATAATGATGACCACCCAAGAGAATACAAAGTACTTGGCAAGAAAAAACTTGTGATTAACCAACATCATCGTGCTTCGAATATTTTAGTACATGGCACAGACATCACATGGCACAATTAGAATATTAGCTGCATATTAAAGGCACCCTTAAAGACAGACCGTAATTGGCTATGGTTTAATCCCACATGCTGGGTTCTAATCCCGTTGCGACCTTGATCTCCTTATTATTATCCCTCAGAAAAGTTCTCATTCTGAAAATATAAAAGATCATATTTTACACCTTATGAGCAATAATGATTGTTAAGTTTGAAAAGTCCGTTTTCACAGCTTACTTTTTTTCATTGTCAAAAGATACAAAAGGTTTTTCGGTCCATTACTGTTTGTCATCCATAACATTTAAATATTTATTAAGACACTCCACCTAAAAACCTCGTATTTCAAAGCGTTTCAATTTTGTATTCCTTAATCGCAAAAATAAACAAATTCCATCCATGAAGTCATGATTATCTGTGCTTAGTTTTATAGTTCTGTGTGTTCAGGTATTATCTAAACCTTTAAATCTTTGAGGACTGTCATGCTTTTTCCCTAAGGCGGTGCTTGATCGTATCTGACGTAAAATATTGGATTTGCATCTTCCTCTTCGTTGCTAAATGTGATTTTTCGTTAAGTCCAGATTGGTTTCAGTAAGTAAGTTCATGTTCAAGTTGTAACTTTGAACATCTGTGAAGTATTAAAAAAAGCAATTTTTGTCGAGGGTCTGTCTTGTTAGCCTCATGTCATTCTCTGATTATCACATGCTGGTACTATATGAAGAAGCCTGTCAGTTTTGGGAATAGAATGATTAAGTACGTAAAGTTCTTCACAGGACTGTAAAAGTTGTATGTTAGATTTGTCTTTTAGTATCCAAGTTTTGCACTTAACGCTTATTTTATCCTGGCGTTCCTGAAAGTTTCATTAAACGTGCATATAATTTTCATCTCGTGATACCTGTACCATACGTGTAGCTATGAAGGTGTTATCTGCGGTGGGTAAGTGTAAATCGTGGACAGAAGAGGCTCTAATACTTCCACTACTAAGGTACTTGAACTAAAATTGAGCGGATTGATGGAAGAGATAATCCTTGTTGGATGGCAAAGTATCTTGAAGATATCAAATAAGAATTCAGGATGAGGTATGTACAGAGTTCGATCCAGCTTGTCAAAAGCTTCAGGTACAGCAATAGTCCAGATGCATATCATTTCGCCTTTAGTCCAGAGGATAGTTGTCAGTTACTCTGTGTAGTTGTTTTTAGTAGAATGTTCAGCCAGAAAGCCAATCTGATGATGTAAAATTGTTGAGTCCATTATCACTAATTTTCTGGGTCATTTTAGGTTGGAACATATGAAATTACTATTACTAGGCTATGAGGCAAATGGAAGAAAAAAACAAATTTTAATTATTTTAATTCAAACAACTTCCGTTTGCTTAAATACATTTCTCCCAACGACCGTCAATGTTTTTTTATTACTTGTTTAAAGAAACATTTTGGCTTTGAATCAATAAATTTGAGAAATGATAATTTTACCTCGTTTTCATTTTCGAATTTTTGAAATCCGTCAAACGCTCTGAAAAAATGATAGTCATTTTTAGATAACGTAATTTTTTTTAAGTTAACTGACAAATTGAGTGGGTTGGCCTCTGCTAAAGTCTTTAATTCATCATCATCGAGCTTTGTTTCTGGCCTTCCACGAGAGTCTTTCTCGAGATTTGTATTGCCAAGTAGAAACCTATAAAACCGCCGAAATACAGTTCTTTCATTCACGGTACCTTCACCAAAAGCCATATTGATGTTTTGAAAGACTTCGGAAGCATCATGCCCAATTTTAAGTTCATATAACAATATAATTCGTGATTGCTCAAATTCCATTGATAGTAAAAAAAAATACAGAAACACTTGAACAGTTCAATATAAACTGAAAGCTGTAGCATAAATGAGAAATGTCTACAGATTAATTCAATAGACATTATGTTAGTGTTTGTAAACTAGAGATGGATTCTTACTTTATGATTTCATAAAAAAAAAAAAAATAATAAAATTTATAATTTTATCCCTTCCTTCTCTCAAATTTTGAATAGAATGGGAATGAGACTGATAGAGCGACACGAAGAGGACATGTCGTACGGTTTGACAGATTCACCAAACATTGTTATGTGTGTACATTTCCATTCAAGATGGACTCTAATTGTATGTAGAATGGCGTTTTATGAGTATTTCTTGAAGTATCAGTCAAATGCTTTTAAGTCTTAGGGGCTTTTATTTTTGTTAAATGTTTAATTTCGTGTTCAATATTCAAAGATTTAAATACGAAGTGAGGAAATGAAAGTTAAAGTGATTTCTCAATTTTGGGTTTGATTCATGAGTAAAATCTGCGTAATATGTAATGTGGTGTAAAGACTAATGCTAAATAGTTTCAAAATGATTTCAATTTTTTTTGTTTACATAAACCGATATTACCGATAAGAGTTATTTGTACGCACGTGCATAGATTTTGTCTTTTGGCGAAGTACAAGCACAGTACTTTTTTTTGTCTTCAGATAAATTGGTCTCGTAAGTTTCGTTTGTGAATTACCGAAACTGCCGGATAGTTAATTGTTAAACCGTTTAAATTGTTTAATATCATAAGGTAGTCTACAAAACTGCTATTCTTTGCGCAATCTTCTTTTCTCTGTGAGGTCAAGTTTGTGGTAGACGATACACAAGCTGCTTGTTCGATACTTGGAATAATTGTCTGGTTCTTCCAATTCTTTTATTCAGTGTTTAAGGAAAAGGAAACTGTTAGGAGGTTATTTAATTATTCTCTGTGGTTTTCTCAATGAATTTGGACGCTTATAAGTAAGTGTTGGTTTCCTTTCCGTTGCGCTTGGTGTTTACGGTAGGTATAGGTGGAAGGGTTAGTCACCAGATGAGAGTTGAAGGTTATATTTTATCGTTTATGGTCCTTAGTTCTTTAGGGATAAAAAGTTGAGAAAAAAACAGGTAGTTTTTAGGTCGTGAACTTCATCTGTACGTTGGTGTACTTGGTTTTAGTACAGTGCGTCGTGCGAATCGTTTTTTTCTAAGCGTATAAGATCTGCACTGGTACAAAAAAGACTTTTTCCAGGCTCGTGAAAAAGCCATTTAAAATAGAATAGAAAAAAAAAAAGTTTTCCCGGACCAAGTCCTCTTTAAATAACATTAATGTTCACATGACAAATTCACATGACTATAACATAATAACATAACATTACATCATAATAAAAAAAATAAATAGCAATAACAACGTAAAATATAGTGTAAACCTCTATAGGAATGATAATAATAATTATGTAATAAAAATAGTTTAACCGCTTTTAGTAAATAAAGTCCGTAGGATCCACCTATAAGAAAAAATATATATATGCAGAAGTCTGTACATCACGAAATGTTGGGTCATATTATTATATATAGAGGGCATACAGGTTGGGATGATAATAAACAATAAAATTAACAGAAAAGAAAACAAGAAAGATAGATACAAACTGCCAACTAAAATTTATCTATGTATAGTAAACAAACAAATAAAAATAATTAATACAAAAATAAAAGTCTGGAAATATAATAATGATAATAATAATGAATGAATGAATCCTTCGCAGACTAACATGCGTCTCTTTGGATGGTGAGAAGGCGTTGAAATAGAAACGCTTTGAAGGTTGGGATTTTAGAAAAGCATGGCGGATATTAGGAGGAAGAGAATTCCAGAGGGTAGTTGAGCGAGCAAGGAACGACTGATTGTATGCTGCAGTTTTGCGGCCAGGAATAAAAAAAAGAGAGAGACGGGATCTTATATTTAATATATAAGGAGGGTGATGTGGACTGACGGTTTGAAAAAGGAATGAACCGAGGAAATATTGGGCTCGGAAGGAAAGGAAGAGGAACCCTGACTTGTCGTTGAGATGATTTAATTGCTCGATTCATAAGGCGAGTCTCCAGGAGCATTGCACTGGATTCCATCGTTTTGTTTTGTAAGTTATGAAACGTTAGTAGTTAGATTTTGTAATGCTCTATTTACGTTGTGATCTTGGAGGGAGATATTTACTTTTCTTATTATGCAACGATATATTAAATATATGCTTTATTTCTAAAATTAATTCTTTTTATTTCGCCATATCATTGGCGTTGCTGGAAGACTGCTTAGAGCTTCTCCTGTATCGCTATCTCGTAGCAGATATATTTGTTGGCCTTAGATGGTTCGTCTGTCTGTCAGTGCTATGGCAAATCCAGCCAGGGAAATATTCCCTGGATCTACACACTTGGACATGGGATATGCCCTTCGCCATCATACATTGAGGTAAGAAATAAACTTCTAACGTCAGTTAATTTCTTGAAATAAACGTAATCTTGTTTAAAAATTTGTCTTCCGTTTCGAGTAAGGCCCCTCAGATTCTAAGGCTGGTTAACTGGAAAGCTTTTCCATCAGAATATTTTTTCCGTTTCAGCTAAAGTAATTGTTTATCACAGACCCCGATAACCACTGCAATATCGTTACACTGATACACATTATAGCAGTCTATATCTGGGGTTGGATGGTAGGTTTCTTCAGTTTTGGTAATTATCATGATCATTTCCTTAAAGCTTGTTCGTTCTTTCACTACTCTGGTCCAGAGGTCGGCTTGGGAGGCATCGTCACCCAAAAATCCACAATCATAATCGTTTACCTCAGCATCTCAAAGATCTAATCCAATCCAAACGCCGCTCCAGAACAGTGTGGCAAAGATCCTGGCATCCTGCTGATCGCCGCTCGTACAATCAGTACTGCCGATTGGTAAAGCGGCGATTGGCATCCTTCCGTTCCGATTCTTTCAATTCCTACCTCTCCTCTCTGTCTACAGGGATAACTCCTCGTGGAATGTAACCAAAAAATCCTAAAGTATCAACCTGTTTCACATCCACTCCGTCGTGATGATGGGTCCTGGGCGGCTTCGGATGGGGATAGGTCGGAGAAATTTGCTCTGCATCTTACCCATACTTTCACACCTCACCTTTCTCATCAAAGCCATACTCACAGTACAACTGTGGAAGATTTCCTTATTTCACCTATTCCTCTCTCTCTTCCACCAAAAGCCGTTAATCCCTCTGAGGTCAAATACCTTCTGAAAAACTTACCTTACCAAAAAACCCCTGGATATGATCTCCTTACTCCTCAAATTCTCAAACAACTTCCTCCTAAAGCCATAATCTTTTTAACCTATATATATAATTGCGTTATCCGAACGACGCACTTTCCTCTTCTCTGGAAACATTCCATTATTGTTCTATTCGCCAAACCCGGTAAACCACCCAATGAAGCCTCATCTTACCGTCCAATTAGCCTACTCCCTATCCTCTCAAAAATATTTGAGAAAATCCTACTAAAACGTCTACTTCCAATTGTTGAATCCAAAAACCTTTTTCCCACACACCAGTTTGGTTTCCGCCAACGACATTCCACTGCTCAACAAGGCCTTCGCGTTGATGATCACATCTCCTCAGCCCTTGAAACCAAACAGTAATGCACTGCTGCCTTTCTTGATATAGCTCAAGCTTTGACAGGGTTTGGCACGCAGGTTTGCTCTACAAGCTCAAAAGATATTTACCACATACCCTTTTCCTAATCCTACAGTTCTAGCTTTCATACCGCTTCTTCCAAGTCCGCTGTGGTTTAGAATACTCTAACTACTATCCCATAAATGCAGGAGTTCCACAGGGCAGTGTCCTGGGCCCTATCCTTTATAACATATACACCACTGATGTCCCCTCTACTCCCAATACCTTCTTGGCCACATTTGCAGATGACACTGCAGTCTTGTCATCCTACCCAGACCCCGACATAAAATCCCATAACCTTTAAAAAGACCTTGACGAGATCGAGTATTGGTGCAATCAATGGCGGATCAAAGTTAATGAAGCAAAATGCTCCCACATTACCTTCACCCTTTGTCGCAAGACTTGTCCACTAGTTTATTTTAATTCTATTCCTCTCCCTGTAACCGAGACAGTACGGTACTTAGGCTTCCATCTTGACAAACAACTGACTTGGAACCCACATACGAGACTAAAAATACAAGAACTAAACAGACGCTTTGGACAGCAAACCTGCGTGCCAAACCCTGTCAAAAGCTTGAGCTATATCGAGAAAGGCAGCAGTGCAATACTGTTTGGTTTCAAGGGCTGAGGAGATGTGATCAACAACGCGAAGGCCTTGTTGAGCAGTGGAATGTCGCTGGCGGAAACCAAACTGGTGTGTGGGAAAAAGGTTTTTGGATTCAACAATGGGAAGTAGACGTTTTAGTAGGAGCTTCTCAAATATTTTTGAGAGGATAGGGAGTAGGCTAATTGGACGATAAGATGAGGCGTCATTGGGTGGATTACCGGGTTTGGCGAATAGGACAATAATGGAATGTTTCCAGAGGAGAGGAAAGTGCGTCGTTCGGATTATGCAATTATATATGTAGGTTAGGAAGATTATGGCTTTAGGAGGAAGTTGTTTGAGAATTTGAGGAGTAAGGAGATCATATCCAGGGGATTTTCGGTAAGGTAAGTTTTTCAGAAGGTATTTAACCTCAGAGGGGTTAACGGCTTTTGGTGGAAGAGAGAGAGGAATAGGTGAAGTGAGGAAATCTTCCACAGTTGTGCTGTGAGTATGGCTTTGATGAGAAAGGTGAGGTGTGAAAGTATGGGTAAGATGCAGAGCAAATTCCTCCGACCTATCCCCATCCGAAGCCGCTCAGGACCCATCATCACGACGGAGTGGGTGTGAAACAGGTTGATACTTTAGGATTTTTTTGGTTACGTTCCACAAGTTATCCCTGGTGGACAGAGAGGAGAGGTAGGAATTGAAAGAATCGGAACGGAAGGATGCCAATCACCGCTTTACCAATCGGCAGTACTGATTGTACGTGCGACGATCAATAGGATGCCGGGATCTTTGCCACACTGTTCTGGAGCGGCGTTTGGATTGGATTAGATCTTTGAGATGCTGAGGTAAACGATTATGATTGTGGATTTTTGTGTGACGATGGGGTGACGATGCCTCCCAAGCCGACCTCTGGACCAGAGTAGTGAAAGAATGCACTGCATCGTCTAGGTCTTGGGATGTTTTCAGGGATAATTTGAGGTTTACGGAATCTGTAAGAAGCTGACGGAAGTGGTCCCAGTCAACTGGGCCCCTAATAAATGAAGGAGGAGGCAGTTTGTGAATTGGTCTTAGGGAAATGGTTAATAATAAAGGGCTATGATCGGAGGAAAGGTCATCGAGGCGCTTGAGTGAATAGTTTAGTGTTCCTAAACTATTGTAAAAAAAGAAGTCAAGGAGATCAGGATTTCGGTTGGGATCTGATGGCCAATAGGTGGCTGTGTCAGGAGTGATAGTGGAGCAATGTTTCCGTGTGAGTGCAGACAGCAAAGCACGGTCTCGTGTATTTGTGGATCTTGACCCCCCAGTGTTGGTGCTTCGCATTAAAGTCCCCACCCACAAGGAAACGATGTCCGATGGAGTCTAGAAAGGAGATGAATTGGGAGTCGGAAATGGATTTATTGGGAGGGCAGTACGTTGATGCAAGTGTAAGAGGAAAAGTGAAGGTGGTGATTGACACTGCAGTGGATTGAAGGAAATCATGTGATACCAAAGGAACTATGTGGTGGGATATGGAGTTATGGACAATGACAGCGGTACCTGCATGAGCTCTTCCATCTGGGTGATCAGTACGATAAGTCTGGTACTGTCGAACGGTAAATGGTCGTTTGCTCGTAAGTCTTGTTTCAGTAATAAGAGCTACGTCGATCTTCTTGTCATGGAGTAGTGCTGTCAGTTCGTTAGTGTAGGTGCGAACACCATTCGCATTCCAAAGGAGAATGGATAAGGAGTCAGAAGGATCCACTTATGGATTTTGTTTAACGGGGATAAGGTAGGAGACAAGATTTGTAAGAAGGGAAATGAGAGGGGTAATTAGGGTTCTGAATTCTGTAAGGAATGATGTTAATAGGCTAGTGAGATCTGAAGAGCTTGTAGGTGAAGGAATATGCGAGATGTGTGGTTGAGGATGGAATTGGGTTTGCTGGTTGGCGGGATGAGCGGAATGCTGGGGAAGAGATACTTGCGGACGAGAAGTGGGCAGTGCCTGTGACTGCTCTCTGTTCCGAACGGCATCAGCAAAAGAGACTGAAGGCCTCAAATTTCTGGTGGGGGCGCTTCTTGAGCTACCTGCTACTGGCTTCTCTTCTTCTGGCCGGCGACGTTGCTCGCTCCTGGACTTGAGGATTCTATAGGCCTCACAGCCCTTGTAGTTAGCCGGATGGTCTTGCTGGCAGAGCACGCATACAGCAGGCGATTTTAGGGGCTTTTTGCACAATTCGCTTTTGTGCTGCCCACTACACTTTACACACCTAGGAGGGTGGTGGCAATACGATTTTGTGTGCCCATATGCCTGGCAATTATGGCATTGGACGATGTCTCTATTGAAGTAAGGTTTTTCGACCTGTATTCTTGTGTAATACAGGGTTGTTAAGTCATAAATTTTCTCGACGCCAGGTGTCCGCTCGAGATCTACAAAAAATAACGGTAATGCCGTTTTGGTGGATTCGTTTTGTTGTCTGTCCTCACGTAAAACGTTGGTTATTTGCCGAACTTTGAATCCCAGAGCTGATAGTTCGTCTTCAATTTCATCAGCTGGTGTGGTCGGGTGCAGATTTCTTATCACTACTCGAAGCGATCGTTCTTGTTTCAACTGATATGTATGGAAGTCTGCATTGGTTTCTTCCAATTACTTAATGATCGCTCGATAAGTATCCGGAGTGTCTGGGGAAATTTTTGTATCCCGAGAGCGATTGAGGCACGTATATTTTCCGGTACCTACAGCTTTGCTCATTTGTGAGCATAATAGTTTGAAATTGCTAATATTCCTTACGAATATAGCAGGCGGCTTGGGCTGTGTTGGTGTTTGAATAACTTCCATGTCGTCAGGTTGGCTATTTCTCAGTACCTCGAAGCTATTCGGTGTGAAGAATGGAGATTCTGCTACAATTTCTTCTTTTGAAGTGGTGGCAAGTGGTGGTAGATCTTCCATAGAGCTGGTAGCAGATGAGTTTGTAGGAATGTTCCTATTTGAGCGTCTGGGTTTTCGCTTTACTGGTGACGTTGGCGGAGTTGGACCTAAGGACCTAGATCTTTTCTTTTTATTTTGTGATATTAGCTGCTGATAAAATCTCATTTTGTCATTAGCTAAGATTTTTGTTAGTTAAAAAAAAAAATAAAATAAAATAAAATACGTAGCGCCGGTGGGATTCCAGTGACGAGTCACCGGTCTTGGCTCTGAGCCACCTGTCAGGTCTGGTTCAGAACGGCTATGTATCGTGAATGACGGCTAATAGATCTACTCACTTATTGAGGGCTCCCTCGTGGCCAACTCACTTAAGTTGCCAGTTGACACAATCCCAAAGCCGAAAAAGGGTCTATAACGGTAGTTATCGGTATTGATTTGGAGAGCGATAGTTGTACGTGGTTGTTAATAGTAGCGCATGCGCAGAAACTAGACTACTTCAAAGGACATCTTATCTCTCAATAGAAAATAAACTACTAATCTACAAAGTTATACTTAAACCAATCGGGACATACGGAATTGAGCTATGGGGGACAGCAAAAAAGTCGAACATCAAGCGTATCCAATCCTTTCAATCAAAAGTCCTAAGAACAATAGTAAATGCCCCTTATTATGTCAGCAACAAAACCCCCCTTCCCAGTTTATGAGATTCCACAGTAGCCTTTCCAACCACCCTAATCCTGTAGCACAGTCTTTGAACTGCGCCACTCATCCCTATAATCCTCCTCGGAGACTGAAACGGCAGTGGCCTCATGACCTGCTATAATCGCGTGACAGTGGGGTCCTGGCAATGGCCAGTTTCTCCAATCATGTCCTGAGCGTCTGTGGCTCTCGCGCTCTTGGTCAGCCTCCACTGGCTAGTATCCGGTGACGCGGCTGACGGAGGAGCGTGGGGGACTTCCCAAGACTCCGCTTTCTCTTCGCATGTGGATTTGGGAGGTCTCTGGGCTGTCTGTAAATATTGTATGAATGAGCGAGTGAATGATGAACTGTAAATATGGTATGAATGAGAGCATTTATCTTAATTACTTATTGCCTTATAAAAGGCAGATTGTAATTATAGCACAATAAAGGAATAATAAATAAAGCTTGTTCGGCGGTGCGGTTCATGATCGGATTCAGCAATATTAAAAGAAGGATAAAAAATGTGCGGTGAGATAACCTCAGCTACAGTGGCGAATTCCACATTTAACAGGATTATATAAATGTCCCCCTACGGAATGACGTATTTTAGTTTTATATTAGTCCAGTTGCATAATTTTGTACGCATCAGCTCCGGGCGTTGCATAAATCGTATTGTCGAACCGCACCCTTATATAAAATTCTCATTTTCCTCCCGCCCCTCTTTTTTGATCTGACAACTTTTACATAATGAGCCTAATTCTTCCCAGTGGTATTAATAAACACCAGGAGAGTTGCTCTGAGGCCGGATTTTCTTTTGGACTTTCGGAAAAAAAAGAAGCGTTATAAACGATTGAACGGTGGCAAAAGTAATAACTTAGGCTAAATGGTTGTTATCTGGATGCCCTCCCTGTTAAAAAAATAAAATAAAGTAGTAACCTCCGATGGCTAATGGGCGTGCTCACATTTTCCGTCGGCTCTGGTCCAGACTGCCGACAGCCGTATTTATCGGGTTTTTTTAATTTTTATTATTCTTATACTTTCGGAATATAGATTTTTTTTTTGGAAATGTTTATGATAATGGTCTCCAATTAGATATGATTAACTTCATTTTAACAATGTGTCTTTTTTTTTTTTTTAGCCACCGATTTTTAAGAAATTCTCGATAATCAGACAGAGTGATGAAGTTGCTTTACCAGTAATTATGTCATTTCCTCTCCCACCTGATTTACACGCCCCAACCCACGTCTTTTAGCTGTAATGATAATTATGATGCAATTTAAAACAACCTTATTATCTATATATATTCTTAATTTACTGGTAAAAAAGTTCGCATTATTTTGTTAACTTGTATTACACGAAGCGAAATGATGCTCCCGTATGAAATTGGCAAGTCAACGAGCAGATCGTTGCTGTCATTTTCTCATTGCATGGTCGTGTGTACTAGGCTTAATATACAAAACTGGACCTAGTCACCTTCTTGATTGATGGCTGAATAAAACCGACCTAGAATCGCCTTAAACAAAACCATCCTGAGAAAATGTGTATGATAATAACGTTAAGGGGAGAAATATCGTTAATTTTTTCTGTAGATCGCCGAATATTGTCGATTTGCGTAATCCATGCTTAATGATATTTCCAGGATTAGCTACAATCAGTGGACTTGAAATTCAGCGCTTCAATAAATGTTTAAGTAATGTTGACTGAGTTAGGTTATTGTTGTGTAGCCAGTCGGCTCAATGAATTCATTTCTGTATTGCTAGTTGATCTCTGGGTGGGTAACAGCGGTATGCAAGGGGTCGTTCATTCCCGGTCTGGTATTATAGATTACGTTTTAGCATTGGAGGCTGTGGAGAGCGTAGACTTACGAAAGTGCAGTGCGAATCGGCTGGGCATACTTTCACCGGGCGGCAGAACAGTGGAGGCGGTGCGGGGAGGCGGAGCGGAGGCGGCAACCCACGGTAGCCCACCGCGGCCCACACCTCGTGGGCCGGCTTATGACTTGGGCCCTTTAGTCTCGTCCGCAGCTTGGTTAGAGCACAGTCTCTCTCGCCATTATCCAGTGTCAGTGAGTGTGCAGTGTCTTCATGCAGCTCCTTGCAGTGCTGTTCGAGGATCCAGGTGCTGTCTCCCGCCAGCGGCCGGAGTGTGTCTGAGCTGACTGATCCGTTGAGCCAGTCGTCCTCGCAAGGGTCCTCAGCAATCGAGTGGACAAACAAATATGGCCGCCCCCCGGGCACCAGCCACCCGCGGGTAGTAGCTTTGCATGATGACTCACCCTGCTCACCTGATCGCCTCCCCAGCCTCTGGTACCGTTATCTCTCTTCTGGGTAGGTCTCTTTCTTATCTATAGCTAGTTAACTTGGCTCTCTTATAATAATTACTATTGTAATAAATAACACTAGTAGTAACCTTATCATTAACAAACATTTGTTAGCTATTAGCATGATATTGAATAAAAATCACAAATTACATACTGGTAATTAGGACCCAACATAAAATTTTAGAAAAAAATTTATTTCGCACTAAGTAATTAATTAATAACCATTATTTTTTAGGGAGAAGGTTACTTTTTACAGGTATGCAATGGGTCTTCCCCCCCCTTTTATAGCCCTTTTAAATTTACAGATAATTATATATAATGCAATGGATCTCCATGTAAAATTCATTTATCTGCACTGAAAACCTAAAAAGAAACACGGATAGACAGCACAATGGTTTCTGGTGTTAAAAAAAAGTGCAAAACCGAGAGTTCAGTGGAACGCTTTCCAGATTTAACAATCGTGGTTTCGGTTTTTGCCAAAACCTCTTTGAAAAGCCTTAAAAAAAAACAACGAACTCAGGCACAAGTCTTGTACTCCCCCACTAGACTATAAAATCAAATCCACGAAGAAGTAAGATTAAACGAGTTTGTCACCGTAGTTGGAAGGTGGTGCTACCGTTGTTTACCTCTCAACATCTGTTTTATTTATGGGGTCGCTTATTGATTTTTTTTTTTGCAAGTAACTGTACATTTATTTATCACATTACTGAGTGATTCCAGATCTTACCCATACCTCAAAGAATAAGTTCGGAGGCGTGTTTGACGTCGAACATTGATTGACTTGTAACCTAAGCCCAATCGTCAATATGTTTTAATATATTTGCCTGGATATCCTAAAACATTTCTTTTTCTGGAAAATAGCATCTTACGTACTAATACTTAATTATATATATAATTTTTAAATAACAGAGATATAAATGGTATATTGGTTAAGTGTAGTTTCTGTACAGCCATGCAACCAACCACATTGCACCCTTTCTTAAAATGGGAAAATAAAACAAAAGTCAAAACACCTTTATTAGTAAATATTCAAAAACCTTTGCACAACTTCACTTGGTGAGATCAAATGGAAAATAATTGATTAACCTACCGATAAGTAATAGCGGCATGGGCAATATCCCGATTAAAAAGTATGAAGTTTATTATCCAATGCTCAAATAATTAACGTAACTTAACTCCAGGGCGAAATGAATGAGCTGTTTTTTTGCTTCTGTCGTCGTATTTACTAGCGAGCGTATTTAGCGTCACTAGCGTAAACCAGAGTAACACGACTCAACCCTGTGCGGGAATGGGGTTAAAGCAGGCGACTTAATTTTGAGCACAAGTACGTCTCCAATATATATGTACGCTCGTGTAATTTATTATAATGATTAAGGTGCATAAATAAAACTAATTCAGTGCCTGGAACTCATCCGTTTCCGGACGATTTAATTCAAGATGAAAAAAATAGTACCAAATTGTGGGCTCAATAAAACATAAAAGCCGGAGGAAAACTTTTTAATAATAAATGGAACGGCAAATACTTCTTTATTGAATCACAATTTGCAAATTGAAAGCCTTCTTTGTCTTAAAAATATCGCAGCGTAATATCAGATGCCATTCGGTAAATTGACAACAAATACAACATAAACATTGGAATGTATGGAATATAAAATTAACAAATTACAAGCGATGTTTAAAATCAAATTATTTATTTCATAGCTATGACTCTAGCCTTTTCATTAGGTGAAAAGTGTGTGCAATATTTTTTTTCAATACTAACATATACCGCACGGTACTCTGATCTATCAATCGGAATCTACTATCCTTTCTCTCAAGGAAAAGGTAATGTGTAGTGTTGCAAAAATATTTACCTGTGTTCAGATCATTATATTACCTTCAAAATATCGAACTGGAAAAGAGCGTGCTGAACCCGATTCTGAAGTCAAATTTGTCCTAGAACAGAAAACAGCACTTCGGTTTCCTTTCATGTTTGACATTCCGATAACTTGACTTTGAGTTACCTCTAACACGAAAACAACTTGCGTAACCCATTATGCTGGACAAAAATATTTTATGTATCACAAGAATTACGAAAGATAATGAAAGTGCGACACACTTTCTACTTGAGTAAACGATAAATTATAAATTGGCAAATCGAGAAATAGGGTTCTGGTGGTGACGAATTTATAAAACAGGGTATTCTTTACTAAGGACAGCATCGATCTGAATCAGTAAAAATTGAATAATAAAATATTTAAAAAGTCCACATCTAAATTGTAAATAAATGAGAAAAATAATTATATTATAACACTACTATACAGTTGAAATTTTTGGGTTTTTATACCCACAAAATGTTTAGTACCCACAGAATGTTAGCCAATTAATCAATTGGATGAAGACAATAAGGTGAGCCCCGTCACCTTGTAGTCTTGTCAATGAAGCCAAGTACATTGTGTATCATTGTACTTGTATTGATTACATAACATAACGTATCAGACCTTGTATAGAGTGTGCCGATGGTACAGGACATATAAAATGTAGTATGTAAATAGATTCGCCTAAGAACCTATATTAAATAAAAGTTTTTTCTTTTTATAAGGGGATTGGGGAAAAAAAAAAAAAAAAAATGAAGACAATAGAATTGAGTAATCGATTTTGAGGAACTATCGACAATCTGTTATCTTTGCTACTACTCAAAATACATTCTAAAGAGACTCATAAATTTCTTTTTGCATGTTTACTTTGTATTATTATTTTAAAGTTTCTGTAAATGTATATTTTATGAATATTTCAGGTATTGTGAGTTGATATCAAGCTCAAGAGTTTTAAGTTCAAGAGTAGTTAGTGTTTTGGTTCACAACTCTTCAAACAATTCAAGTAATTCAAGTAAAAATGAATGTACAGGAGTGAACACGTAAGGTATTGTGTTTTAATCCGGGTGATCTATTAGGATTCACCGAGGTGGGAAAAATGATATAGTATTTTTGGCAAGTACATCAAAGATGCAAGTGGTTGGAGAAAACAGTTCATTAAACATTAATAACTGAATTTTGAAATCAATCAAAGAAAATTATATTTGGTGGCTAGCTGTGATGTGAAGTATTGTTTTTTTTTACACGGCAGTAAAAACATATCATCAGAAACATTCGTCTTTCCTTACTATATATTCGTTCGCGATGAGGAAAAGCCTTTTGGAATGACGACAGAAGATTCAGGCAAAAAAACCTCCTTAATATATGCAGATTCATTCATAGAGGTCGCTATTACCAACACCGTAGCTGGAACATGTCCAATGAAATGAGATATGTAAAACTAGACGAATCACAATAAAAGAAGGAAGTTGGTACCACAAGGAGATAAAGAAAAAAGATGACTTGGATGTAATGCATTCGACCAGCGACGACTAGATGCATATAAGACCGTTGCAGTTCGGTGATTTTGTTTTGTCCTTTTACCTGTAGTTGCATATTCAACGGCTACTACCTGCCTTCTCTCTCTTTCTCCCTCTCCTACCGGCTAGCTAATTTATTGGCAAATCCTTTTTTGCTTTACATCCTCCAATACGTTTAATTACTGCAAATTAAATTCGACAGAAGATTAGGTTAAAGATACATATGCAAATAAAACTAGCTGATTCAAGGTTCGGAGGCCTCTGAATTGATTCCATTTCTTTAGCTTATTTGTAAGTATATAATTGTTTTTAATAAAATTTAGCACCGTAGTGATGGGTCCGTTCATAAATAACTATTAACAAGTGAGCTTTACTAATAACTACAGAGACTGGGGTTCGTTTCCTCGATTTCCTGAAGGACATTTACATAGAGGATTGGGCCAGTTCAGGCCTTACTCAGTCTCATGAGGGAAAATGAGTTCCTGTATGCTCTTCAAATGAGGTAGTCAACGGTAGCGATAGGGTTTGCCCAAGACGCGATCATCAGGAATCATATTTTTGAATATCTCATAAGCTAACAGAGGGTTATCTGTTAAAATCGTTATCTAAAGCCAATATTTATAGTGGAGTTATTAACATATTATCGAGAATATTGCACCGGGTAGAGTTTAAGTGGAAAACTGTAGGAAACGTGTTATAACAGAGGAAAAAAAAAAATGACATGGTGAATATGAGACTGGAATTTGACCGACGTCGAGAAAGCTTCCTTGACGAAATCTGAAAAAATGCTGGGCCCAACAGTAAAAAAATATTAGCAAGATGAATCTGTAAAATGTTCTAGAAAAGATCCTTTGGGAAAGGGACGAGTCTTATTCTCACTTGTGAGGGTTTAGAAATTTATCATGTTTAGTTCGACAAGAAAACATTACCACTAAGAGATGAACGTGACTACGAGGGTGGTCTGAAAAGTTTCCGACCTAACAAAGCTTTTATTTCACTAGCTTTTATTTATTTTATTATCATCTTCATGTTGAGGTCGGAAACTTTTCAGACCACCTGTGTACTTCTTAGCAATGGTTTTAAAATTGTTAACCAGGCTTAACAATAAGTCTATATAATTCTAATAACCATTCAGTCCAAATAAACCGCCAATAACTAGTACCTACACAACTTATATAAGACGGGAAACAATTTTCGATACCCAAATTTCTTCATTTGTAACTCACTTAATGAGAGAAATCAGCTATTATTTTCACATAGAGTTTTGAAATTATTTTCATTTGACTTTATTTTAATTTTCAGGACTGTGAGCTATAATTATTAATAAAATATTTCTTAGTGAAAACAGCGAGCAGAAATTCAATAAATATTTACGAATCTCTCACTCCAACCACTCAATATTGATTACTTCATTTTATTTTTCGCTTAAGTATACATTTAATCAATTTATAGTAAAAAAAATCATGACATTATAAACAGAATGGCTATTAACCAGTTAATAACTTTGATTACATGTCCCTCAATGATAAGAGACGATGTTGGTGCCTGTATTCAACGGCGAAATATTGTCTAAAACGTTTTCTTAGGTCACAGATTATGGGCGGTTGCATAATGCGGTAATAGGCCCCGCTATTTTCATTGAACAGTCGCTCCGGCTTCCTGCTTTCGCTGGTGACTGAACTGCAGTTGAAATGTCGTCAGATTGTCCGGACGATAGAACACTTCAAGCGGACCGTCTCAGTGTTTTTATCACCGATCACGAGGTGAGAAGTGAGTTACGGGGATTTCATTCAGATTATATCCATAGCAACGGCCATAAAAACTGTACAAATTGATCTGATTTTGTTAAAGGCCGCTTTTAACAACATCCTAGGATACGTTGCATAATTTTAAACTCATAAAATATATACTCTCGTAATTTTAAATTGTCTCTCTAAATAGATTTTATAAAAAAAAAACAAAAAAACTGATATACTTGTGAATAGAAGGTGATGATTGGGCTCACTAGTATTGTATACATTGCATTGTTAATTTTAACTTCAATCTGATATTTTATTGTAACCCAACCACCTTCAAATGCATCAGCGCATCGCAGAAAGAGGAGAAATTGTTTGAAATTGTAAATTGCAAATTGTTAAAAAATGTTAATAAATTCAGGAGTTAAGAAAAAAAAACTGATACACTAGGAATGCCCACAGCAGCTATACACCATGTCGGTTTCCTTCTTGAAGGACAGATCGGTGAAGGTACGGGTACGTGATTGCCGCTCTAACCCATTCCCTCTCACTTGTGGAGTTCCTCAAGGAGCGGTTTTGTCTCCGGTTCTTTTCAACATGTGCACATCTGAGATTGTTGGGGTAAACTATAAGAAAGAATGCACAAAGAGCTCTTACGCAGACCGAGTCGGTTTTTAACGTAATCAGTGAACGACTGGGGAAGTTAAGCATCACTGTAAAAGCCGGGAAGACCGACTCCGTAATATTCTCCATCCAAAAGGCAAAAAAGCTTTGCCAAAATCCTATACTATAGATGTGCAAGAGAACTCACCTGCTTTCTCACAGTACTATCTGGGTATAAACATGGATAGGCATCTCCATTTCTCTACCCATTTTAGTAACGCAATAGGAAAAGGACGGCACAGGTTTTACCGGCTTCACCCGGGACGGCTAACTTCACCGAACCTGTCGCTTCGTCTCAAGCTGATGATCTATAAATGTGTCCTCCGGCCAGCTCTGCTGTATGGTGCCCCGCTATTTACCCACTTGACTGACCATACAGTCAAATGTATCCAACATTTCCAGAATGGGATCATGCGAAAAGTGGTCCGACATACCTCTCGAGAGAGTTTAAAGAACGCTGACCTGCACCCGTTACTTGGTGTGCCGTCGGTGGGAGAGTTCATCCACCAGAGACCCATATCAAGTTTTTTGACTCGTTGCACAACCTCACAAACCCATTATTCAACACTATGAGCCCACCACCCCTCCTGTATCGATGGCAACAGACTGTCGGGGAAAATTAGGTTATCATTTAGTTTAAAGTTTGATAAAAAAGTTGAGCCCCATGACCTTTATTAGGGTCAGTTCAGTCCAGTCACATATAATGTGTATCATTATACTTGTTTACTACATTATATAATTTTTACAAAACCTGTATATAATGTAGTGACGCTACAGGAAATACAAAGATATACAAGTATTGATTGATGTAATATCAATTGTAAAGTGGTACGAAATATCCATCTTTTGACGTTTCATAATATTTAAGTTCTTCATACAGCATATGTTTCGTTTATGCATCAGTCAAAATAAATCAAAATTGAAATTTCATTCCCTTGCCAGAAAATGTTTTTTTCAATATTTAAGCTCCCACATTACATTATTAGTAGATAGTGTGGACAAATATATAAATACAATTTATGATTTCAATTGGAGTAGGTTTCGGGTCTTTTTTGGAATAGGGACCCCTTATTGTTTTATTTTTTCATTTTTCTAGTCTATTATCTGTAAATGAAAGGCTCTGGGAAAGTGTTTAGTAAAAGACGTTTTAATGTTTGAACATATTTATTCTGGTTTACGTCATTTAATAATTAATTGAAGAAATTATTACCACTGTTTATTTTTATTTCTTGCCTTTGCTTTTGCCCGTAACGATTCAATTCGTTGTGTATGACTACCTGGGGTGGGATCTACGAAAGTTTGTGAATGATCCACAGTACAATTCAACAGTTACAACCAGCTGGTAATTCATTCCTGGTATGTTAATAATGCGGGTGTAGGATCTGTAATCTGTAATAGTATCGGTTGCTAATCCTAGTTCCTCTTGACAAAATTTAGTAGGTGTATATTCTTTTGTCTAGCAGTATAGAAATATTAGCAATATATATTGGTATCAGATACCAAGGTTCGCTAAGAAGGGTCAAAGTAAACATAAAAACATTACAGGAAAGGTCAAAGATGGCAAAATAACCAAAACAATGCTAGTATCAGTGGGGTCCCTATTCCCAAAAAGACCCTAGATATCAGCACAATATTGGAATAGTAGAATTTGAATACAATGAATGAAGAGGGTATTTGCAATATTTTATTGCCGTCTAAGATATTACAAAAAATGATGTTTCAGGAGCCGAAATAAAAATCAAGTATTTAATGTAAATCCGGTTTTTTTTCTATCAATATTTTATGTACTTACACTTACAATTTATCTTGACATGTACAGCTCTTAATATACTAACGATATTTTTAAAAAAGATGATTTTGAATTGTTGAGATGGTTTAACTTTCTTATTTTTTATCGAGCTTTGTTGGAAATCCCAGCCCTAATACATACATGTCTTGATAGTTTCTGAATTAATTTACGATCTCCTTAATTTTTTTTACACGTATTTAAAAAAAATAGCTTACATCATAACTGATATGAATAAAAATTGGATGTCATACGTTGATTCTTAGATCAACTTGTATCATTTCACGAATATTATTGTTCATTATTGTTGTCAACCACAGAGAACTGTTAAAAGCTCTGTTAGTGGACAATAATTTGCAATAAAGAAAAACCATAAACGGTCATCATCTTTTGTTTATTTGGTTATAATAAAGTCTTCGAAATAAACAGGTTGCACGTATGACCAATAGCAATATTAAAACTTGTAAATTTGAAACGGGTGCGAGGAAGCAAACATGTGCGTTAGCACCGAACAACATTGAGTAGGAATAAATTTAACGACCACTAATACATGATATAAGTAGCCATTTCCTTGACATGAGCAGAAAATAAGTTTTAACATTAAAATTTATCGGGGCAAGCAACACGGTGTACACAAGGCCGCTACTAGTTTCTTAATCGAGGCGTCAATAAATTTAATTTATCATAGTCAATTCCCTCTATGCAACTGCCTTAATAAAAGTAATTGAGAGCTTGAAACTGTATTTTATAAAGTTAATGGCATTTGGATAACAGAAGAACGTTTTATTTATTTTTTATTGATCAAGACTAGGCAACCGCATTATAGTGAAGGTCCTAGCTTCTGATCCATGGGCGGACGGTGTATTTCCACTGTTTTGTTAGTTTCTGAATGAAACTTGATTATATACCATTAGTAAATTGGTTAAATGTTATAAAGTATATGGTATCTGTTGCCTGCCGAAAGACATCGACATTTAGAAAAAAGGAACCCTATCGTTCCGCAACATACGCCTACTTCGTTGAAATGCTATTAAGCCGTTTGATAATTAGCAATATACAAAATAAAGACCCTCTGGTACATTTGGGGAACGAACTTAAATTAAAATAGCAAGATAAACGACAATTAACACTTAAAACATATCAAATCGTTAACATAAAACAAATTAACTATAAAAATGGCAAATATCTGGTCAACATAGGTAGACTGTATTGACAAAACGACTCTTACCTTATGACTGCAGACAGCCTTAGACATGTAATACCTACTACATTATAAATAATACTATATTGCACAAGAAAGGAAAAGGTTATGGGACTAATTTTGAATTAGGCATGAACGTTTCTTTTCACGCATGAATCATCACAACAAAGAGAGAGATCTTCATTTGCGTCGCAAGCTCAACCAAAAGCTGAGATCGTCACAACGCGTTGGAGAGCCTCAGCATGGAGGTGTGAACACAACCAACTTGTCCCTCAGTAGACAACTATACGATTCGAATTCGTAGTGACCACGACTGCGTATCGCAAGGACTCAGCCCTAATCGGACTTAAAACTACCCAAAAAAGCTCTGCCACAGAAGAATGCTTTCCATCACAAAGAGAAATGAGTGCCCAAGTTCAGGTTTTTCGCTCTCTTCAGCGAAAGGTTTTCTTATTTGTGGGCCGTCAAATATTCTTGCTTAATTTTTTCCGTACTCAACTAGGCATTTTTCCCACTATATATATCTAAATCCGTTCTATGCAGTGAAGGTAAATATGATTTTCTCTCGTTCAACTAAGGGGTTGCTAATGATATTTCCTCAACGTCCAAGTTTTCTCTCATAGGCCACTCTTTTCGAACCCAGCTGGTGTGTTTTGTCTCTGCTATCCCAGAGGCACAAGAAGTAAGGATATTTGGCCACTTCCTGTCTTATCTTATCCAAGACCAAAACTATGATGTTATATTTTTCTTTCATATTCGTCGAGTGAGCAATTGATATTGAACCGTATTTGTTACACAATGGGAAGGGCACGTTTCAAACTTCGCTTCGAGCGGTCAATAAATAGGCGCCAATCATGTGGAAAATAGTCTGGAAGACCCATTTTTTCCATTAGCTCTCTAATTTAGTGAAAAAATACAAGATTGTCTTCTTGAGAAAAGAAGGGTAGCAGACCCTTTCCTCTTGTACGGTAAAATGCAATTTTGGTTCCTTGTCCCAGGAAATTTAATAAAGAAGCTTCTTTTGACAGGTTGAGATCTCTGGTGAGATAATTTAAGTAGTTGGAAGTTGAGGAATTAACAGCAGACTGAAAACTGGGCAAATATGCAGGAACCAATCCTTGTATATGTAATTTATAAATGCACAAAATGGATGCAGAACTAAACATTTCTTGTAGTAATGCATCTTAAAAAAAAATCTTATCTCAAAAAGTAGATCCGATAGATCCTAGGCACCAAAAAATTATTTTTTTCTTGTAGCCCTGTGCAATTGGACCAAAATCATTGACCAAATATTCGCAAATTTCAGTTCCTTAAAATAGTAAATATGTCATATCCCCCAACTATATATCCCTGGCCTATAACATTTCAGTTTCCCAATTAAAAATAGGTAAAATTATTTTCTCATTAAGCGAGAAATGAGTGCCCATGACGTGCTCTGGTGTCGACGTTCTCAACCAAAATTACCTACAATTTCCCTTATAAATGATTTTCTAAAGAACTATCAAACTAATGATTAATGTATACAATAATTTTGCTGGGAATTTAGTGGACTTGAGTACCAAAAATAATTAAGACGGTCATTGAAAGCGTGTTAGCTGTTACTTTTTTCGATTGTAGATTATTCCTTATTAAATCCATTATTTTTTTATCTAGTTGATATAGTAAATTATAAGCATAAAATTTAAGACTTCAGTTTATCTAACATTGCAACATGTTACAAAATCTGTTCTTTAGATAGGTCGTTTTATGGCCTCAAAACAATTGAGCATGACGTACCATTTAGATGATTTTTTTTTGCGTAAGATGGCCATCTTTTGGCACAGAGAGTTGCTAATACCCAAATGCTAATAGCTAAATGTATACTCAAACTCAAATTCGAGTTAAAAATAGAAGTGATAAATATAAGCTGAAATAACAGTTTAATAGAAGGCCTTGAGTTGAAATCCTGTCCATGTTACTATTATTTCTTTAACCAATAATTTACATTAGTGGGATTACTTAGCACAACTAACAATTATTATATTCATTAAACAGGTATAAAAAAAAATACAAATTTCACTCTCATATTTTTCTAATTGTACCCTCCAATCATACATACCTTAATCAAAGTTATATAATAGATAAAACTATTTCCATATTTAAATATCTCACCAGGACAGTTAGTTCCGGTTTCTGTACACTACCTGTGTAAGCGAAACCCTATACCCCCCATATTATTCCGTCATACTTTCAAATAACTTTCTCCATATACTTCTATCACTAAAATCCAACTTTAGAAATAGTTTGAGTTTTCGCCCAAATAGGTAATGTGATCCTAGAGGTTTCAAGGTAAGCTCGTTTAGTTTGAACCGTTTATCATTATCTAATATTACCTTTGTTTTGGTTTTGCTGGAGAAAGGCCTCAAACGTAGGTATTTATTGGTTACTATATTTTCCATAATTATATACTACTTTGCCTCACAATGGAATTAACAGTCTTTCATTTTGCTATGACGTTATGCAAATGTAATTAAGAATATGACATTTTTATAAAAAAAATAATAATAATACCATAAACAAACATTTATAAAGAAAAAAATACACATCAAATAATTGGTAGATCAAAAAATAAAATAAAATAACAAAATCGGTGGTGTTTATGAATCAATCCAGGAGCACAAGGAATGGTTAGACATCATTCTTTCTCTCATGACTACAGCTTAGCAATAGATATTATGCCCGCATGATCTGTAACATGAGTGGTCACTGTGCCTAGAAAAGGCACATGCTACTATACCCTCCCAACCCATCAAAAATTAACACTGCTTCATTCGATCATTAACCATTTCTTGACCAATATGTGTGTTCCATAGCCAATTACTTCTCGCTGTATGTTAAAACGTTTCCAAACTAATTACAGTGTTTACCATAGCCCGTGCCCATAAGGGTTACTGCGTTTCTCATCCGGGAAAGAGATTGGTGGCTATAAGCCATTAGCCCGAGGCAATAGCTGCCGTTCAGTGGCAGGATGCGATCAGATCGCGTGGGCGCTTCCACCTGATCCACCCAGACGTTGCCCAAAGCCGGCGCCCCGATAATGGACTTAGTCTTGGATACGTAGGACGGGATCTCTTCGTGGGCAGGCTCTTCGTCTTCGTTTTGCCATTCGTAGCGATGATTACCCCTTCTAGGCCCGAGTCTACTTTTCCGAAGGATCTCCTAACGGGTTGAAAGCTTTTTTCCGTTTTGTTTTATTCGCTCTTATAATAGGGACAACATCAAATAATACAGGTTCCATCGACTTTCATACTTATATATGTAAAATCTTCTGATATCTTGATCCTTTTAGTGGGCCATGATTTGAATCCAAATTGATTTTTGGATGAGTTCATATATATGGTTGAAAGATTCGGAATGTCTGTAAGGTTGAGACCATTTTCCGAATTTCGATAGATCAAGCATCAGTGCATTTCAATTATTATATTAACTAAATTTGTATATTTGAATAATATGGGAGTAGAATAATTTTTGAACAATCTGCACCCTTCTGTCAACATTGATCAGTTCAATGTCATATGCCAAGCTTCATAATTGCAATTTTTTTAAATAATCAAGCCATAACATCTCATCTTCACGGACGTACGGAACGCTGAACGACTTACAATTCCTGTTATAGTGAGTAATTATTTTGTGATTGTCATCAGGCTTTTTCCTTCAGAATATCAATTTTTCACACATTGTTAGTTGTGCTATGCTGCTTTTATAATAATGGCCAGCCAAAGAAACAAATACCAGGAACCTCCTGATCTACGGTATGTACTTTCGGAGTTGATCAATTGGAAAATATTTTATTTTCATCTAATAATCAGCTTGTTTTTAAAGTCATTATAGATGTTGTAAGTTTCTTAGTGTTACATAAGAGAGATATTTAGTAGTTTGTAAGGTCCTTCAGTCTTGTGAGTTTGAGCAAGACATTGAGTGCCAAGGATCTTTGGTAGTAGATTTGGCTCATTGCCAGCAAGTACCATTGATCCGTACTTACAATAATATTAATCAATTAGTGTCTTCCGTATTATTTTCAAATGTTCTTTTTCGATGCAATAGCTGCTATTCGTAGCCATAGCGTATGAGACCACTAAACCTAACTATAAGTCAAGATATATATTAAAAATAACTGGTCGTAATGATAGCCCTATTATAGATATTCATTAATTTTTCCTTGCGGATCGGTGAAGACAATTTAGGCGAGCTGATAGCTTTCGTAATTCAACGACCGCGCTCATCGGGAGATGAATCATTGATAATGATTAATAAATTTTAAATGATTATAATACTAATGAGCTATTAGTGGCTAATGGTGGCCGCTATCAAACAAGGCCCGCTATCAGACACAGATGAGGAGAATGGGAGCGGGTGGGTGCCCGAGGTGTTGGGCTACCGACTGCCCACGTGCCCTCTAATCACTATCATCACGGGCCAATCATAGCATCATGTATGATATGTTATTTGCCTCCGTCGGTCGGCCAACATACGGGGGCTACCGCGTCTTATCCGCGGGTTGTGTATGGGGGCGTTGCTTCAGCGCCTAGCTGTTCGCTTGAACATTTTTCTGGACAATAGTCGCCTAGAAATCATTCATTTGTTAAAAGATTCCGTCCCTGCCCTCTAATAATTTGCATCATTCGAAAATGCATATCAACTCATCAACAATATCATGTCTCCCCTTGAACCATATCGACGGCTAAATTACCGCCAGAAAGCATTGTACAACATGTAAATAGAAACTTAAAGCGTATTTTGAGTTGGAGTTTTTAAAAAATATTTGTATCTAAATTATATAAAACTAAATATGAATAATATAATAGTTTTGTAATCAACAGAATCACTGCTTAAAATAAGAAAAGAGCTGTGCGGTAAATTTGGAATTGGCAAAAGGCATGGCGTCTGGTGGTAAAAATTAGAAGAAAGTACTTTTTAAATGAGCTTTATAAGTTAGTATATTTTCGTTCAGCAATTGTTTTTAAGAGACTTATAGAAATGTTGGAAGTAGACATAATACCTATTACAAAATTTAATAGTTTTGATATTTAAAAACAGGTAGATCTCTGTAATTTTCAATAAGTTTTATAATTTTCAGAAAGTCTTGTCACTAGTTTTTTTTTTTATTCCATCCCTCTCCCTGTATCCGAGTTAGTACGGTATTTAGGCTCCCATCTCGACAAACGGCTGGCCTGGAACCCACATACAAGGCTAAAAAGACAAGAACTAAACAGCCGTTTAGGACAACTGTAAAGACTACTTCAAAGGACACCCCATCTCTCAATAGAAAATAAATTACTAATCTACAAGTTAAGCCAATCTGGACATACGAAACAGAGCCATCGGGGACAGCAAAAAAGTCGAACGTCAAGCGTATCCAATCCTTTCAATCAAAAGTCCTAAGAACAATAGTAAATGCCCCTTATTACTTCAGCAACAAACCCCTTCATAACGATCTTAATATACCTTACATTCTTGAACTCATCCCTTCCAAGTTTACGAAATTCCATATTAACTTATCACAGCCACGGGATAATCCTCCTCGGTAGCTGAAACGGCAGTGGCCTCATGACCTGCTATAAATGCGTGACAGTGGTAGCCCTGGCAATGGCCAGTTCCTCCAATCATTCAGGAAGCCACAATTTCCTGAGCGTATGTGGCTCTTGCACTCTTGATTAGCTTCCAGTGGCTAGTATCCGGTGACGTGGCTGACGGAGGAGCGTGGGGGACTTCCCAAGACTCCGCTTCCTCTTTCGCATGTGAGGGAGGTGAGAACCATGTGGATTTGGGAGGCATCTGGGCTGTTTGTAAATACTGTATGAATGAGGGAGTGAATGAAAATTGTAAATATGGTATAAATGCGAGCATTAATCACAATTACTTATTGCCTAATAAGGCAGATTGTAGTTTTAGCACAATAATGAAGTTTAAAGATATAACTTTCAATGTTCAGTAGTTCTTATAACCTCTCTTGATTTCGATTGGCTTAGAATGGGTGGTGAATTCGGGACCACTTCAGGTGGTACCCCGCCCGTCAGATAGCACTGTTAGAAACTTTGAAGAGACTTGTAAACTCATCCCCTTGTAAACAGTGGGAAACTAAGGCATAAGCTGGAAGAAAGAATTCTATAATAGAATAAAGGAATAGAAAAAAGCAATACAAAGAATCTCGGGACAAAATTGTAAAAAGGAAGGATTTGGTCCTTGGGAACAGCAATCCATCCTGTTCGTGTTTAATATGTTTCCTCAACTTCCGGTTAGGCTTTAGCGAAACCTATGTGAAATATTCCTCTAAGATAGCTAGTTGTTGATCCTCTCTCTTTGAGGTCAGTCAGCAAAGTGAATGAAAGAAGTCGGGTTCCAACGTGAATAAAAAATGCAATGAAATGTGAATATTTGGTTGTTTGTTTTTGTCAAGTTGAGCGTGATCCAATTCTGCTGGATGAACTGGATGAAACAAATGGGATAAGAATGGCCCGTGTCGCTTACGAAAACTGTTTTTACCTGTTTACAACTGTATTGAAAAAATAAACATTTTATGTAAAGACATGTTCCTGCTGAGAAGTACATGACTCACGGCTGCTGAGTGCTAACATCGTTTCCTCATGAAATCGACTGTTGTAAGCGATAAGAGGCTTGTAGCTCAGGGTGCATCCACAAGCAAGATGGCACTGCCGTGTACTCGGTGGCCTAAAACGTGTAAACCGTTCGAAAGCAACCACGCCATCGACCGGATGCAGGGTTTTCTTTTATTTTGAAAGTGGAGAAGAAAAAGGGAGGCATTGCCCAATGAGATTTTCCATATATGACTTTTCCGGAGGCGGAGCGGTTTAAGACAGTAATTTCTTATTTTCTTCTTTCTTTTTTTTCTACCTGCTATCTTATCTGAATCATTGAATACAAATGGAGAAGAAGTCCTTGTTTTCTTCTGTAACACATATTACAATGTTAACCAAATACATTTTTTGTTAAGAAGAAATTCAAAAAACAATTTAAAGCCTCTCGCCTGATTTTATCAGCTTGCTGAGTTTATGACAGTTATAAGTTAAAAGAAAAAATAATATTGATGGAGAAAAAACATGTATACCACTTGAATACTCCTACATCCGGGTAGAGTGCTTGGTCGAAATTATGTATTTTTATATAGGTATATCTATCCACTGTAATACTAGGTTCCGAATTTATGAAAACAACTGTAGTATTATGATACATCAAAACCAAGGGCTATCACCATCAAGTATCATACAAAGTACTCGTAAGTATAATTATTGATATTTTTTTAGATCTGATATCTATTAGTTTCAAATAATAGAGCCATTATTTAATGTACATTATTAAAAATATAATGGTTGTTGAAATTTGACATAAATACCATATAATACTTAACTTTGTAATTATATTTCTTAACACAATTGATAAGAAATTATGATTCACAAACAAACAAACTGTACATTGAGCATGTCCTTTTTCCAAGTGGGTTTAGTTGGTTTTTTTCCGAGTATGGTTCCTATTATAATAAAGAGCTTCAACTCTAATCTCTCGGGATCTAATTACGGGATTTTCGTCAGGTTGGTCTTAAGGCTGCTAAGGCACGTAGCCCCAATTATGTCTATAATACCTATCCCTCGCAATAGACAGCCTCAATCGTTTTTCTAATCGGTAAATACCCCGTGTATTTTCCACTTTTCTGTACTTATGGACTAGCTTTTGCTAGGATTTGCCTCAATATATTTAAGTCTTTTTGTGGTAAGCCAACCTTTATTGTGTTTTGATTGGGTACCATTAATTACGCATTATTCACGTTGCATTATTGTTTCCATACATAGTTTAATATCTCATTATATGAGATGAGTCATTATCTAAAGTCTATAAATTATGAAACAAATGACAAGGGCACTGAAAAAACTACACCAAATATGAACTAGAAATAACTAGTTATTGATGATTCCCTCCAGTCTATAAATTATGTTTTAAAGAATTGAGAAATTATGTCTTGGCCTTCTTATTCCACCTCACGCTATCTCTATTTCTCTCTCCTTCGTCTATTCAGGTTTTCCTTATTAAGAATTTCCCGGGGGCGAATGGAAAGTTTTCGAAAAGCGGCCTTTGCGGGGTCGTCGTACCCGAGCCGTGACCGTTTTAATGAAGTGAGTCAGGCGTCGTGGGCCGAATTACCAGCTGACCCAACGAGAAAGCTTACAAACTGAAGACTCCTTGCTTCCCACTTTTTACTTAATGCACATTGTTACAGATGGCAGAGGAATCTATTAGAACATGAAAGCGCACATTTCCAAAAGCCGGTAAAGCCACTAACTTTGGAGGAAGTCACACATACCTATCCCAGGCTGCGCAAAACTGTTTGATAATTCTAGTCGAATGTCGGATAGCTAACAAGATGTGTAAATTGACTTATTCCCCAATTCAGAGTGGACCCGAATTGATAAAAGAAAGTGAAGAAACGATATTGGGATATTCTTCTGGGACGGTGTGTGAGTTTATTATTAAATAGTTATTGTGGAAAGTCGATACTTTACTTTTGATCAATCATTTTATTTGTTGACCAATCTCAGTCAATAAAAATCACTTCATAAAATAAAAACAAAAATGTAAAAAGGCCACTCGGCAGGAGACCAGAAAGAAGACGAGGAAGCCCCCCACGAACATACAGAAAGGACAGCAACTAATGAGACCACACGACCACTAAATATTTTGTCTTTTTACTGGGGGCAGGCGTCCCGCAGGGCGGTCTTCTCAGTGCTCTTCTCTCCTGAGTTATTAGATGGCGTGAGTAGAATCTTGGCGTCTCATATTGACTTTTATTTGATTGCCAGGCTTTTGAAATGTTTAACATCAATTGAAATGATTAGCCAATAGATTTAAAAAATGAAACGCTTGTTTGGACCAGTGTTAGTACCTACTTTCTCACGCGATAAAGAATGCAACATCAGTTTATAACTATGTCAACCACAAGGGTCAATGATGCACTCAATGAAGCCAATGTTTGAATACTCAGTTTTAGTATCTTTTCCGATTTGCACATCCATAAACTAGGGATGAAGCTCGAGTTAGATTTCTATTAGGTCCAGCTGAAATTATCTGCTTTTATAATGCGTGTTTATGATAAACCACAGAACATTTATTGTGATTCTCTTTTTGCGGTCTTCAGTGGACAATAGCCGGGCGGAGTATGTGAATAAAGGTCGAATGAGTGACAAGAATGCTTGGTTGTTTCAGTGTTGGTCGTCGGTTGTTGTTGTTGATGGCGAATGTAAGCTTGTACGAGAACCTTGCTGACACAGTTACTTAAGAGTTTTTGTGTATTCCAAAGAATTCATTAGTCGGATTGTGTGCATAATGGCCTAAGATATATTCATTCATTTTTTTTTAACAGCTTCTTAGCAAGGAATCCTATTAATAAAAGGGGGCATATCTTTCACATATGTTTCGTAGACTTGTTTGTCAAAGCCTATGTGAGTATATTGTAGCTCAATAAGCCCAAAAGTGGAGGTCGTTATATCAAATAGACAAATGCCATTTTGTGTGTTATAATGTGCGTCATAAATTCTAAAATGCTAGATTCAGTTTTGGTCAGATTTATACCAAACATCCGGTAAGTTCATTAACACTGATTAATAGTATTTCTATAACTACAGGAAGTGCATCATTCTGGGGGATGGCTGTGGTGCCATCTTCACGAGCTGTGCTCTAAGAGCTCATTGGTACTGGAGAAAACTTCAGAATAGTAACCAAAAAAGCCGAACACCGTACAAGGGTATCCAATCCTTTCAATCAAAAGTCCTAAGAACAATAGTAAGTGCCCCTTATTACGTCATCAACAAAACCCTTCATAACGATCTTAATATACCCTACATTCTCGAACTCGTCCCTTCCAAGTTCATAAAATCCCATAGTGACATATCCAACCACCCTAATCCCCCAGTCATGTATTTACTCAATATTTATATATTTACCCACCGTCATTGCACTCCACCACTCATCCCTATAATCTTCTTCGGAAACTAAAATGGCAGTGGCCTCGTGACCTGCTATAAATGCGTGACAGTGGGAGTCCTGGCAATGGCCAGTTTCTCCAATCATGTCCTGAGCGTCTGTGGCTCTCGCGCTCTTGGTCAGCCTCCACTGGCTAGTATCCGGTGACGTGGCTGACGGAGGAGCGTGGGGGACTTCCCAAGACTCCGCTTTCTCTTCGCATGTGGATTTGGGAGGTCTCTGGGCTGTCTGTAAATATTGTATGAATGAGCGAGTGAATGATGAACTGTAAATATGGTATGAATGAGAGCATTTATCTTAATTACTTATTGCCTACTAAGGCAGATTGTAATTTTAGCACAATAAAGAAGAATAGTAACTATTAGGTAAGTTAGGTTATGGTATAGGTTGGTTAGGATCCCTCGTGAGGGAAATGCACCAATGGTTATTGCTTCAACGATATCAAGTATCTATAATCATGCTGATTTTCGAAGTTAAACAGTGTCCACATTTTTTTTTTAATATTTTGTAGAAATTACTTTTTCTCTATGCAGAACATTCTAGCTTATATATTTACGATTTCTTCACTAGTTGCCCGGGTTTTTTTATGTTATTTATGTAAGAATTCTATATTGTAAAGTCTGTTTTTAACTCTGTGTATATTGAATGACGGGTTCCAAAAAAAAACAAGATCAACAATCAATTTATTTCAAATAGAAACATAATAAAATCAATCTTGTTCGCAAGGACTGGAAGGGAATAATAAGCGTGTAGATAATTTTATTTTTTAATTTGTAAGCGTATTTTATAATCGTGAAAGAAGAAAAAGGTTGAGGTTCTGCAGTAGTCGAGCTGCCTGAACACTTTTTTTTTGTACATCTTTTTTCCTTAACAGAGAAGCAAATATTTCCCACCGATTGGTCACACGTTGGATATGATTGCACTATATTGTACTGGTGCTGCGGACCAGCTGCATGCAGCCAGCGACACTTGCAGCCACGCCAATAAGGACTGCAAGATTTACGGCCGCCTCAAGCTAGATTTATCTGCAGAGTGGCTAAGCTGCCGGTTAATCTATACACGAGGCTAAGCTCTACAAGTGTCTACCAGCTCATTAGGCTCAGCGGAACCCCAGGGGTCCCTCTCCTCCGCTATGGCCAGCTTTGTCCCACATTTTATGCCTTTCTATATTCTTTCATTTATTACCTGCCCTACTCGTGTTTTTACACACCCATTAGTCCCTCGTTAGGCCCTTCGACGGGATCTCTTCCCGTTAAATTATAATATTTTCAAAATGTAATCTCCAGTAACGTTCTTTCTTTGTCTTTTCCGAACCCAATATTCACTTTTTATTGTTCTTGAGAATGAATTGATTGATCTGAAATTTGTTACCAGTATTTTATTTATAAAAGTTTAAAAGACTTTAAAGGAAACAATTTAAGAAATAAAGGACTTTTATATATATTTTAATAAAAACTGCACAACTAATCTGGCCAGCTAATCTGTCACTAGTTAATGGCATGACCGCGAAGGAGATGAGATTTAACTGAAGTGGGGGTGTATCACGTATATCTCTTTAATGTCGGGATGTAATCTTTTCATTTAAGTCTATGGAGGTTTATACTGTATGAAAAAATGTCAGGAACCATAACATGCTTCAGCGAAACAACAGATTATTAATGTGTTAATAATTAATTTTATCCTGGTCCTGCTTAAGCCGTGTTCCCACGACGTCGAACATTCAAGTACTCGAGCTCCGTACTTCCAAACTTGTGGTACGCAAGGAACCACCTCCAAGGTGTGATGGTTTGGCAAACCTCTCGTCCACGCGTCATTGCCAGAGTTGAGATTGTTTGGTTGTTCCAAATGCAACAAATTTACGAATCGGGCAGTCATGTGTAGGTAGCGTGTGCCGCAACGGCTTATGTACTGAGTAGTGAATATTTGTAGAAGAAAACTGTGAAATGCAAAGGAAGTTAGTGGACGGAGTAATTAAATAAAAGTATATACCTAAATATAATACTAAAACTAATAAAATGAAAATATAAATTTTAAATTAGGCCGTTTGGAAAAAGCTGTTACACTGCAATTATTAATTGTCTAAAATCCTGCTTAAATTTATCGTGTCACGCTTACGACTTAAAACTGGAAACCATCTGGAGAATATGAAGATCAAATTAAATGCTGCATAGCCAAATTCTATCAATAGACAAGAAGTTTTTAAATTCACACTGTTACTTGGAGTTTCCACCCACTTCGCTCTGATAGATTAGAGCATTAAGACAGTAGTAACTGACTTAATAAATTCAAGGGCCATTTCAAGTGCTAGTGTTGTGGGAAGACAAAATTTCGCTTTTTTTTCTTAATATCTTAATCCCGCAATCCGATTTATTTGTATGCAGATACAATGCTAAGTGACTAAAAAAGGGGAAAAAAAACTTCATATTTATTCCACTCCATTGTGAACTACTTGACAACAAACTCGAAATCAAACAGGTCGTGGGAACGGGTGCAAGAGCCTAATGCTGCCTTGTCGTTCACCTTATGTTGAAAGAAGCTTTAACGTCGGAAGCATTTACCGGAATTTCCCCGGCAAGGACAGACCACCCCTAACCTCTTCGAACCTTCATAATTTTAAGGAAAGGAGAGCTTCATAAATAAAATATTTTGATAAAAGCAGACCGAACGATAGCATAGTTCAGTGCTACTGAGACCCACGACACGAAGGACCACACATAGATATATACATAATGTTTTACAAGCGATGATTTCAACTTAAAAATCATTTATGGCTGACATTTGTAACGGCCTAATGGGACCAGAAATGACTCGAGGCACACGATGCCGTCTAGATGCTCCCGGTTTCGTTTTTTTAAGCAATTCTGGTGGTGAATTTATAGTTTTTAATTTTCATTAGTATCATTTTGAGAACAACCCCCAACTGTGACCTCCCATGGTGCCTGCTGCCAACTTAACGATTTTACTGTGACAGCATGAGGATATCGTTAGCTCTGGGTCGCCTTAGCTCCCATGTCCCTCCAACAGTAAATAAATACCAGCTCCCTTTCATTTCTTACCGACTTCTGTTAATTCGCGCTCTGATATACCAGGAGTCCTGTCAGATAAAACTGTTTTTGTCGTTGTTGTTTTTTTTTTAGAGAACTTGGCCCCTTCGACGAAAAAAAACCTGTGTCGGCTTCTGAATGTCACATTACTTATTTCATTTTATCTACCATGGTCAATTAAATTGGTGATATCCGTTTATAAGGATGCTGCCATGTCCAAATCTTTAGATGTTATTCGTTATAAATTTGTCATATGTAGTCCTTAAATGAGAGCGGACAGTAGTCATAAGTGTTTAGAAAAGCAAAAGAACAGCACTGAGTTATTCCAAAAGGGTAAGTATTGAACCCGTGTTCCAACACCAGGAAACTGTCAGGGTGCCCGAATTGGGGATGGTCCACAACTCACTCCCCAGAAAATTGCTATCGAAATGCCAAAATGCCGAAGTAGGATTTTTGTGAATAAATAAATTCCACGGTTTTTAACAGAAATATATATTTCTTAACTGATTTTTTTGAAAATTAGATTCCCATCATCAGGTGGATGTGTGATGATTTTTATAAAAAACATTATGTCAAAAATATCTAATTTGGTTAAGACAAAAGATAAATAGAGAGAAACACTTTTTTTAATCACGACAGGCTGCCCAATTATATTAGATTGCTACAACACAGCAAACAATTCAATCAAATAACAATACGTTTAAGGAAAAAAAATGAAATATAATTAATTAAAAGTAATATAAAAAATTTCTAAGACCAATAACAATAAAAATAGAGCTAAAACATCAAATAAATATGATTGATATCATTTGATAAGTATTAAAATTGGTTTGTCTCAACATACTAAATCAAATATAATAATTAGTTCGAAACACAAACAATGTGTTTGAATAATGGTCGGATTTGGTTAATCAGTGAATAGTAAATGTCCGAATAAATTTACAATTTCAATTAATCCAAATGTCCAAATGTTCTATCAGATGACTAAAGAAGCTTCATGGTGAATATTGTTGTATTATTTATTATTTGATATTAAATTTTTAATTCATCATTTTCCAATTGGTTTGTTGATTTATTTCTGGCATTGTGGAGTAGTGTGGCACAATTTGCAGTATATTGCCTGAAAAACTGTACCGAATTTTCTGATTTGTTTAATATTTCAATTTTGATGGGTTCTCCCAACATACGACAGCTAAAAAGCCACAATCGATATTATATAATCCTAATTGTTCCTTCAGCGGGACGGATTTGTGAATCTTTTCATTTGTGAATCACGAACGGTACCATGATTTTTTTTTTTCTGTGAGAAGACCTTGGTATTTCTGGCACCATTTTAAATCACGTATTTTTTATTCTTTCTTCATTTCAACAATGGAGCGCACCGTTGCTAAATAATTAACTTGTGCAACTCTTGTCCCTAGTAGTCTAGGAAGCCCAGCTTTCTATAAAATTTATTTCGGGCGGTGAACCTTCTACGCAATGAAAAATCCAAAAGTTAGACTGGCCATTTTGGCTGCTGGTAATTTAGCAGTCAGCATCCGAAGAACCTATGGAGTCACCGCTTCTTAGTCCTTGTCTCAGCGATTTGTCACGCAGCCCCCAATGCAACACCTGTATGTCGCGCGACACTGTTGCACATCTCACATCAAAGTTAGTTAAAGACGACTGATACAACAAACATTTATCACAATTACTTATTGCCCAATGAGACAGATTGTAATTAGTTCATAATAAAGTTGTATTATTAAAAAAAAAAAAACACAAATTTTTACTTTTATTATTACTTGAGTATTTTAAAGGTTTTCAAAACCATAAAACATTGTGTATACACCCATGTTTATGCCTGTCTGTCTGCTCTGTAGATTGTTCGACCTTCAAACATGAAATGTTATTTGGAGATTCCATTTAATCAACCTTTGACATGAAAACTATTTTCAAAAGCATAATCAAGAGGTATCAATTAATTACTTTTATAAATTAAGTAAATTACCTAATATTTTCTTAATTAATCAAAAAGTAGATATTTGTCTGTAATTTTATGTTCGGTCTCAAATTAAAGTTCTTAACTTCCTGAATAATAATATGTAATAGTTCATGGGACTTGCTGACTGGACCATCATTAAGACAAATCATTAACGTAAAATTCATTATTATCATGTTCGAACCGTTAACTCATCCCATTATCTACTTAGACTTGATATATTAAACACCCCAACGATGCTCACATTATTATTAATTATGATTAAGATTAAAATCAATCTTATGGCAATCGACAAAGTGAAATTTGGTGGTTTGGACAAACTAAAATGAGATTAACGACAGACTTTGTTAAAAATAACATTAATGGTAAACTCATTTGGATATGATGACAAACTCAAGTAGAGTATGAATCAATGGGGCATATTAAAGAAACTTCTTTTGAGAATGAATTCTAATAAAAATAATTCAATGACAACTATATTAATTATAGGGATGTTACAAGTACACTTAAAAAACGTTATACGTAATTACGTTAGGTTAATGAGAGAAATATTTTTCTTTTTCAGAGAAAAATCTAAATTCAAGAATAGATATGAATTCATACTGTCATTCTTATAATATTTTACTATGTAATTACATCTTTGTAGAGTCTAGAGAATCAAATTAACTTGACTTCCTAACTTCAAAGGTTCAAAGAACCTGTCTTTTTTTGAGTCTTCGCTGATCATTTCCAGGGAGGGATAGTGAAAGAAGAACCTAAATGATAGATATGCTCAAAAATAAATTAATTAAATTGTTTATAGCGTCGATTTACATATTCAGAAATTAATATCTCTACAATACGTAACCTTACTAAAGGGTTTGGTAAGGTTACATATAGAGAAGGCATCTGAAATGACTTTTTGAAGAATTTTCTTCATATTGGAAATTAGTCCTTGTCTCAGCGATTTGTCACGCAGCCCCCAATGCAACACCTGTCTGTCGCGCGACACTGTTGCATATCTCACATCAAAGTTAGTTAAAGACGACTGATACAACAAACATTTATCACAATTACTTAATTGCCCAACGAGACAGATTGTAATTATTTCATAATAAAGTTGTTGTATTATTATAAAAAAAAAAAAAAACATTTCCGTAAATTTCCGGCTCTCGTATGGCCAACTCAGTTTGATAATTTGGTTGCTTTTTGATTGTGCTGTTGGTATAACTTGATAGGTTGCAGTACATGTAAATCGGTCTAATCGGTCTGCCAACCAATTGTGTCATAAGTAGCCCAACTATTTTTTATGAGAACTTAATGGCCAATGCTTTGCCAAAGCTTTGCAGGTGGGCATGCTGTTCAATATATGTAAGCATCGCATTTATTTTTTTTAATTCATTTTTAACATCCAATTTGAAACCATCTCTCTAAAGAGGATAGATGATGACCAATAACCATGCACGGGTTGGTTATTAAAGCATAAGCTCATTGTACATCGACAGAATATCCAATAAAAAATAATATTGTGCAAAGCATTGACTTAAAACACTTCCTTGGATAACACCTGCTAATAGAAGTAAATAACTTGTAGAATGGAAAAGAAAAAAAAATATCAAGCAATAATAAATTCTGAGATTACTGAGCGACTCGTTCAAGTACTTGAAGTGATCTGTTTACTTCTTTTAATCTGGATTATCTAAAAATTTATATCCTTTCTTAATAATAAGTATCAATATTACTGACTTTCATCTACAAGATTCTTATGGTATACGATTTACCTTATTTATGATTGTATATTGTATTGCCCATTCTTTTGGTGATGTATTTTTATTTTTTTTCAATTAAAGATATTATTTCAGAAGAAGAAAAGAAGATGTATGGTGATATATTGAGTAATAGGTAGCCCTTGTTGATGGAGCTCTTGCTAAATAACTTTTATTCATTTCGACCTCAACGAATTGTCCGAATGCTGTCGAAATGTGACGGAGCACGAAGGCCCGGATGCTATGAATCCTCGAATTGGAAATAAGGTTCGGTGAAATAGGTTTATGGTGATTTGTCGGTTCGGTCGGGGATAGAATATGTTAGCCGAACCGGTCGGGCCTATGAGCGCGACCTGGCTCTCAATCACTCCTACGGCCGATATCCCGCGACTCCGAGCGTCAGCTAAAAATAGACTCTAACTTGCTCGCTTAAGTTGAGGTTAAGTCTATTGCCGCTAATATATATTTAGCTCTATAACATATATATATAATAGAATATATGTGATTATGTGGGTTCACGACGGTTTTTGTAACTGGGGTCCCGAAATTGCTCAAAGCGACGAAAAGAGCCAAAAACCGCGAACTAAAGTCAATTTTTCAACTACTTCTGAGTAGAATAACGATTCATTACATATTTCTACCAGCATTAAATTCCTCATTTAAAAACGATCATAATCATATCCCACACCCCCGCTACATCTGGTAATTAACAAAGCACCAAACTTCAAAGAATTCGATTTCATCAGAAACACTAACAGTTTAGAGTAATATTTCATTTTTGAAAAAATATATTTACATTTAAACCAGCTTTTTCCAAGTGACCTCGACGAGATCGAGTATTGGTGCAACCAATGGCGAATCAAGGTCAATGAAGGAAAATGTTCCCACATAACCTTTACCCTCTGCCGCAAGTCCTGTCCACCAGTCTTTTTAAATTCAATTCCTCTCCCTGTGTCTGAGACAGTACGGTATTTAGGCTTCCATCTCGACAAAAGACTGACATGGAACCCACACACGAGGCTAAAAAGACAAGAACTAAACAGACGCATTGGACAACTGTACAGACTACTTCGAAGGACATCCCACCTCTCAATAGAAAACAAACTACTTATTTACAAGGTTATACTTAAGCCAATCTGGACATACGGAATAGAGCTATGGGGGACAGCAAAAAAATCGGACATCAAGCGCATCCAATCCTTTCAATCAAAAGTCCTAAGAACAATAGTAAATGCCCCTTATTACGTCAGCAACAAAACCCTTCACAATGATCTGAATATACCCTATATTCTTGAACTCATCCCTTCCAAGTTCATAAAATTCCATAGTAACCTATCCAACCACCCTAATTCCCTAGCACAGTCGTTGCACTGCACCACTCACCCCTATAATCCTCTTCGGAGATTAAAACGGCAGTGGCCTCGTGACCTGCTATAACTAAGTGATAGTGGGAGTTCTGGCAATGGCCAGTTCCTCTAATCATGTCCTGAGCGTCTGTGGCTCTCGCGCTCTTGGTCAGCCTCCGCTGGCTTATCCAGTGACGCGGCTGACGTAGGAGCGTGGGGGACTTCCCAAGACTCCGCTTCCTCCTTCGCATGCGAGGGAGGTGACCCTTGTGGACTTGGGGGGCCTCTGGGCTGTTTGTAAATATTGTATGAATGAGCGAGTGAATGATGAATTGTAAATATAGTATGAATGATGACATTTATCTCAATTACTCATTGCCTAATAAAAGGCAGATTGTAATTTTATCTTAATAAAATTGTTTGAAAACTGAAAAAAAAAAAAAATTTATCAGTAGTTCATCTTGAGACATATTTTAGCTCTCAATGCGTACACCAGTAAATTATTTTACCTTTTTTTTTACGTTTAACTTAAAAGTTGAGCTAAGGTACAGATGAAAGAAAAGTCTTCGTTATGACATAACTAAACACATTATCATTGCTTATCAATTAAATGCATGTGTTGCTGTGTTTCCATTCGAGTTAATTAATTTTCAAGACTTGAACAAAGTCTCTAGCTCTGCAGTGAATACGCCTTGTTTATATTAATACCTATTTACACTTTAAACTAATTTTTTTTCCCATAATTTTAACAATATTTTGAGAGCGGGATAAAATTTTTTTTCGGAATCGATAGAGTGGTGTCACAAAAAAAAATCGATTTCCGAAATCAAAAGCCAAACTGAAATTTGGATGCTAAAAAGTACGTTTTTTCAATCCTAAACTTATTAAATCTATTTTATTTGGAATGTTTTCGGCTCAAACTGTAAACAATGAAGCTCATGGACTACTCACCATGGCCAGTGAACATTTCAATATACTTTGTACGACTTCGATAATCATGGGAACGTAATTTCCTCATTGATAGACCTGGATGGTACAACTAATATGTAGATGCAAGTGTAAGTTTAGTATGGTCCATTTATAAATTTGGCACCATAGTTATGTTAACCACGTTGTGACACCATGTTGTATCTAAAAGTTACAACCCTAATCCAATCTCTTGGTATTTGAACCTTAGGCAGTTTTCCTTGTATCAAGAAATATACTGTATAATATAGTTGTTAACATCTTGGGTTCAAGTCTCAAAGAACATGTTCTTTCAGTTAAATCTATAGAGTCACCTTTTTACCTTAAATACGTTTCTACAACTAGGGGCTTTCCTAAAATCTCAACCTCCTTTGTTCAATACGAAATATTTTTGTTATTTTAATATTGTATAAGTTTGCTTCAGCAGGATGACAGCAAACTTATACAATATTTTATTTTCCATAAAACAAAAATATGGCCACAAACCAATGGAAAAGTTATTTTAACATAATGATATATTGTCTATATATAATGCATATATGTATAATTTTTTCCTATAAATATTGTCCAATGCCAGTAGAATATTTCATATCGATTCATGACGTTTATTAGTGATATCATCTCCATTCCCTGTCGTTTATATGTTGTGGTATAAGTGAGGTCAGGGGTGAGCAGTCAATTGACCATAATTGGAATATAATTTATGTGACGTAACTTTAAATAAAATTTCATAAGCACATAAAAAAAATAAGCAGCCAAGGGTACATAAGGTTTCAATATGTGATAATATTTATTTGTCTACGTGCCGATCCCTCGTACAAATAGAGTTGACCTCCAAATCATCACAATTTTGCTTTTATATCATTGATACATTAGAATAGAATAGAAAAAATATTTATTCAGGGATTCTGTCCTGTGTGGATAATAACACTGTAAAACTGTAAAAAAAATAATAATGCATCTCAAACAGCGCAAAAATAAACTAACAATAATAAACTAAAAGTCATACCTCAAAAAACAAAATAAGGAAAATTATAATGAAGAGGGAAACATAATAGTAGTAAAATAAAACACAAAAATATTTAGTGGTTACTATTTTAAAAGATTGCAACCATGCGTTCATCGACACAACAATTAAATGGTAGTAGTTGTATATAGTTAAAAATCAAAATAAAATATTAGCAATACATAGATGATAATAATAATTACATAGATATAAAAAAAACCAACCCAGCATAGAAAATAAATTATTATTGTATGTAAACACTATTATAAATGTTTAATTAAAAGGTGATGGTGCTCACTTAATTTGTTACATGGCGAGCACCATAACCTAGTCCTTTTTGCACTTACATATGTTTTAACCATAAAAAGATCATGTTAGTTTTTTTGATAAGAACTCCATAAAATGCATGTATTATGCAGTAGAAGGATTACCCACAGCTATTTTATATTGTTCTTTTATAATTTAAAAAAAAAATTGTATAAGGGGCTAAGAAAAAAAAACGTGTTAATTTTGTTATTATTTTTACGATCTGCGTTTTCAACCAAAGTTCGGTCTATAAGTGAGTCTATAAGTAATATATATATATTCATCTTGGGTTCCCTTAAATTAGAAATCTATAAATTTTCCACCGGCTTATCTGACATATTGACAATATGCTTGTCTGCAATATGTCAATATTGTTGCGCCATTGTTGGGATGGTCTGACGCAAGCTGTATGGTTTTTTTAATGAGACAACCAGGTTCCACCACGCCTAATGGCAGTGGATTTTACGACTTGGTGACTCCAAACACCACTACAAACTTTCTTTATGACTGTCTAGATATCTGCTGTAATTGATATATGAATAGATATGTGTTACTTAGCAGTGAACAAAGCCGAATGTTGTTTTTTTCCTTGTTTTCACACAAATGTCTTTTAACCTAGAGAATATTTCAATATTTCGTGACTGGTGTACTAAATAAATACCCACACTCTTTATTTTTTTTTTATATGCCCTTAATCCTTCAGGATTTTGTTTTTGTCCTGATCAACACATTAGAAAATCAAAAAAAAAGTTATGTCCTGCTGTATGCCTCATTTTATTTCTTCATTATTGTAGGATTGTAATTAAAATAACAGTAACGCAAAGAGCATCCGACAACATGTCTAAAATAAATAAATTAATATTTAATCAATTGGTGTTAATGCTTTGTTATGTTTATATTTATGTTATTACTAGTTGATCAAAATCACTGATTCTCGTTCAATTGCCAATATTTTTTACGAACGAATTAATCATAAAAATAAACAGTAAATCAAAAAGAATTTTAAATCTTACTTAATGGCGAGAGTCATAAAAAATTACCGATTTCGTTTCCTGGGAAATTGTAATCCACTGATCGGCTGTATTTGTTTTTCAGATCCAATTAAAGTCGATATCACTTTAATCCCTAGACTACACCAAATGATTTTGTGAACAAAACGACCTCATCTGGCCTGCAGCTTTGTCTTACCATTAAACAACATGACATTAAAATTTGAAATATCGGTAATATTACACAATTATCGGTTACGTATGTTTTTAGCCAAGAAGCGTTTGGTTGAATTTGAACTAGATGTTGCTCTTTCTGAACGGGCGTTGTGTAGATAGATAGGTTCCTGACATTTGAACGTGGTGAAGGTGGAGCTGAGGCTCCATCGGTCTCGAGAGGAAAGAGGGTCGATAATTATCATTCGATGAGGAAGCTCTGCGAGACTGTCGAGGCACACCCCACGAAAAGTATTCAGAATTGATTACAAAGTTTGGTGTTTCCTACTCCACTATAAATCATGGGCGGCATAATTTTGGAAAAGTGAATCGCTCATGAAGAGTGGTTCCCCGTGAGTTGACCACTGAGCACGATGCCGGCTAGAACTTTGAAAAACCCGAATGACCATTGTTTCATTAAATGAAATGTTTCTTGCGAGTAAAAGTGTATTAAAGAAACCCTTAGACCATGAAACAATGGTAAGACTGCAATCAGCCAGGTGTGACAGTCGCAAGGGCTATTCGAAAAAATGGCAATGCTATTTGTATTTAGGAATTACGAAGCCATAATTCATAATTAATTCATTCCAGAATGTCGAACCGTCGATTCAGAACTTAAAGTTACAAAGAATGTGTGATGTTGTGACCCAGCGTTGCCCAGGATTAGAAAACAGAAATCGTGTTTGTTTTCAAAAAGATAATGCTTGACCACACACTTCTCGTTTCACAACACAAAAAAATTCAGAACTGGATGAGATTGACCTTCTCCCTCACTCTGCTTGCAGTTCGGACTTAGCATCTTCCGAATGCCATCTGCTCCGGTCAAAAGCTGCAGAATTCTTTCGTTCAAAACTCAAAGAGTGAAATTGTGAAGGAAATCGACAGCTAGCCTCGAGAAGGCAACAAACCATATAATACAACCGTATGTACTATCAATATTTAAATAAAATGTGTTAAAATAAAATTATTTTTAAATTAGCAAGAAAACCATTTTTTATGGCTCGTCTCATTAGCTTTTGAGCTGGCTTGAAAAAGCTTTCAAATAACCGAAATAACACCAAATATTTTCATGTACATTTTTTTTTGTTTACTATTATTTGCCTTAAGCAATGTCTAATTATTCTATTTAGAGATGTTTTGTTGTCTATACATTTATTATTTCAGAATAACTGCATACTGTTCAAAAATTAAACTGGTCGACTGATCTAGGTCATTACACGGTTATTCCATTCCCATAGGTATGGGTGCTAACATTATATGGCGGTTTATTCTTATGCCTACGTCGGTTTTCGTATGACTTGTTTTGAAACTGATAGCCATAACTCCATGAATACATATTTATAAATTGTTCCACACGACACAAATAAATCTTTTCGAGCTTACAAAAAATCTGAGTAATCCAACATCTTCCCACAAGTGACCCACTTTTTCCTCGTTCGGGAGATACTCGTATTACTAACAGATATCCGAGGTGGAATGGTTACATTTCCCTTGAGATCCACATAAGGCCAGCCGAGATCCTCCGGGGATGTATCAGATCAATATCAGCCTCCAGTCCTGGAGAAGGGGACGGTGAATGGAAAACATGAACGGGAAGAAATTCATTCAGGAGTGGCAAGCCTCGAAATGCTCCTGGCCTAGATATCTGAGCTGTGTAAATGTGGCCTCCGATTGTATGATTCCACTCCATTCTCAGATTCTAAATTTCATACTTCTTATTTATAATTTGAGGAAACTAGTTTTTATAATGTATTTGGCTTTAGAGTTGAATAGAAAAAATGTTTACTCCAGGACAAAGTCGCTTATGAATAATATTAATAATCAGATGGCATATTCACACCTGTTAAATAACAAGAGCTATAATATCATAATTAAAAATAATGTAAAATAAAGATCTATAGAAAAAATAATAATAATTATGAAATGAAAGAAACCATACCAATAATATGGAGAAGTCTATACAACTCAATATGACATTAAATTAATACTAAAGAAAACAAAATAAAGGGAAATACAAGCTGGCTACATAAAGTAAACAATTAAACATAAATGTGAGAAAATATAATATAACAAATGAATCGTTCCCAGACTAACAGGCGTCTCTTTGGATGGTGAGGAGTTGTTGGAATAGGAGAGCTTTGAAGGTTCGTGTCGATGGCGGATATTAGGAGGAAGAGAATTCAAGAGAGTAGTATAGTAACTAAATATAGTATAGTATAGTAATTAATTTTTAATATAATAACGGGAATTGCTTAATCGGCCCATTTCTTGCTTACTTTTAGGTTTTCTCAGGACGCTGATGAAAATCTATTTAGGGTTTAATTTTCTTATTTTTTCCACAAAAATTAATTCAAAAATATTCCAAAAAATAATTTTTAGGGATCCAGCAATTGATATTATTTATTTAATGAGTCCCAGGCCAGTAGGCCTTTTTTTACTTCACATTTCCAGCTTTATTCAGATCTTCCAATACACGAAATGGTTTAACAATTATTTAACGCTTATGCATATCATGTAAGTCTGCGTCGGGTCCTGTTTTGAGAAGGTGTCGACTGTGTCTTTCTTTCAAAAGTTGTCCAATAACAAACCTGATGGAAACCTAACAAGTGTTTTTCATCAATCAGCCTCAGGGGATCTTCCAGCAACTCTTCTACTCATTAATTTTAATCTATAGCTAGGATTCAATTATTTCAATTTACACGGAATAGAGCTATGGGGGACAGCAAAAAAGTCGAACATCAAGCGCATCCAATCCTTTCAATCAAAAGTCCTAAGAACAATAGTAAATGCCCCTTATTACGTCAGCAACAAAACCCTTCACAATGATCTGAATATACCCTATATTCTTGAACTCATCCCTTCCAACTTCATAAAATTCCATAGTAACCTATCCAACCACCCTAATTCCCTAGCACAGTCATTGCACAGCACCACTCACCCCTATAATCCTCTTCGGAGATTAAAACGGTAGTGGCCTCGTGACCTGCTATAACTAAGAGATAGTGGGAGTTCTGGCAATGGCCAGTTTCTCTAAGCATGTCCTGAGCATCTGTGGCTCTCGCGCTCTTGGTCAGCTTCCGCTGGCTCTTATCCAGTGACGCGGCTGACGTAGGAGCGTGGGGACTCCGCTTCCTCCTTCGCATGCGAGGGAGGTGACAACCTTGTGGACTTGGGGGGCCTCTGGGCTGTTTGTAAATATTGTATGAATGAGCGAGTGAATGATGAATTGTAAATATGGTATGAATGATAACATTTATCTCAATTACTCATTGCCTAATAAAAGGCAGATTGTAATTTTATCTTAATAAAATTGATTGAAACCCCCCCAAAAAAACCCAAATTTACACATGACAGTGTAATTGATGTCCTATACTATAAGAGGGCAAGTGAACTCCTCGGTTTCCTCAAAGTACTCCCTGGGTATAAACATGGATAGGCATCTCCATTTCTCTACTCATTTTAGTAACAAAATAGAAAAAGTACGACATAGGTCTTATCGGTTTCACCACATGCTAACTTCACCAAACTTGTCGCTGCTTCTCAAACTAATGATATATAAATGTGTCCTCCGGCCAGCTCTGCTGTACAGTGCCCCGCTATTTACCCACTTCACTGACAATAGAGCTAAAAGTCTCCACAATTCCAGATTGGGATCATGAGAAAAGTGGTCCGACATACCTCTCTCGAGAGGTTAAAGAAAGCCGCCCTGCACCCGTAGCTTGGAGTGCCATCGGTGGGCGAGTTCATCCACCGGAAACACATCAAGTTTTTTGACTCGTTGCCTCACAAACCCAATGTTTAACACTATGCCCCACCACCCTTCCAACATCGATGGCAACAGACTGTCGGGGAATATTAGGTTAAGATTTAGTTTAAGTTTTTATTGTTAGATGTAAGTTATTTTTAAGTCTAAGATAAACCAGGGAAGCCCCACCACTTATAATAAATTCAGTCCATTAATATATAATGTACATCATTAAACTTTTGTGCAATGCAGATCACTATTCGTAGAAAACTAAATTGGTATAAAATATAGCCAAGCTACAGGAAATATAATGAAGCCGTGGTAAATATATTCGTTTGCAGAATCCATATTTTGTAACAAGAGGATATGAAACAAAAAAAAATATACAGTGTAATTGTAAGTAGTTGTTATGTACAATACAATTGTTTATCTCAACTTTGAAGTGTATTTCTGTTAGAGAAACGATTCCAATTCGCAAAATAAAGGGCATGAAACGAGGTCCTTTTAAAAAAAATATATATATATAACTACCTTGCACCATATCGGGAATTGAACGGAGAGAAAGCGGCCTTTTATCCTAATCAATAGGTATAATGTCACGGGGAGAGCAGAGGTACTCACCAGCGAGCTAATAGTGTGTTATTGCGTTGTGTGTGGCGTGCTCTTCACGATAGCTGTTATTTGGCTAATACCTTACAATAGCCCTGGCTGATCTTGGGGCAAGGACGATCTGCCCGGCAACCATTGCACAATCCCGCGGCTGGGGGCTTTGTTCTTGCATCAGGCACAGATCTAGAGCGGTCTTTACCAGAGCTAATGTCTATCTTTAATAGGGCGGCTTGGGCTGGTGCACTATAGAATATAATTCACGTCTTTGGTGCATTTCCTCACTCTTTCCTCAATAGTAGCAAGTAACAGCCGTTTGTGCTTTCTCAAATACTAAATAAATGCTTAAAAAATAAAATTCCGTATTTTAGATCAATTTTATGTATGTTTAAACATCTTCGCCTGTTCTTTATTAATCATAGCGTAAATAATTTTACTAGGATATATTTAAAAATAGTTTTCGTCATGAGGATCACATATGTTTTATAGCAAACATATCTTTATTCGTTTAGAGATAAATCTCTTAAATTACTACGAGCTACTTCTACCTTTTACTATCAAGATCTTTATTTGTAAAATTATAAGTTTCTGGTACAGCATTATTAATTTGGATATGAGAATTGATTCATACTTAAGTACAATTCACATTCATATTGATACTCATACAATACATACATACACGTTCTGCCAAGGAGCCCCCTTCTCAAGGCAATACCACCAGCGAGCTGATGTAAGGGCGAGAAGCTACGAGACTCCGCATACTCCGTCTCCGACCGTATCGACATTAGGCGAAGACCATGGGTAGGTTAGCCACTTACGTTCAGGACATGAGTGGGAATAGTGGTACCAGGACCCCGCGGTACACCTCTCTATTTACAATTGATGGCGAAGCCACTGTCGTTCTTGTTGCCGAACAGGACTGTAAGAGTGAGGATCCGTATAATTAGGAAATTCGAAAGGGCATAAAGCTAAACAGAGTTGGCGCATGTTCGATTCGAACAAACTCTTGTTCTTGTACAGCGGGCTTTATGGAATTTGGATCTCATTTGTGTTTAGCTTTTCGTCGATTCTAGCGCTGGGTTCATTGTTCACAACTTTATCAAGAGAAAATTTGTATACTAAATTCTTGGTATGTAGTCCAAAGGGAGAAGAGAATTTGATTGAATTTCAATGGAATATTTTTTGTTTTTATTCTTACCCGAGACCATAAGAGTGTAAAATTGTAAGGGTACCATTTTTCACTATAATTATCATTTCTGTTCCGATTTCCCACCAAATGCATTCTCAGCATTATGTTTAATGGACATATCAAATTCGAAACAGTCGGCCTAATGTAGAGTCAAATGACTGTGATCAGAGAAAAAACGAGCGGCGGATGGATAATTATGAGTAGACATTAGCCGAATACATATGATTACCTGTGTAGCACTGCTCAGGTGGGCCCAGACCTGGCCAAGAGCAGGCCTGGTACCCACCGACAGCCGTACCTGTGGCACACCTTCCGATAATTCATGCTGTTTAGCTGTAATGTCCACGACCCTAATGTTACCTCAATGGTGTTACACCACAGGGTCCGAAGATCGTAGAAAGTCTCTGGCGACACCCTATGGTTTTATGTCCCATTGCTGCGAGGGTGAAATCCTAATTTACACCTTGAACAAAAATCTTCCTAAATTCACAGCTTCCTCGGTATCTTGAGGGAAACGAGTTGCTAGTTGAATAAACAAGTGGATCCGTAATTCGCTCGAGCAAACTGCATTTTGAAGATGTAATGCACTCAAGAAATAGGCTAGCCTCCACTTACTTTGTTCAGCTTAAACATCACCAACATCCTAACATTATTTACAGTGATTAAAAATAGATGCAATTTTTTTTTGTTTTTTTTATAAAACTAATTTATATTGGCCTATTTATACAAAGAGTTGCTGCTTCGGTTGCTGTTGCTGATTTTTTTTACTATCCATGGGAAATCATTAGTTTTTCGTTACATCAAGTATTAATTTCAGTCAGTACACTATTTTTTGACTGTCTAATTATTTTTTTTTATGTACAATAATGTCCATTACTAGTCTATCTATTGATTTGTGTACGCTGGAAGAACGCGGTATATTTTCTATCATAATGTTGTTGGATTCTATCTTACTACATATCGTTGTTTCCACTGTGCTTTTTATTTCCGTGATGTCGACAGTATCCTACCAATATTTTCGGTGAAAAGGCTCGTGTATCGATAAGTGTACCAGTTTTTAATATTTGTATTTGATGCCCGGGGAAGGGGGGCAAATAAATTCCTAAGGGACAGACAACGCAGCGACTTAAATTATTCAGTCTCAATTATCAAATGTAACGGAATTTTATATTCCTTCATAGCCCCTTTAAATTTACAGATAATTATATATAATTATAGATCCTCAGGCGAATGTATTTACAAATTATTTTTGTATTTCCTGTAGCATTGCTAAATAATATACAGGTTTTGTTATTTTATAAAAATTATGTAACGGAATTAAGTTATGTTTTGGCTTTATAAAGCTTTTGATAATAATACTGCATACATGGATAGTAACTCTAACAACTATTAACAATGACAACCTTTGATTTTTTGGGAATGTTTTTTCTTTAAATTACAAGTGGTACAAAATAACAAGAATCAGTTTTTAAAAGTGGAGACAGTTCGGTGGAAAATTTATGAAACCTCGTCTTTCCAGCGTAGAGTTTGATCAAAAATAATCATAAGGTTTTGATTTAATAATTACAAACGAGGATTATGGGAGTATTCAGAAAGTTTTTTGGTAGGATATTTTTTATGGTATTACATTAGTGCTCTCAGCGTTTTTCATAAGCATGTTTTCGAATCCTCAAGGACAAATCGTATTGAACTGATGATGTTGGGCATGGTTTCTGAAGAGTGGCGGGGCATTAGCTCAGATGGGAAATAGTTGGGTTGTACAAGGAAGAGATTGAGTAATTTTTGAATCCAGTGCTTTGTTCTGTTGGATAATGACATATTTCGGAATTTGTAAAGTTGGATATGGTTATACACTGTCAAATGCTTCGGGGAAGTCCAGGAGAACAGGGAGAAATATATTATATTAGATTAGATTTAAGAGCCTTTGTTATCACATATAAAGACTCCAAATGGAGTTAAAGAACTGAATAGTAAATAATTTTGATGTTTAACAACTGGCAATATCGAATAACTTAACCGTTAATTTCATGAACTAATACTGTAAAAGCTAAGAAAGTGAAAATCCATGTTGCCTAACATCGCTTTGCCGAATTTGAGGAATGATAATTAAGAAATTACATGTTGGAATGAAGAATATACCGTGAAGAAGAAAGAGAAGAAATGAAGACAAATGCGTAGAAGAGGAAGCGGTGATAGGTGGTTAGAGATGCTAGAGAGCAAAGTGAGGTCAGAGCTCTAAATGAGCTAATGCCCTACATCCATTGGCTGGAATTATCTTCAGCCAAATTATCATGAGGTAATCTTCCCATTTAGTCCATTGGCGGCTCCTTATGTCGCCCCGTTCTTAAGCCTGACAATCAACTAAACAATCAACCGATGGTATTTATAGTACTAAATGTTAATATAATATAACTAAATAATATATAAAGCCTGTCCCAGAATTAACGCAAGATTTGATTTAAATAGAAAGCACAGTTTTTAGTATTTTTGTTGTTATTTTTTTATTGAATTATAAAGTAAATAGGATAGGGTTATTTATGGAATAACACATCGGGCAAATGAGCTCCACGAGTTACCTGGCATATATGCACTCTTTTGTCGAAATTTTCCATGACCATTTGGCATAAATGGGGTTGAATTTCGTTGATGCAGCGTTGAATTTCCTCTTTTAATGCACGATGGATGTGGGATTGTTGACATACACCTTTGACTTCAAATAACTCCATAAAAACAAATCTAAGGGTGTTAAATCACACGATCTAGGAGGCCAATTCTGGTCACCGAAACGAGAAAGTACACTACTTTCAATTGTTGTGTTAACTGAATTTTGTAAGAATGGAGACCCAGATCTTTAGTGAGTATACGCTGTAGAGAGCTTCTTGAAATATGCTGTTCTTGTCTGTAACACTCTCACGCACTGTTTCGGTATTGACATTTGAACGGTTATTTTTGGACGACCAGTGTGTTTAGTGTCTCCAACTGATCCAGTCTCCCTAAATTTTTCAATTAATCTCTTCAAAGTTGATGAAGTCAAAACACTATTCCGACCATATTTTGTATGAAATTTTCGAACTGCGGCCGCCAAACTTTTATTATTTTTGTGATAATTTTCATTAATAAAGACACGCTGTTCTATCGTGTAACGCTCCATTTTTACTAAACCTAAACTGTCAGCTGTCAAATTGTTTTTTTTTACATTTGCCAGCACTTTACTGCACAAATGGCGGCAAATTCAAATCTTGCGTTAATTCTGGGACACCCTATATAACTAAATGATGGACTAGAGGCAGATTCTATTCTAGGATAACCTGCTGAGGGCTCTGAAGTATATCTCTACTTAAATAACATACGAGTCCTACCTCCGGCCTCCACTGTCGAATTTAATACATAGATGTTTGATAACTCGCTTATAAAAAAACATGAGGGGACTGAGGGAATTTGTTTCTCATATCCGAGTTTTCTTATAACCAAGTAGACCCCCCCCCCCACACGAGTATAAAATCGGAGGTTTTAATATCACAAAATCTAAACAACTACTAGTAAACAATTGCGTTTATTATATTCAACATTTCAATTCCATACTCATAGATACATGTCAGCATATCCATTTATTTATTTCAAAAAGTTGGTGATTTTTTTTTTCCACTTTCTTCTTCACTTGCATCTGATGCGAAATGAGTTCTAGTTCATGAATCTTTTGGAAATATTCTTTTGGAAGTTTGTTGGTGTTTCTAACTGGTTTTAGTATCGGTTCCTCGTCCTCAACTTCATCCTCACCGTCATCTTTGTCGTAGTTCGTTGACAGAATGTTCTTAACGATGTCACTATCGACATTTCGCCAACGTCCAAGTCCGCCGGAATATAATCCCTCAGGCTTTCTTGTTTCCTTTATTCACAACCGTATTCTATTCGACACAAGCCCTGTCTGTGAAACTGTGTCTGAACGATTTTTTACTGTGTCTTCAAACACACGAATTCTCGCATCATAGAAATTTAGAATGGCTTCCAGAACATTTAATTTTTTTCTCCTTCTCCTTTGTCAATAGACTGAACAATTAGCTGCATAATTTTCTTCCTTGAATTAAGATTTGAATGACCAGACCCCTTGGTCCATCAGATGCAATCGCAATGTCTTACTGATAGACCTGTGGGTTCCAAATGTGTAGTTGTTGACCAGAAGAAGAATTATTTCATCTCTTTCATGAGTTCGTGATTCCATTTCCTGAGATGCGTTGTGAGTAGCTCGGCATACGTCTTCTTCTTAGCTTTATATTTTAACGGTATGATTTTGACGTTCTTAAATCACCTGCACTTCTTGGACCTTCTGATAACCAAGGGTTGGCTTTTTCAGATTACCCTCATATTGTCTTTTGAATTTTTCCCGTGGATGCAAATTTTTTTCTTCGGAAGGCAAACGTTAAATAGAGGGAGATCATAAAAAAAACAAAAAAACTCATTTCTCGTCTGCGTTGTAAATGTTTCGTTCTTCGTACTCCCTTAGGATATCTGGCAAAACATATGTAGCTAATTCCCTGTTAACACTTACATTCACAGAAGTCACTTATGGATTTTTTCGGGACGAAATCGACTTTTTCAAGGTGGGCCTTTCATTTTTTTCAAGGATTTGTTTGCTGGGAGGAGAGTGTGGAATACTTCTTTATGTATTTTTTCTTATAAGAAAAAATGGTTTTTGTAAGGAGCAAGATACGTTATTAGTATTGTTTCTTGGTCATTGATATGCTGTGTATTGGACCACGATTGTACTTCGAGGTAAAATTCAAATAAAAACATGATTAACTTGATAATTATATTTGTTAAACGTAAATAGGTTAACAAAGTTTCAATGTCTTATGGCTCATACTTATAATCTATAAGATAACTTTTAAATGTCACAGTATATCTTGATTTAAATAAAAATTGAAAACCTAAATATTGCTCATCTGACATTATATTATGGAAGGTTAACACCAAATGTTTATTTTTCTAGCTGCCAAGCTGAAATGCTACTAAAAGAACATCTTTCACGTGTTCGTTGTCTACTTTGTAAAGTGTGTTATCTGCTTTGGTAAACTTTCAGGGGTTCTGATTTTTCTTTCAGGTACTGAACATCAAATCAATCTTCTGCATAAAAAAAAACTGTAATGGTAAAATAAGTACTTACATTCAACGGGTAAAATGTAGTCAAAATTTTCCATAGTAAATATCTGAGACTCACATCAAGCGAAACCACTTGGTGAATGTTCCTGTAGGGAAATGGACAATAAAACCAGAATAAATGATAAGAATGATATGATAAGAAAAGGAGATTTCATACTAACCAAACAGGTATACCCACAATCACTGTAGGTCCAAGTTACACATATATCCGCGGTACAACAAACACCTTCCGCTGTACAAAATGGCTTTTATTAAGTATTATATTAAAATATGTGATATCGTTAGGTTTTGGTATATTTATACTTTCTCTTAAGTTATAATTACTTATAATCACCTTCAATGAAGCATTTATTCATAATCAAGAACGATGATGTTAATATTTAGTTTTCAGGCTAGATACATTAGATATTAGCACATATTATTATGTTAATATTGGAAATAAATTGATTTAAATTTTTTTTTTTTTTAAATTTGGCAAAGAGCCAAAATATGGAAACTAAAAACACTATATTTTCCTTTTAAATCGTAACCACTCAAAAAAGCGGGTGATAGGCCTCTCTATTGCTTACATTTTTATAAACGATTAAATTTCTCAAAACGTTGATGCTTTTTACTGTCGATCGGTCTGAAGGTGTATCCAAACTCAATCTAACGTCGGTATTCATTGATACTTGTTGATTGTTTCCTCACAACTTACACCGAGTATTGCTAGTTGTTGAGTTATAGAAATAAAACTTCTTATCTCGCCACAAGGCTTATATTTTGAAAAACCTCTTTCAACTGACAAACAGTCCTCCTCAGTCATTTAATAGTCAATTTAAATGCTATGTAGGAATAATTATATAATAACTCCAGATATCAAAGAAAAAATTTATTCTTTTGCTAACTCTTACATTGCACTCACAATGAGAATCGAAGACTGGGGATTGACAATTGAAATCACTTTGTTAAAACATATGTGGAGAGACCAGACGTTTTATTTTTTAGAACTACAAATAAGTCAAATAAAGTAAATCGTATTCGATAATGCAAAGTAACCACGTGCACCTGTTTAATTAATTACCGACATTTTGATTGAAACGGTTATTCGTTTAAGTATAATTTCGTATTTTCCAACTTTGGTTCAAATATTTTATGTCATAATAGTTCATTAGGTCTACATTTTCAAATTTTCACGACTAATTATAAATATAGAGATGCTCAATAGACCATTATCTTAGGACGGAGTAGTTAACTGATTACTTTGTGCTTTAGTATTCAAGTATATAGACAGTAAGTAGTAAATTTACGGATGAATAAATGGTTTAAAAATTGAGCAGATGCACATATCCTGTTTTCCTTGAATGACCATTCGCCATTTATTCATTTCCATTTTAGACAGCATTAATATTAATATTTCGTGGAATATGAATTATACTCCATTTCCTCATGCCAGGAGTTACGTGAGTTCTTAGAAGCTACTACGCGAGGTGACTATTTTGCATACTATAGAAACGATATGACCTCGTCCTGTGGGTTCCATCTTAGAAGCAAACTTCTGAGTGGCAATAGTATGTGAGAAAACATTTTTTTGTTTGAAGAAATAGCAGTTCTAGTATGACCTGCTTGACTATTGGGTGTCAAATTAAGTATCCCTACATCCTAATATATTAATATGTATGTTCGTAAATTTTCGTTTCCGCAACACATTGCGCTGTACATCATACCTTACTTGTATTTTGGTTTAAATTTAAATGAAAGAATTTTCTTGCGACCCAATCAATGCCTTGTTCCACAACGCATTGATCCTTGTTACTTACCCCTTGAGATACCTCTAATATATATCTGTCACTGCAACCTGAGTAGAGTGTTAGAAGATCGAGTCGTGTGGCACTTTCCGGGAAGTTTTCCTTACAATAATAACTTCAAAACAAATATCCCCAAGGATCTAACAGACAATGCAGGCTACTTCGTGGCCTCCTGGACAAGTTAAGTATAGAAGACAGATCAATTATACTTCAACCGACCTGGGTCTAAGGAATAGAGAGGAGTGCAAAGCCCACTAACATCCTTTGTAGCCAGATCTCGCAATCTAGAATTATACGCCAGATAGCCAAGCTCTCCCGTATAAATCAATAATCGTACCCTTCACACCGACCTCAACATCCCTTTTATCCCAGTCCGAGCGTACTATCCCAGGAGGTGGGGGACATAATTTCAAAATAAAGTTTTAAATGATAAGTAGAGAAGAAAGTATTTTATGGATTCTGAACCTAGTGCACTTAAGCTGGAATGAACGTTGTGCTCAAAATTTTGGATTTATTTTTTGTAGTTGGTTTACATGGAATCACAAAATCAGGTTATTATGGCTGTAGTCAATATAGTTAAAAGTAAAAGTATGATTAGATAATATGTTCAGCTGACGACTTTACTGTCCTGCCTTTGGCAACTGGACTGAAGAGATCTTTCAGAAATGATTAGAAAGTAAGTCTGCTGATGAGGAACTTACATACAAGACCGTCCTTAGCCAATCGTACTTTCTGGTGACTGGCGCTCGTCCATAACCTTTTCAAGTATGTTAAGTGTATTCACAATCCGCTGTTATTTATCGGTCACTCACAAACAATGACAATTATTGGGCGATCCCCAAGAGGATGTGGTGCAACCCCATCACCGAGGCGACGCACGGGCAAATGTAGAAATAATTAATGACGTCGAAAATATGAATGAAAGCCGTTTTACCTCGGTTGTGAATGAGTCACGCTATGAATGTATTAACATTTCAATCACGTCCCTCCCGTCCATGTATAATTCAAAACTTTTCTTTCATTCATTAAAATTGTGAAACTGGCTGATTTGTTTTAATAACCTGTCCCATGGAAAGGGGGACAGACGGCCATGATGCCAGCGTCACCTAACCCCTGCCGTATCTCGTAACGCTCCGTTTTGTTCACTGCTTCATAATTAATATGCGACTGTAGCCCCGCCCACTATGCTTATCATTGGCCGTTTGCATTCCGCCTCGCCATCTGATTGGCTTTATAGAAATGATAGTGCAACCAAGGTTGGGTTCAATACGGCTTTAGTGATTACATCAACACTCTATTAGCGACTTACAACGCCGCTCAGCTTGTAAAACAGTTCATATCTAAAACATGTTTTATTTTAGCAGCTGTAGGATTCGGTGTATTTCGAACACCTTTTTATAGTCGGTCGGAATGCCTAATAACCCCCTTATCTCAAGAGAGCACTTTCCCTCATTTTACTTTTCCCTTAAATAACATCGGTTCACATAATCTGTTCTAGAAATACTTGTATACTATCTGAGAGGTAGGGAGAAAGCTATTTTAGTATGCATGGCCAATATATGTTAGATAACTACACTGCGACAACAACGGTGATATCGAGTAGTGGAATCGAATTGAATATGTTCTTTTCAATACAAACTTTTCCAGAGAATTCACGTTGTCTGAGTACAGGTATGGAATACTTCTTGTGACATGTTGCATTATTTGAATTTAACGTTCTATGCTCTCCAACTTAAGGTGATATGAGTTTATCCACAACTAAGTTATACTTTTGACAAGGTTTTAGCATGCAGGTTTGCTTTACAAGCTAAAATGGCATTTACCACAGACCATTTTCCTAATCCTAAAGTCCTACCTTTCAAACCGCTTCATCTATGGCCACTGTGGTTTAGACTATTCTAACTACTATCCCATAAAAGCAGGAGTTCCACAGGGCAGTGTCCTGGGTCCCATCCTCTATAACCTATACACCACTGATCCCCCCCTCTAACCCCAACTTATTCTTGGCCACATTTACAGATGACATTACAGTCCTGTCATCCCACCTATACTCCAAATTAGTTTCCCATACCCTTTAAACACACCGTGATGAGATCGAGTATTGGTTCAACTAATGTATGAAACAAAATGTTCCCACTTTACTTTTATTTATTACTTTTACTCTCTGCCTCAAGTCCTGTCTGTAGTTTTTTTTTTTAAATCCATTCCTCTTTCTGTATCAAAGACAGTACAGTATTTAGGATTCCATCTCGACAAAATGCTACCAGGGAACTCACACACGAGGCTGTAAAGACAAGAACTAAACAGATGCATTAGACAACTTTACAGACTAATTCAAAGCACGTCCCTTCTCTCAATAGAAAATAAATAACTAATTTACAAAGTTATACTAAAGCCAATCTAGGCAAAAGGAATAGAGCTATGGGGGACAGCAAAAAAGTCAAACATCAAACGTATCCTTTCCTTTTAAACAAATGTCCTGATAACAATGGACAATGCCCCTTATTACGATCTTAATATACCGTAAATTCTTGAACTCATTCCTTTCAAGTTCATAAAATTCCATCGAAACCTATCTAACCACCCTAATCCCCTAGCAAAGTCATTACACTGCACCGCACATCCCTAAAATTCTCGTCGACTACTGCGCCAGTGGCCTCTTGACCTACTATAAATACGTTACAGTGGGAGTCCTGGCAATGGCCAGCTTCTCCAATCAAGACCTAAGCGTATGTGGCTCTTGCGCTCTTGATCAGCTTCCAGTGACTTGTATCCAATGACGCTGCTGACGAAGGAGCGTGGGGGACTTCCCAAGACTCCGCTTCCTCCTTCGCACGCGAGGGAGGTGACAACCATGTGGACTTGGGGAGCCTCTGGGCTGTTTGTATATATAGTATGAATGAGCGAGTGAATGATGAATTGTAAATTGGTATGAATGAGATCATTTATCACAATTGCTTATAGCCCAATCAGGCAGATAGTAATTTTATCGTGTTACTTGTATCCAATGACGCGGCTAATAACGGAGCAGCGTGGGGGACTTTGGAGGTTTTTGGGGTGTTTGTTACTTTATCAATGAGCGAGTGAATGATAAATAATGCAGATTTTAATTTTATCACAATAAAGATTTTAAACGAACAAAAAAAACAAAAAACATACATTATAAGAGAAGCTCCTCTCCTAGGCGAGCCTCAAACTAATAACTTTCCAGTCCGGATAATCAAGTGCCCTGTAACTTACGTTCTAACGCCCTTTATTATAACCTGTGATATTCACAATCACATGCACGGTATTGATAAATTAAATTGTATTATATCTACTGATTCAGGAGCTCTCTGTGGTACAGTCAACCGCTTAGCAATATTAGATCCATAACCTAGACACAAAGTGTAACCTTAAAAATAAAATTTCAAAAAAGATTTCAAAAGTTTTGATTGGAGATTAAGTCTGATAGAACAATACAACGAAACTCGAAGTAACAATTCTCCTCAACGCCTGAAGATGACACAGCCGTCAAAAACGCCTGCACTAAATATAAGTATGGGCAGAAACGACACTTGATTTTTATCATTTATATCCAGTCCACAATTATAAACATATAAAAACAATTTATATGGTGCTTACCAATTCAGTAGTAGAAACGCCATTTTTCTAATTTGAATGCCAACATACAAGTGGCTCTGTTTGAATATTACTACTCCAAAGGATAATATTAAAATTTATGAAAATGAACTAAAATAAAAATGCTAATATGTTTATCTGTTAGGTACTCGTTATTTGAATATGACGACGTGATTCGTGATTTCTCAGACCCTTGAAGACCGGATACTCTTTCACAATACCTTCGTGAGAATAACTATTTATGATATATGCACCGATTATGCATCAGTTAATCCTGTGAAAAATATTCATAAGAGAGCTTGCTGAGATTAGATCGGAGTGACGCAGCGGACTGCTCGGCAGTTTGACGCCCTAATTGTAGCATTAGTTGCGGCATAAAGCTACAATTGGCCTGCCTGTTGCTCTCAACAATGCCCGATCCTTTATACCTAGCCCGAAAGGGGGGAGGAGAAAGAGATATGATCCTCCGACTGTTTTTACAATCTGTCATAACTGAAAACAGGGACATCCATTAGTCAGGCTCAGGGTTATTCATTAGGAAGAAAGAGATTTACAAAGAGAAAGAGAAGGCAGAGGGCGGGTCCCTCATTCACGACCAACATTAATTACTTTAGAGCATCAATGAATGGGCTCATCAATCAGATGCTGAAAGCCGGTCCATTGTGAGCGGGCGTTAACATCGGGTAAGAGCGGGTGCCCCGTCACCTGTCTTATCTCGGCTCTTTGTAAGGGCTCTCAGGTCGGGGAGGACTGCGGTAGCGGGGCGTAAGGGCTACCGGTCAACGGCCATGTAAGTCATTTAGAAGGCTAAGGAACTACTTCCTTCTCCGGTAGGCCATGACAACATCCAGAACTAACCAAGAAGGATGTATCGTGTATGTCCACAGGGGAAATCTTCAATAATGCACCATAGCGATAGCCCAAAATGCAAAAAAAAAAAAAAAGAATAGTTCAAACATTACACAACGCTAGAAATCAAAACTTGAATACAGCAATGAATGAGGCTTAAAAAAACTACATAGGGTACACCCTGATTTTTGTTTTCAAAAATTTCAAACAAACAAAACACAGTTATCGACGGTTAAAAGAACTCTTTATTATTGTGTTATAGATAGCTGATTTCACAAATAAACAACGTGTTATGGTTTTACCCCAACCGGATGGAATATTGAAGTATAACACTGCGTGAAGTTTGTAGCAGAGTAGTTTGAACAGGTTTTGTTTTTAAAACATTTTATTCCCTTTACTGTTTATTGTATTGTATTAAATATACATCTTAATCCATACCTCCGAGGTACAGTATACATAAGTAAACTCATTCTTGGTTTAATCAAAAGAGATTATTATTTAAATGTTTCCATCTCAAATCATGACCTCTGCTGACCTCTCCTGAGGTCTCCCATACTCCTTATTTTCTTCACCCAACCTTCAATTGGGCCCCTCCTAGAAAAAGGTTCCACTTATTCCAAATAATTTTAATTTTTCCTTATTCCTTATTTTTTCAAATTTGAGAGCTTTAGGGGGGGATTTGAAATCAATAAGAACAGGGAAAATAATTTCATTGCTTTTTCATTGTTTTATTGAGTTACGCAATCGAATGGGCTCCAATGTTGTGGGAATGCTGTTGATACAATCACACATCCATCGCGGACCGTCTCTGAATCCTGGATCAATAGTCACTCCATCATATATATTTGTCTTTTGCCACGGAGGAAATCCGAGCATTAAATCTTGCTTTTAAGTTATTTAACCTAGTGAGTTGATTGTCCGTTGAATGGGAGAGCCGTTAGTTGTTAGGACACGAGCTCCTATATTGTTGTTTATTGTATGCTAAACATCAAATAATAAAATATAAGACAAAAACAACTCTTTGTCTAACAGAGGTCTCTACTTCCACTTAGACACCTTGTTCGTCAGTAATTTAAATATATTTTTATTGGTACATTTTACCTCTACCACTTGACTTACTTTATTCACTTTGACTTCCGAGCTCTTTTTTTTTGGGTTGTTAAAGTTCATATGTGGACACTAAGAACAGCAACACTAAAATGAAAGCAAAAATATTCCAACAAGATATTCTTCGTGACATTATACCGAATAGCCCAAACCAAACTTTAGAGATATCATCCTTAATTAATTATCCTTAATCCCTAATTAATTCTGGTAAAAGTAGGGATTTTTTCCCTAAATTCAGTCATAAATACAACTACCAATACCAAAACTGATAAATCGAAATACCAATTTTTCATATCTGTTTCAGATCGCTGCTTTACAACGACTCTCTAGAGGCTAGAATCTAGCTAGGAAAATTTAACAGGTACGATTTGGTAGTTAATTCAATATGTGTTTTTTCCTCAATTATGTCTTTAGCAGGTTTTATCTTAGAATTCCTCCCATGTTCATAAAATATTGAACATTATCTTGACCATGATCGAACCCAGTATAATCTTGTCGCCTGCTCAATGAAGCAAACGCGAGGCTAACCAGGAGTAAAATTGTGTGGGTAGCGATCACCATAGCTTATAACAACCACGAGACCATTTCGAATCAATGGGAAAAAAAATATCACAACTAATCCGCATCACGTTCACTCCATTGAGCAACTGTGGCTCCCCACAATTGTCCACGGCCTCTTCGTCAAGAAATTCAACCAGGAAAACTAATTCTCTGACTTTTAAGAAAAGGTTATCAATTTTCATTCGGATTTAACACATAACCGGTGTTATATTCAATCAGTTAAACGGACATAATGTCTTCTTAAAAATAAAAAAACTTGTTTGATGAATCATAACTGTTCAATGTCAACTCCTACCAAATCTGGAGTGGACCAATTTTTCGTTCAAAATTTATTCGCCGTTAAGTTGAATCACACAGAATGACAAATTACTGTATATATTTGAATCTTTTAACAGAATATACTCAATGTCTAATTTGTTACTCTTATTTATGATCTTTCATTAAATAATCAGGAAACAACACAATCCCACCTTTAAAAAGAACAGTAGCGGCATAGAAATGTCATTATTGAAGAATACATGCGATCAATACAAAGTATTTTAAGCAGTGCTTGTTCTTTTGGGGAAAAATGCTCTTCACCCAAAACCACTTATTTAACTTGTCACAAATAGCTCAATTTAAACGGAATTCTAGTTGGTCTCGAATAGTCAATTTGTTTACATATATAATGGTGTTATATATCTTTAAAACATAAAATATTTATTGAAATTATTACATGCATTCAATAAGATACATTTTAAGAAGAGCTCATGACTTTTGATGTTTTTAATGGCTGGTTAATTTTTATTTTATATTTTTGCTAGAGGGAATTGTCATTATCCAAAACCATTTATATAGAGCCTTTAGTAATACAACTTATAGAGACTCTATAAAGCTCACTCTGAACAAAATGCTACTTGGTTTGTAGGAGGTAGGCCACCTCCGCCTAAGGCGTTGCTCTGGGTTTCCGGGGATGAGATGGGGATTTAGAGCATTAGCATACGGATTTCGATGGCCAGGAAAGTTGGACTGGAATTTCTGGAATGTATCATTCTCATATAAAACTTAAACCACACAACATAAACTATATTAATATATATTTCGTGACTATTTAGTAACTTATTATTTTATTCTATACTTTACCTACGGCTTAATAACAATTTTTTTTTCTTTTAATATTTTTATTGCTTATAAGATTTTCCTCTAAGTGTGGCCTTATATAAGTCTTAATATAGTTTTTAAATATTAATAGACTATTATATAGGTATAAATGTGTTTTATTTTTATAGTTATTTTAATCTGTCATCAAATATTTATTCGTCTAATTTTCTTTTGGGCTACATAAAAATAATTGAGTGCATTATAATATTGTGGACAATCTTATTTTCAATAGCCCATAGTTACGTGCAGGAATGGATTAAATTATGATTCCCGTCTGGAAAGTTTTTCTTCAATAAAATCGAGCCAGGTGCAATTAAGAATTTCTGGAGCTCAGAATTCTCGGAGATTTTTTTTTATTGTGGCAGATATATAAATTGAAACTCTCGTTATAACTTACCATTCGTGGCAGGCGGGAGGTTTTTATGCCCACATAAATTAGTGTCAATTTTAATAAAGAGTGCAATAAAGTTAACCGTTAACGATTGTCGGGGAAGGACGAGTAACAAGTTAACTTGTCATTTCCTCAGCCCAGTCAGGTCCCGTGATTGACGTCTCAATTTGTCCCGGCTTAATCGCTCCTGAGTCGCTGCTCTTCAGGCGAATCATTCAGCGCTACATCTGGGGAACTTATTAGCATAATGATCCACGGAACACTCCCGTTTATTCCAGTTTACACGGGAGGAAATTCATCTTAAATTCGAATAATATTGTATCGGTTTAAAATGCATTCATGAATGAATAACATACAATCAAATAGTATATAGGAATAAATGGCAGCCTATTGTTAAGTACCTGAAGGTTTATTTATACCGCACACGGGCCTTTTTGGGAATAGGGACCCCTGATTGTTTTTAATCACTTCTCTAGTCTATTATCTGTAAACGAAAGATTCGGGGAAGTATTTAGTAAAAGATGTTTGAGTGTTGGAACATATTTGTTCTGGTGGCCAATAATTTACAAAGTCATTTATTAATTGATTGAACAAATGATTGCCACTATTTCTGTTGCGCCATAAAAATTCACACAAATATGAGTCTATCAAACTTCTTCTTGTACCATGTTATTTTTTGTTTCTTGCCTTTGCTTGTGCCCATAACGATTCAAGTCATTGTGTATGGATACCTAGTTCCTCTTGACAAAATTTTAGTAGATGTATATTCTTTCGTCTTAACAAAATGAGCAAATCACTGTTTTCCAAAAATGTTCTTTTTCTCAATCCAAAGGTTTCTTTGTAGCCTCTCACGTTGCATTTCCATCTATCCTTATTACATAGATAAAGTTTCATTTGATGGCCATTAGAATGCATTTTTTCACTATGCAATGCCCCCTTAGATCAAAGAACAAAAAACGCTTTTTCCTTCGTATTTACTTCAGCAGCTAAATCAAATAACGGCATGTTTCCCTTCAGAATCACAAAACTAAACTGAAATATTATCAGGTACCAAGGTTCACTAAGACAGGTCAAAGTAAACATAAATATAGATAAAAACATTACAGGAGAGGTCAAAGGTGGCAAAATAACCAAAACAATGCCTGAATATCAGTGGGGTCCCTATCCCCAAAAAGACCCCCGCAGACATTCACACCACATATGAACCATATATGCACATACAAAAAATCAGCTATTATTTATTTATCATTTATCAATGGAAATACTATACTCATTACCCGGGCTAAATTACCCATTTACAATTTGTTAGCAAATACCATAGGAACAGGAAATAGTAATATAAGGAATAGTAATACCAAATCAGCAAACTTGAAATAAGTTTCAAATAAATCAATAATATTAGACAAACCAATACAAACTACAAAAGTTAAGTTGCACTAAGTATCCAGAGCTGCTTATATTCTGGATATTTTAAATGCGATAACTACAAATTGTACATAGAAGAATCCGTTACTTAAAAATATTGCTGACATAGATAAAATAATCATATAGGTCATAGGACATAATGAAATGTTTTATATTATCATCTAGTTTTTAATTTATTTTTTTGTTTGGTCGTCAAGTCTTTTTGTTTATATTTTTCCTAAATTAACATTTATCTGTAAAGATAATGAAAACTTCACTCACAATCAAGAGTGATGATTTTAATCTTTTATTTTTAGACTGAATGCATTGCATATTAGTATAAGATTACTTTTTATTAAGTGAGGATTGGAAACAAATGGTTTTTATTAGGATATTTATTGCCTGCCCAAAGGGAGAGGCCCTACTTTCAATCAGGTACGAGCCTATCTTATGAGATCTACGGTATATCATTCAATCCACGGCACTTTCAAATATAATGTTTATGTGTAGGTTAAAATACATTAACGATAATTATGATTACCCCGATATAACATATCAAAATCTTCAAAAACACCTTGATGATCGAATATTGGTGCAACCAATGGTGAATCAAAGTTAATGAAGCAAAATGTTCCCACATTACCTTCACCCTCTGCCGAAAGTCCTGTCCACTAGTTTTTTTAAATTCCATTCCTCTTCCTGTATCCAAGACAGTACGGCATTTAGGCTTCTATCTCGACATGGAACCCACACAGGAGGCTAAAAAGACAAGAACTAAACAGGCGCTTTTTGGACAACTGTACAGACTACTTCGAAGGACATCCCATCTCGCAATAGACAATAAATAACTAATCTACAAAGTTATACCTAAGCCAATCTGGACGTACGGAATAGAGCTATGGGGGGCAGCAAAAAAGTCGAACATCGCATCCAATCCTTTCAATCAAAAGTCCTGAGAACAATAGTAAATGCCCCTTATTACGTCAGCAACAAAACCCTTATAATGATCTGCATATACCCTACATTCTTGAACTCATCCCTTCCAAGTTCATAAAATTCCATAGTAACCTATCCAATCACCCTAATCCTGTAGCACAGTCATTGCACTGCACTTCTCATCCCTATAATCCTCCTCGGAGACTAAAACGGCAGTGGCCTCGTGATAATTATGAAAAATAAATAGGGCCAAAAAAAGTTGCACGCATTTCGCTGACTTCTAAGATTTCTCAATTTACACCTCAGAGACTACTGAAGATTAAAAGTTCTCATTTTAACTAAGATTACTAATGCTTACAAGTGACAGAATTCAAGCCGTTACAATAGGCAGACTTGAGGCTGATTGAGATGATAAGGTCGTTTGTGAGACTGTCCAACTGATTGCGAGGTTGCTGTATAATCAGTAATTTCTTCTTCTGCTATCGTTCTTGTTCCGGGAAAACGTTTGTCACGGATCCCCAAAGAGCGGGGGGGGGGGGCTATTGTCAGGGAGCACAGGTCCGAAATAATCCGAAGATATTTCAGACATCCGGCCGATAATCTCCGCACCTCTATCCAGCCGACCGTGAGCGATTTACTACAGACTAATGATATCGGGAAACGAGTCTTTTCTTTTTATTGTCTCCTTCGCAGGCGTTTTATCACAATGGCCAAAGGGGGGCACCTACGGCAGATATGTCATCGATCGGCAGGTCGTTGCTTCATATCGTGTGGTTTAATCGAGTCTCGCTGATGAAAAATGGATTCGTTCTTAAATATCTGATGGACCTTGCTTTCTATAGTTTTTTACTGACAGAGATTTGTTTCTTTTTCTAATGGAAGAAACTTATATGACTAATTATAGTTGGGTAGCTTAAATTCTGGGTTTTTATTATTATTATATATACATATAAAACGATACGTTTGGGATGACCCACGCTTAAGGTACTAATGAAAATCAAGGGGAGTACCAGGCAGAGTTGTTAACAATTAAATGAATCACAAATAAACAACAATATTCGAGATAGAACTGGTGTCTTGTTTGAGCAAGCAATAACATCTACTGAAGATGTACCTAGATCAACATTTAATAGACCGAAAACAGCACTAGTATAACGTTGGGTAAATATTATCTATGAAGCCATTAGATAAAAGATGAAACTGTAGTATTGTATTATACTACACTAATGTTTTAGCACATATTTCTAAACCATTTCACATAAAAGATTTATTTCATATAAAAAAAACTATAAATTCCATTATTGAACAAATTTAACGTATAGCCCTATAAACATTCATTAATTGACTGAATATGTCTATTTTCAATTCGCCTTCCTGGAAAATGACTTAATATTTCATTTTTTATCAGTTATGTGGCAATCGCCTTTCGTATGTCAGCCTGTCTATCAGTCTGTATGTTCTATGATAAATGTAAAAAAAATTTTTAATCTACAAAAAAAAAAGCATATTGAAAAACATTGGTTAGTTTGTGGTTAAAATAAGATGAAGATTTGCTTTAATATTTCCCAACTCAGAAGTTATAATTTCAAGTTCTGATTTTTGTCTAATGGCTAAGGACAAGTTAGGGTAAAGCAAAACATACAAAAAACATAAATCATTTAAAAAATAAAATTATGCTTTATTTACATTTAAAAAATGCAATTCGGTTCTTGATTTGTCTGGCTTCTGAACCTTGAACCGACTAGTTATTTCCAATTATTGTTTACCCTGTTAAATTGGAAACATTATAGCATAATGAGTTGAGTTAGGACCTTGGAAAATCCATAAAGCCATTGTTACGCAATACGTTCAGGGTAATTCTCTAGTCTGTAGGCCGTACGGTCAGGCATCTGCGAGTAGAAACTGGCGGCTACAAACCGCCGGTAGACCGCTGCGAGTGCCACTATTTGTCAGTGAGAAAGCACTCTGGATAAAATACGGCCACACTTAAGGTATATTGTTTCATAGGAGAGTAAGGGACGGCTTATCGTCGGAAAATAGCGCCTCGACTGTGACACAGATCCAGCACAGATAGGAGAAACTTGTTCTCAAGGATCCACAAGTCGGGCTAACTCCTTCCCGGCCTTGTCATTTCATTCACCCCATTGGGGATTTTTGCCGAGTCCGAGAAGGGAGAAGTTCGGAGCAGTCTTCTTTCATCTGTCTGTCTAGACTTGGATATGGTCTCGTTCAAATTTCATCATTTAATATAGACGGCTGGAAGACTTCGAGAGAACCAGAATATCGTCACACTGACTTCTGTAACGATGGAACCTGGATGTGAAGTGTTCACAAACAACAAATAAGTAATTGCTAATTAGAACTGCTTAGTTACTCACACCAAGTTGAAAGATCGTACTTGCATGAAAAATAAAGTAGATGCGGTACGCCTATGAAACCGGAGAACGTCCTTAAATAAATTTAAAAACACGATGAATTGTCGATTTCTTCTCATAAAAACAAAACTACAGAAGTCGCTTAAGAAAAAAAAAAAAAAAACTTAATACAGGAAGCCGTGCCATTAAACTTATCTTAGAAACTGGTAGCGTTTACTATAAAGGACTCCACCGGATGCTAGAAGAAAAGTTTTGCATGTCTCTTTTGTTTATATACATCGCAGGAACCAAATAAGGGTTGGCCGTGATTGAGGTAGTCAATGGCAAAAGAAAAAACGTTTTTTTGTTGTTGTGTTTTTTTAGCCAGGAGCTATTACCAAATCACATAAAGGTGGCGAAAAGTAGAAAGTGTCGTACTGAGCAAGCACATGACCCCCCCTCTCTCTTTGATATTCAAATTATAACATGACTGTGGAGATTTCGAACTAGATTTGTTTTTAATTTTTAATATTAAAGCTACCATTGTTTTTATGTTGTTTATGAATTTATGGTGTTGGCTTCCAAAGGTCAATTTATTGAAATAGGTTGGAACTGTAAAGAAAATATGAACATTAAATCCTAAATAGTGTACCAAACAGGATGTGGTTCTTGATCTACGAGAATACTAGTGTAAAATACTAGATATTTACATCATACCAGAAGGTAATCCCCATTAAGTCCTAAGTTACATAAAATAAAAAAAAACGGAATAGGATAAAGAATTTTTCTTGTATATTAAAAGAACTTTATTAAAAAGAAATGTTACAGCAATATATACTCAAGTATTACAACTTGTGCTTTAGTTTATTAGTTACTTTTTGGGTTTTTATTTTTTTTTTGGGGGGGGGGTATTTTTAACCAAAACTACCTCACTTGACACAGTATCACACATAGCATACAATACTAAAATGTTAGTTGATTTGGGGGAAATCACGAGACCATCTCCGCCTTAGACGTCGCTCCGGGTTGCCGACGATTTAGGTAGGAGAATCGAGCATTAGCACACAGATCAGGGTAGCCAGGGAGGTGGGAATGGAAGTTCTGGTAGCGTATGCTTATGGTTTGCGATCATAATTTTTAAACAAGAATGATTTTGTTACAAAATTGTATTTCGTTAGGGGTGTTCAGTGTTACTATTATTTTTTTCAATTGCTGTATCCATGAATGGATGGATGGCTCTCATGCCAAGCTGGAAATAAAGACATAAAAAAAAAGTTAGGGAAACGTGGTTCCTACTTTTTTTGAACGATCGATTTTTTTAATACACGATTAGATTGATGAAAGATGGGCGTACGTAGGACTATAAGTATGTGTAATGCGTCTTACTCCGGTTTTGGTAATTCATCAATTCATTTTTCAGAACCTAGTTATCTATCGAACGATGAACCCGATATAGGAACTTGGGTTTATATAAGATTGGGGTTAGGTAATAGTCGATTGCAATACGAGCCGGGTCCGGTATGCCCCCATGAAATGGCTGATAGCCGCCTTTCAATCTTGAAATCACTTAATCCAGCCCGGGCAACAGGGAGGCATGGTAGATCTCAGCAGCCAATCTTCCGATCGCTTCATTCTGTACAGATGCATTTTATAGCGTGCTAAATGTTAAATAAGGTGGGTCCAGGCAAACGCTTAATATCATCACAATTTCATGGAATTTTAGTGCAATCTCTGTTTGCCGGATTTACTTCTAGCTTGTGGTGCGCTCACGGCTAATAATGCCATCACTTCATGAGCAAAGAAGCATAAATAATTAATACATCCGCTATTTAGAAATTTCAATACGTTTAGCATGTACAATGAAGCCACTTCTCACTCGTTAAAGTACGGATAAGACATCAATGAGTAGCACCTTACCGCAAAAACATACTTCACCAATGTGTTATCACAAAGGAGCATTTTCCCTCAAAGGAACAAGACTTCAAAAACTGATGTCCTAAGCACTGCTAAAAATATTATGTGGATACCCGGAATGAAAAAATCCACCTCAAAGAAAAAATAAGGGACCCAAGAAAAAAATGTCACAGGTATTCAGTAAGCGGTTCCGTGAGAATCATTGGATATTGAGAAAATGTTGGCATGAATTGTAAAATTTATTTACCAAGGCAAGAGAGGCATTGATGCCTGTGACTGAAAAGGAATTAAAACGGTGAAAAGATTGAAGAAGGAAAAATAGATGTAAAAAAGGACGATTTTCCTTGTGAAAGTCTTATGCACGGATACTGAACGTACATACATAAACGCCAACGGATTCTCTTGTACTTGCTAATACCATTAGTACAACATGTCTCAATACAAGAACGCGGTGTATTGATAGCAACAAAAAAAGAGGAAGATTTTTCCGCTAGAGATTGGTCGCTAGGCACGGAATGGCTCAGGAAGTCGATGCCACGGCTTCATTCTCATTTTACAATCTAAAACTATGTATTGATTAATATATTAATAAATGCCACTTAAGTAGATATATTTGTTCTAAGCGGAGTTCGTGTCCTGAATGAAAGTAGAGGCTAAAAAGAAATAACGTTCGGTTTTGGATTTGTATTCGTCAAAATAATGCCATTCAGGCATATGCTAAACCATCAGTAATTGCTAGCTGCATTGTCTCGTTTCTGTTTTTATCCAGGAGCTATAATATCTAGAACGTAGGAGGTTCTTATTTTCCTAGCATTAGTGAACATAAAAGAAAACACCCCACAAGGATTTAAGGACAGAACGTTGCTATGATGGAGTGGATAGTTTGTAAACGGGGTTCGGGGCCCGAGCGAACAGCTGTCGATGGAATGTACGCAGCCGAGCCGCCGGTTTTGGTTTTGTTTGGATTTTATGTGGCCTTCGGATGTGCCACCACCGATCGGAATCTCCCACAGGTCTGCCCCATAAGGTGCTATATCTGGATAAAATACACTGCCTTTTGCACAGCTCCAGGAGAGGGCAGGTGCAATTGAACGGGGCTGAGAAATGTCGAAGCCTTCTTGTAATGAACGCGCATGCGTTTTTGTTTTGTTTTTTATACCGATTTTTCTCAAGAGAATTATTTACGAATATTCAATTTGGTTGTTTTCGTTGATGTTTTATTTTTTATACTGAGTTATTTTTTAAGTAAGAAGTAAGAAATGCTCATATGACGTACAGCGGCTTAGCTAGGGCTTTTGACACCTGTGGTGGTCCCCAATTTACGGGCCTTGTAAAATCAATTAAAATGAAAAATGTTTATTAAAAATTACGGAACATAATTAAAAAAATGTATTTATTTTGCTTAAACAGAACATAATGATAAAATGAAAGCGTGTTTATCTGTTTACTTGTTTTACGTCTACTTTCGGGAATCCAATAATTTTCTTTTGAAACAAACGGCCCTTAAAAACGTAATTTACTTAGCAGTTATACTTTTGACCATCAGGTTGACGTTTATTTAAGTGGCCATCACCAATTCCAAATTTACACTGCAGCAGGTATTTTTTTTCACTGACTAAGCATACAAATCCAGCGGGAGTCAGCACGCATTTTTATTAAATTGTATACTTGTTATAATCATTGATTCTGTTTTTGATCACAGCATTGTTATGTTGTGTATTTGTATTATTATATAATTTATACACAAAATGCCGCTCGAAAATATGAGCTGCCCGGTGTGGACTGGCCCCATTGACGACCCTACCTACCTATGTACCTGCTGTATGGTGCAACGCTTTTTCGTCATCTGACGTATACGACAGCTCAGTGACTCCAACCATTTCAAAACGGTATACTGATGAAAGTGGTCAGACATACTTCATTCGAGCAGCGGAGCAACAGTGAACTTCACGAGATCTTTTATTTGCTTACGCTGGATGAATTCATTCAACGTAGACATACACAATTTTTCAACTACCTTCAGTACAAACCCGGTGTTTAACACGATAACCCCCGCTCCGTTCCCTTATCGATGGCAGGACGCTGTCGAGGCAGGAACGACTTTAGTCTTAGGTTCTAGTTTTTAAGTTTCCCACATTGTAAACCGAAGGTGAGCCCCATCACCTAGTCCTGTATATTATATTTTGACCTTTGCATCTGCGTATGCAGCAAGAGGAGAAATCTGTAAATCGTAAATTGTAAGAATGTTGATGAATAAAAGGGTTTTGGAAAAAAAAAAAAGGGGGGGGTGGGGGAAGCTATCTACGCTACTAGACGCATGGGAACGAGGAAATATTTTAGATCACCCATAGGGATTGGTTAGGCTGAAGGAAAGGTGTAAAAAGGAAGATTTAAGATTTGAGATACCCGTGGAGTATGTTAGTCAGCATAGAAGACTGTAAAATAATGCTTTCATATTTGCATGAAGAGGAAACCATATTTAGAGAAAATAAATAAACTAATATGACTACATAACATTAAGTGACTAGTGGGTCATTTCTTTATATAAATAAAAACACTAAATAAACCTTAAATAATATTGTACATTGGGTTCTGCTAGTAATAAAAAAATAAATTCATATCGTCAAAAAAGAAAAAAAATGTATCATAATTATGAATAGAAACTGTAATAAGTGAACTTTATTCAAAGATGCGTAAAAATTATTGGCATTTATTTGGAAAATTATTTTAGGTATTAATTTTATTTTTGAGAAATAAAAATTTGTAGATACCTTCAAACCAATAAATTATTAGTTTTCTTTATTTAGAAATAAGTTTTTTTTTTAAGTTACACTACATGACAGGATGGACATGTATGTGTAATATCTATGACCATATAGTTAATAAATATCAAGCATTATTCAACCGAGGATAAGATTGGATGTATTAGATCAATTACTACAAGAACACTATGGTTTAGTTATTTTTATTATTATTCTATCCTTAATTACCAACCCCTGCCGATGACGTAGTATTTCTAAATACTTAATGCACTCGTATCGAGTATTATAACTACAGTAAGTACATTACACTACTTAAGTATAATTAATTAATATTACATTTATTTTTCATTTATGTCATTCATTATTAGCTTTCCTCCATTGTCCACCTAACTCACCTATCCAATGTATAAATATAAAATATCCACAAATTATAGATATGGGATATTTTATAGAGTCAATTTTTACAGGGTGAATTAATGGCTTGTATGATTTATTTCTCTCTGGAACAAATATAAACGTAATAAAGAATTGGTGTTTAAAAACAAACATCAGCCGTATAATTCTTTTGCAGGATTATGAAATACAGCCTCCGTGGCGCAATTGGCTAGCGCGTTCGGCTGTTAACCGAAAGGTTGGTGGTTCGAGCCCACCCGGGGGCGCTAATTTTTTTCTTGTTCCGAGAAATTTAAAATTTTTTATTTTACCTCTTAATATTATAGAGTGCTGTTTATTAATTTTGACCAGAAAAAATTAATAAAAAGTTAATTGATATTCTATTCATATTAAAATATAGTCTACCCCTTAAAAAAAAAGCTAATGAGTGGCGATAGGAGCAATCAAAGAAATATAACTTTTATTATTATTTTATGTTGAAAATTAAATTGTTAAATTGTAGACATTAAACATAACATATATGAGTTTTTAAAAATAACTGTTACTGGGATGGAAATGGATTATTCCTCAGTTATAAAGTTACTGCATATCAATTTAATTTACATGGTATTAATTAAAACATAGATTTTAACCCTAATTAAGTAGGGCATTAGACCACTTAATCAAACTGATACCCAATCAAAATTTCTATAAATATTGAATAAGTTAAATATAGAATCTATTGCTTTTATTTGATTATTGCTATTATTAATTTATTTAGTAACTTTTTTTTATTCGTTTTCAACAGTCAAAGTAAACAGGATAAAACATTAATATCATATAATAAAACATGTTAATAAAAAATATTCTTATTTAGAGAATTAGTGGTATTATTGCTAAAACATATTATAATCAAATGAATTAAAAGTATTATTTGGAAATAAAATTTTTACTTATACTTGAAGTGATTCCAAAAAAATATTTTTAAATGAAGTATATTACTTTTCGTCTACGTAAAAGATTATTCTTGTTCCGGTGTATAGAAATAAATAAAAAAAAGAAGAAACGTTTTATAAAAATGTTTCCTACTAAATTTTGATGTAACAGTCGTACGGATAGTAAATAAAAAAATTAACTTTTTTTTTAAGTTAATAGGTTTTATCTATGAAAAATAAATAGATTTTTTTCTCAAAATAAAAGTTAAGCTACAACACACGACGATTGCAGGTATCTTTTTCGTTCTAACACGCGTACAGCGACCTATTTTGCCATGCCTAATTGGCAGCGCACTGCCTTGCGCCTTAGCCGTGATAGATTTCGTAAGAGGCTAATCAAGAAAAATCAGCTGGTGAGATTAATGGGAGTGTTAGCCGTGCTCTCAGGGACCGCTTCTGTGCGCTGTTCATTCGGGTCACGTATAGGCCGACACATCTTCTAGTTAATTCGTTTTGAATATTGTCACCACCTGGGAGTGTCCACGTCAATTTGAGAATGAGATAGGCTCAGTTTAAGGACTATAATGAATGTATTTTGTTTCTTCTACCTTAAGGTAAACCATTAAATCCTACTAATGACCCCTTCTCGTAGTGGAATCTATATGGGAGTTGATCTCCTCCCTTATGGCGAGGAAGCGAATTGCTGTGGTATCTCCTGGTGGTATAAGTGGAAACTTTTCGGTTGGTATGCTAGGCATTTATAGACTAGATCATAGCAACACGGTCTTAAGGGCTTGAGGAAAACATTTGGGGAGCAACGACGCCGAGAAATTAGTCAGATTAGTAGCTTATTGTGCAGCAAACAACTTTCCCTACAAGCTAGCGGCAGAGGTCACTAGCAATACCACTAGCACATCCACGAGTCATCTTCCCTTGGTAACAGAGCAGAATACTTTAGGAAGCAGCCTCATATCTCGGGGCCAGTGGGCAATAAGTCACTCCCCTTAAATAAATCACCCAATTACCTGCTCGTAGATTATCAGCGTGAGATAGTGTGGAGGGTTGAAGTACGAATCTTATGTGGACATGAAAATCCCCAATACTCGTAAGGCAAGCTTGTTCGCTTGGAGAGAATCGTGTGAAGTGTCTCTGACCTCTTTGAAGTCTATGATGGTGTACTGCAAGGAGAAACTCTTGCCTGCCTTATGTTTTATCTGGCAGGATAGAAAGTGGTCAGGCAGTCTGGCATTAGGCTGCAATTCTGTTCAATAGAATTGTCCATCTTCTGCGGTGCGCTTACGACATTGATATCACTGGCAAATCCAAGCGAACATTAATAGGAGCATCCATCGTACAGGATGAAACTTGATCTTAACAGAAAAAGTAGCAACTACAAGTTATAATAATATATAAGGTAACAGGAGCAGCTACTTAGAGGTCAGGCAAGATCGCAAGCGTGGTCGCAAAGCGGTGATCACAAGTAAATCAAACGGTCGCTTACCCGCAGGCGTATGGTTATGCGCTACTCAATATAACTCCAGATATTACAAACAAAACTTTTTTAACTACAAATTGTAACTTTATCTGACCTATTAATTTTCCTGCGGAATGAATTAAAAATTTATTTCCATTAAATTCTCTCCAACTTAATTCATGATTTGTACTTGTTTACTTTTTTTTAAGCCTTGTTTTGAATTGCACATTTCTTCTCAAAACATTATTAAAAAGGCTCGTTTTCATAATCAGTGCTTAAATGAGATACGTTTACCATCAAACAGTACCCTCTCTCATTTTTTTTTTCTTTTTTTTTAATTTATGTTTAAAACCACATACTGAATAATGATCCCCTATGCTAAATAATCATAACTTCTATTTAAATAATGCTGTAATAAACTAAAAAAGTTGTTCGGATTTAAAATATATATCGAATGTTGGTGGTCTGGTATTCAAAAAACATTGAATAAATTAGCCCTTCTTTATTGATTGTTTTTTTTTCTATGAGGCATCAAGCACACCTCGTCTAATTTATTTCTATTTGACCGAATTGTTATTCCGAGTAAGCGACACTTATGTGCCGATGTAGATGTCATGAATAAAATAAAATAAAAATAATAATAAAACCACCCCAGCCATAAGGTCGATAAGTAAATTAAAAAAACAAAACATGAATTTCTTCACAGTATCTACAGGGCACGTTGACATTCTTTCTTAAGTATCCCATGGAATATTGTTTCTGTGGCTCGAAACGTTCTATAAAATATTCAAAGTGATTCTGTTACGGGCCAACAAAAAAAAAAAATCCCAATCTAAAAAGTATAACTCGGTTTGAAATTATTGCTCGGGTCTCTTACGTGTCGGGGCTCATCGGGGACTCTACCGGCATAAAATATCAATACGTTTTTAGAACCTACACCGAGAGCTCAGAAAATAAGATGTGAGATTGTAAATCCGATGACTCGTCCCAGCAGGCACTGGTCCGTCTTGGCTACATGGGTATCGATAGTGTCCTCGTCTTTATTGGCAGCTCCTGCTCCCCCCCCCCTCTCTCTCTATCTCTCTCTCTCTCTCTCTCTCTCTCTCTCTCTCTCTCTCTCTCTCTCTCTCTCTCTCTCTCTCTCTCACACACACACACAACACCCATGTCCAAGGTGAGGTTTTATTGTATCTCACTGGAAGGAGTTGGTTATGGATTTTGCTAGCTCAATGGACCTTTAAACCCTCGACCTGGTCGGACTATAAAAACTAAAGGCGGTTTTACTCTGACTGTGGCAACAAGAGGTATAGAATGAGTGCCAAGCCCAAAGGTGGGTTCTGCTTTCTAACAAGTAAGAAGCAATCCTTGCTTCGTGGCTTAGGATTGGAGCTCTGATTAAGTCTTGTATGGCAGTGTGATGTCCCATGTCGTGTTGTGGGATGAATGAAAACGATTTAATGGCTTTTTATAGATTTAGCCCATTAAAGTCTTATAACATGGACGTTGCGATATTCAATTTGATTCCCCATTCAAAATTATAGGCATATATTTACTTTTTAATTAACAAGTTAAATAATAACCATACGGGCCTGTTTTAGCATCGCTTAGGCACCAAATGCCACTACTTAGCAAAATATTTAAAAAAAAAACTAACAGCAATGGGTTTCGTTAAAGTTGCGAACAGTTAGTGAATGGTTTATTGTTATTATAGTTAAAAACACCATACACAATGCTTCGTTCGGTTTCAGGCAAATATATTTTGGATAAATATGAAAATAAAAATATATATAATGTATGGAAATACTCGTATATACCAATCTATCAGTTAATGACAGAGACAGCTCAGTATTGTAAACTAATGCGATCAAGGGACGTAAACATCCCATGATCCCATATATGTCGGATTACAGATAGAAATAAAAGCAGTTTATTTCAAGAACTGGAGTTAGTCTTTTGTCCCTGTTTTCCTTCTCTTTTCTTTATCACATCTTACCCGGTGGTGATTAACTGATGCCGATGTCCGGGAAATTGTACGGCGGTGCGGAAAGCTATCGTTTTTTCTCTCTTTTATTTCCTCTCTCGGCTTTTTCTCCCCTTTTTTTTTCTCTTCTATTACGGGAATACCGGGGGCAGTGCTAAGACCAGGGGTGCTCAACGCAGCAGCGGATATACCACAGCTGCCCCAGACAACTATGTCTGACGCTCATGCTAATACTATGGGCTGGATGAAAATTCAGGCAATTACGGCTCAAGATGTGAGAAAATCTATTTCCGATCTGGAGAGATATGCAGGAAAGACCGGGGATCTGAACCAATTCCTGAAGGGAGGTGACAGGCTGATGACGCGAATAGAAGGAAAACGAGCAGAAGACCTTATCACCGAAGCAGACACCGAGTCGCTGAGAGCAGCGCGGTGAAGCGCAGCATCCGGAATATGATTCAAGCCGACGAAGAGACCCCGTGGATTAAAAGAACGATTAAAGAAAGCGTTCGGAGGGGGCAGATGGACACCCAAATAGCATATCTTCAAGATGTTCCGGAAGATAAAGAAGCCCCACCAGACGAACGGCCAGTATGTGGGAACACTCTTAGCGAGATACAATAGTATCACCGAGAAGATGAGGGAGTTCGTGAGCGTGGCTGAGGTAGAAGCAAGGATGGCGTTCCTGTCAACGATTTTAAAAGTGCAGTTGGTAAAGGAAACAGGAAGAAAAGAGCGGCTTCCTAGCGAGCACACGTTCCTAGAATGGGCCCAGGAGATGGTGGACACTAGTGCTAGAGAATAGGAGGTTACAGGCTATGAAGAAGAGGTAGGCTGGAAGAGGGTATCGTACAGAAGGCCCAAAACCACACCGGTCGTCTGGAGGAGAAAGGAGACGGAGTACGGTGGAAGAGAGGAAACGGCGGTGGGAGACAGAAACCGAGCAAATGCAGGCCGTCCCAGGAGACGTGAGGACAGAAAAGGCTACGAGTGTGGGAAAATAGGACACTTGGCACCAGGTGCTTCGAGTGTGGCACGGAGGGACACGTAGCCAAGCAGTGCCCATACATGAAGGGTCGAAGAAACGGAAATCGACCAGAGACCCATTGGCTGGTAGGGAAGTAAATGCCCAGAGGGTGCGGAGGAGGCAGAGGCCGCAGTCGGAAGCGTCAAAAACCTCTGAAATGTACGAGACCGACAATGAGAGGGAGGAACCGGGGAGCAGAGTAGGCTGGGAGAGCAGCAGTGCCCGAAGAAGCGGTCGATGACAGGTGGCTGAAGAGAGGAACGAACGTAAAATCTGAGAAGAGTGGCAGAGGTTACCCTGATCTCCTTCTTCCAAAAAAGTAAATTCAACTTTATCCCTAGGTCCGTATACGTTATCCCTTTATCGAGGAATACCTCCTGTTGACATGTCTTCCGACCGCGTCTAAGGAAGTGGTTTATTATTTCAACTCACTCGAAAAAGGGGTTTTCTTCACACCTCCTTTAACCAAACGAGTTTGCGAACATCACATCTTCCTATGTACGTGACTCGACGGGTATAGCACCACCCTATACTCCGGGCCCTTTGGCCTTGTCCTGGTTTCAACCTTTTAAAGGGAGTGTTTGTCATTCAACTTTATCACTCAACGGTCAAACCTTGAATTTACCCTTGTTGTAACATGGGGTGTTAGTGCATTGGGGGTTGCATGGCACATGATGTCGGGCACGTCCGTCCGGGGAGGTCTCATCGTACAAGCTCTGCTCGACGGGTGTCAGAAAGAATCCTGTGGTAATTGACCTTTTTTAGTGTCATAGTTGGTGAGGGGCTTAATTCGTGTTTGTTGATTGATCTGACTCCTTAAGATCTTAGAAGGTGTGTCCCGACAGTGCACTATGTTCAGGAGGTACAGGCTAGATATTATAGGTCATTTACTTGGTCATGGAATGACCACGAGCTTACACTCGGTATCTAAGGTCTAAATCTAAGGTATCAAAGCCGAAAACCTACCGAATCCCAAAGGCGAGTGAGAACCGGAAAGAGGCAGACTGCACCACTGCGGAGACTACTAGGTAAATTTGTATGGCCCCATAAGACGTCGTGTCCATGAATGGAAGGTGTCCATTCAAAGGGCATGCTAGTTCAGTATGCAGAAGCCAGGAAACTCCATTGGGAAGCCTGTCAGCTCCTAGACTAAATCTAGCGGGTTATTAACAGAGAGGTGCAGGGGTAATAGACTTAGAAACCATGGTGTGTGTTAAGCATGAAGCGCATAGAGGGAGAGAGACCCGTGTTCTCCAAATGTCTGATTCCGACTGAATAAAAAAACTAAGAATTTCTGCCTTATATAGGGAGGTATATTTCTGCTCGCAGCCAATGAGAGGCCGGTTTATTCCGACCAATCAGAAAGGCCGTTTTTCTGACCAATTAGGGTTGACTACGTTAGCACCACTAGTGACCACTCGCGGTGTCAGGATCGTTAAGTAGTCATACACTCTCTATACTTACGCTGTAATTTTATTGATATAAAAATATGGAAAGGTTGACAGGTGTTTTCTGGCCCGATAAGAGCGTAACTTTTATTTGTCCATGGTGAAGATGGTACAGCAACATTACATGACATTGATAATCGGAAAGTCAGTTAATTTTATGACAGCTAATCAGTAATGTAGAGTAAAGACTATTGTCAAGTAGTATTTTTAGATGTGGAAAAGGCATTTGACAAGGATTGTTTGGCAATATTAGAAATGCTTGGCCCTTCCACATATTACTTACCTATAGAACACGTAGAGAATGCGCTAAAATAAAAATTGATACAAATAAAAGCGGCATATTTACACTTATATGCCATCAAAACTTAATAAAAACAAAAACCTATTAACTACACCTCTAAACCTCAATAAAGACATAATACATATAGAATAAAGGCTTATTTAAACTTAATAGAGATACAATAAAATAACTAAACAACTTTTTTGAACTCAAGACTTCTAGATAAACGCTCACGATTTATTAGAAGATAAAAATAATCACACTATACTACTGCCCAATAATTAGACTGGCAGGGGGTCTACCGAATGGATTTAGATTATAATCTCAATTTTTTCGCAGGTCCTGAATCCTCCATGAAAACGGGCTTATTCTTATGAGGTTTAACATCCCTTTAGTCAATGAAATAATGGCTTAAATATAAGAATAATATCTACTTGCGCATGCTATTAAATTTTCTAAGTGCAATCATTGAAAATAAATATTCATATTTTATGGACATGGATATATTTTTTCTTCCTTGGCAATACCAGATGGGGCCATCATCCATAACTTTATTTATCTATCTTCAAAAGAAAACTCACATATGCCAGAAGAGTCAAATTGACAGCTGACACACAGAAACATTGTTGAGAACATAAAGTTTTTTACAAAACGCGCATCATTTACTAGTCTCATAGTCCAAGAAAGATTGTACTTCGTATTCATTGAATGCGAGTTTTGAGCTCCACAAAGATATCTATTACAGTATTTTTTGGAATTCCTTTTTTTAATCTAGGATTTAAACATATATGCACCCAATATATTACTAGATATGATCTTGCTGGCACCTTTTGGAACAAAGGTAAAATAATGGAAGTTGCTGGTATACCTACAATTTTTTAATTCAGTTCATGTATAACTCATTGCAACCTTAGGTTTCCATGTGCTCCTTCAGCCCGGCGTGTCCTGGCCCTTAGTTTTTTTAATTTCTAAACTGTCGATTGAAATGGAGATGGCTTGGCTTAATCCAAAGGTGTAGTGGAGGGGAGTGGAGGGGTAAAAAAAAAATTCAAACAATAGAATATAAATGGGACACCAACGTCCCTTAGATCAACTAGTCGTTAGTTGTCTGTCATACGTGAAGAATGAACGAAACATTGCAATAAATCGTTCTCTTAACCTATCCAATCGTTTTGTGCCGAAATATTTCCCCATTTCGCGTATCCAATAAAAATCAATACCTATTGCAATCATTCCTATTCAAAAGGCTTTGCATATATGAATATATAGTTAAAAGAATAAATTTTAAAAAATCATGACAGAAATCCATGGACGGGAGACGCCGTTTCCTGTGTGGGAATGGCAAAGACTGGACACAGTAGCCAGACAATGATCTGTTTTCTGGCCGGCTAAGACCGGTAGCTGTAGATTATACGGACCGGACAGATGTCGGGTATTTATCACGTCAGGTCCACGCAAAGAGCTCATATTGTTATATTATAATTTGATTTAATCTGTTATCGGTTGAAAGAAATCAGCCAATAAAGTATGCCCACTTTTGAGCGAGAGAAGAATTGTCCGCTTGCTAGATGGCGAGGTCAACCGCGCAATATAACGTTTTGCATATTGTTAACTGCCGTTATTATGTATACCTACCTACTTCTATGGATTTTGATGGAGACCTTCCCTCCCCGGTATCCCTTTTACTTTCATAAATGTAACCATTAATTAATGGAGCCCCCTGGCGCGGTAATGTGCCGGCGTAACTTTATTTATATCAGGAATATATAGAGGTGATCAATGCATTACAAAAAATAAATTGATTTGCCCTTTTAGTGCGGATTTATCATGGATGCCATTGAATTGATAATTAGCAGTTAAAACTCACATTTACTTTAGAGATTTTTTTCATTTATTAAAAAATAATTTATAGTAAACCGTCCGCCCCGTATCCTAGAGGTTAGCCTGATGACTTCTAGCTGCGGAGACACGGGTTCGATCACCGACTCGCGCCAAGACTTCATCTTTGGGGGATGGTCGTGGTTGAATCTCGTCAGTTTGTGGGGATAATTAATGTTACTAATAGTAAGAGTAATGATCCACTTGAATAAATAAAGTAATGAATCAGACTAACAAAACCGAAAGTAAGGTTGAGGTGTAACGCCTATTGCTTCTCACTTGCACCTCAGCGCCACCTACCAACTACGCCGATAACCTTCGGTCGGCCTCTTCGTACTTTCGAGTCAAATTTAGACTGAAATGACGAACGAAAAAGGGAGCAACCGTTGAAATAAAATCAGAATTACTTACTATTTAATTATATCTAAACATATTAGTACTAGATGGTAAACGAAAAAATAATAAAAACTTAATATTAAAGGGTGACACTTAGGCTATTAGGAAGGGTTTAAAATCAATAATTACCTGATATAGTTACAGTATGTTTTGCCTTCATAGACTACAGAGATTTAAATTATAGCATTAATATTTAATTTGTTTATTTCGTTTTCTAATGTTACGATGTTTACGATCACACACTCAATTTTTAATATTATCTACGTACATAAAAAATTAGATTTGCATCAACAAAACTGTAAACTCTAATATATAAAACACAAACGGCAATAAAAACAGGGTATCAAAGAGTAAATAATCAACCTCAATCAGTGGGATTTCGAGCAGAGATTGCTGAGGCTAAAGCGTTATTTTCGTTTGCTTCCGTACGCCTTCGTCAGGCAAGGCATGACAACATAATAAAGCGTAGTCTACGGTCTATTATTCAGTGGTCACACGATTCGACGCCCAACTTTACATGCATTAAAGGAGGTATTGAAGGAAATAACGGCCAAATTGTTGTAGTTTTGATCCCTCGAATGAAAAGTGGCCATGCCATGATTCGAAACTGAAACGGTATGTCTCTTCTAAGTTATTATTGCTCAGACTGTTTTCATGGCGAATTTTTTTTACTCGTTTTTGAGCCTAATGCAAACTGACTAACTGTTATGACTACTAATTAAATTTATGAGATATGTTTATAGAAATGTATTACTCATTTGTATGTGGCTTGTGACCTGAGCTCTATGAGACCAAATGTAGTAGCCAGACTAAATATAGTAGACACGTGACCTAGATGTGATGTGCAGTGGATAAGGACATTAAGCTAATATGTGACCATGTCAACGCTCCTCTTATATTTTAGCAAAGCCTTTCTTTGGCCTAGCTCTATTCTGTTATCTTTGTTGTGTACGCCGTGGTAGCTTTTATACTGACGTATTTTCTCCTCAAAAACTTCAAGTGTAATCAAGCAACATTTAGGTGGCGAAGTTTCGCTAATGTTTATACCGATTTCAAGAGACAAACAACTAAAAAAAAAATGTATACAACCTTGCACCGATCCTTTTTGCTATATTTTAAATTTCGCTTAAAAATTATTTGTTACAAAAAAATAAGCCACAAAAGTAATAAAAAGCACTTTCATGTGGAGGATATGGAAAATTACTGTTAATCATATTTCAATTGAAAAATTGGATAATCACCATTCTTGTCCTAATTAAAGTAGAAAGCTAAAACGCCAATTAAAAAGTTATACGACATATTGTTAGCACATAATTGTCTAAAGAAATATAAAAAAAAATCAATCCAGTTGCAGTTGCAGCCGTTGACAAGAAAAATACCGGCAGTCATTAATTGCATGTACGCGTGCGCAATTAAACAGCTGAAGCCCTCCACGCCGTCTCATGATAATTGTTCAGGCGTATTAATATAGCATGCAGTAATCTCATTTGCGTTTTCCACCTTTTTTGTGTTCTATATTTATCCATGACATTTTCAGCAGATGTCGTGGCTTTTACGCAGAGATTCACTTCAAAGTTCCCCTAACAATCACATCCTCTCATGGCTCATTACAACTAAGAACGGTCCTCCTTCAGACACCGAGCACATGCCACAGTAAGTTGTACTCCATTTGCAGTTTATCTCGACAACCTCATTCTTCGTGTATAGCTGTGGGTGTTCTCGATACTTCGTGTCCTCTTTTTACTCGTTTTTGAGCCTAATACAAACAGACAAACTTATTATGGCTACTAATTAACTTAATGAGATATGTTTCAAGAAATGGATTACTCATTTGTATGTGGCTTGTGACCTGAACCCTATGAGCAATTATATTGCTCAAGCATTGCGATCTCGTAAAGTTTGTAGTTGTAGAAATCGTTTTTAATTTAACTAACAAGTTGATTTGGGACACTCTGTATGGTGCTCTCTCATCTCTCTGAGAGTGAGCTTCTAAGTACCTCCATTTTTAAGTATCTCCAACCATTTATAAGAATATAAGAAAGAGCTATTTATAAGAATATTTGGCAAAGGACACTGTTCTTAGCTCTACAACTATAGTAAAACAGTAAATCAGCAATGACTACTGAAACTTCTTTATTGTGATAAATTACAATCTGCTTTATTGGGCAATGCGTAATTGTGATAAATATTCTCATTCGTACCATATTCACAATTTTCATTCAATACAGTATTTACAAACATCCTAAAGACCTCCAAAAGTGGACTTAGGAAGTCTCCTACGCTCCTCCATCAGCCGTGTCACCGGATACGAGCCAGTGGAGGCTAGCCAAGATCGCGAGAGCCACAGACGCTCAGGACATGATTGGAGAAACCATTGCAAGAAACCACTGTGACGTTAGGCCACGAGACCACTGCCGATTTAGTCCCCGTGGTGGTTTATGGGAATGTAATGACTGTCCTAGGGGATTAGGGTAGTTGGATAGGTTACTATAAAATTTCATGAACTTGGAAGGGATGACTTCAAGTCCGTAGGGTATATTAAGATCATTATGAAGGGTTTTGTTGCTGAACTAATAAGGGGCATTAACTTTAGTTCTCAAATCGTTTGATGGAAAGGATACGCTTGATGTTTGACTTTTTCGCTATCCCCCATAGCTCTATTCCGTATGCCCAGATTGGCTTGAGTATGACTTTGTGGATTAGTAATTTATTTTCTATTGAGAGATGGGATGTCTTTCGAAGTATTCTTTACAGTTGTCCAAAGCGTATGTTTAGTTCTTGTCTTTTTAGCCTCGTGTGTGGGTTCCATGTCATCCTTTTGTCGAGATGGAAGTCTAAATACCGTTCTGTCTCGGATATAGGAAGAGGAATGGAATCTTAAAAAACTTGTTCGCAGGGTTTGGGGCTAAGGGTAAAAGTAATGTGGGAACATTTCACTTCATTAACTTTGACCCGCCATTGATTGCAACAATACTCGATCTCATCAAGTTGTTTTTGAAGGTTAAGGGATGCTAATTCGGGGCCTTGGTGGGATGTCAAGACAACAGTGTCATCTGCAAATGTTGCCAAGAAGGTATTGGGGGTAGAGGGGACATCAGTGGTGTGTAGGTTATAGAGGATTGGAATCAGGACACTGCCCTGTGTAACTCCTGCTTTTATGGGATAGTAGTTAGAATATTCTAAAGCACAGCGGACTTGGAAGAAGCTGTTTGAAAGGTAGGACTGTAGGATTAGGAAAAGGGTCTGAGGTAAGTATCTTTTGAGCTTGTAACGCAAACCTTCGTGCCCCTGTCAAAAGCTTGAGCTAGAAATCAGCAATGAAACAAAGACTGCTCCAGTACATATTTCTCCCAGTTTTACTGTTTGGAGCTGAGAGTGGGTCAGCTAATGACAATCAGCATTCAAAATGACTTAGTTGCGTAGGATACTTGGAAAGACTGTAACAGGTGGCATCTGAAATAACAGGGTAAGAGAATAATTTTGAGTGCAACTGTTGAAGGATGCCCTGGGGAAACACCATTTAATAATGTTCAAGTCAATGCTGTAGTCATGGTACGATGAGTGTGGGTTTTCGAGGCTGTACCTTAAGGAAGGCCTAGGATCATGTATTGTGAGTAGATGGAGAAGCTGAGTAGCTAATGCTGGGTGGAAATTTCCTGCATACAAACCAACAAAGAAATAGATTTTTTCATCGACCAATAAAAAGAGATCCATTGGCTGCGATTCCGTACTACACGTTTAGAAATTTCTATCTAGCATCTTACACTCACGTAAATACATTTGCTTATACACCTTGTAAAACAACTTAAGTTATGCTGATTAATTCTGAACTAACAAAGGTTTATGTAGCCATAATACTCATTTGAACTTTTTATCCATTTACTTCAAGTACAATTATGTTGGCGGACATTACACATTGACAACTTGTTACCCTTAAGTGGAAAGAGCACATAAATTGAGTAAAGAATGTATCCAACTACAGTATTTATTTTACCGGAAACAGGGTGTAGGTATTCCATCCGACCTTTATTCAATATGGAAATTGAAACTTTCACCTAGAAAGAACCGATATAAAATTCCAAACTTGATCAAAATACTAGAACATATTTAACATGCTAATTGGATTAGATTTATAATGAAAAGAAATAGGCCTATACCTAAGTGCATTATCTAGTCCGTAATATTTATAAGCCAATATGTTAATTATATTCTATACATAAATTAAAACTCACAATTTTGAAGGGACAATATATTATTTTTAGGCTAACAGCTCTACATTTTCCTATTTAAATTATTGAGTTAATTAATTATTTTCTAACATTTGTTAGTGTAGTGCTTTATTATGCGGGTCAGACCTTTTTTTTTTTTACTTCCTAAATCCTATCCGTTTTACACTTTCCATAAATCGTCTTTCAGACTAAGTAGTTTGTACATGATTTTAATCAATCGATGCTGAGCCAGTTCCACTATGAACCAACATGTAACGATGACCCAGGCAGACCCCATGGGTAACTCTGGAACCGACTAGATATCAGCCAATTCTTCAGGAATACTGTTTCAATATCCTGTGTTATATGTTCAACCCCCGACATGGGGAAGGTAGTGTACCTTTATTAAATAACGTTAAGGAACTGAGGCCAGAGGATCGAAGGCGATATGGTATAAATCCCTCTTTTGACGTAGGCCCACCGATGTACCCCATCTGTTGGGATATGGGTGGTCCGAAGTGCAAGTTGGTGTGGAAAAGGATACACGATCACAAAGGGCCATATAGAAAAAATCCTTCTATTGAGAGTCATGAATACGGTCCAAGACTAGAAGATGTATACTAACTTAACGTAACGTAATTCGCTCAAGATTTGAGGAATCATATCAGGCAGTAGTTGAGTAGTTATAGCATCCCTAGAAATTAAATATTCTAATTATTCAACTAGAGTGTAACAGCGACGTGTAGTAAGTCAGGTAAATAGTTAAACGGGTATATGCATCCTTAGAAAAGATACATCCTTTACTTATTGCCTTAGAGTTTTATGTATTTGGATACAGTTGTGTATCGGATAGGTATAGTATATAGGAAAGGGCAGAGTATCCGTAAAAATAAATAAATAAAAAATAAAATATATAAAATTAAAAAAAAACCGTCCGCCGAACGTAGCACCTAATTCAGAACACATAGATCAGATGTCTTAAGGATGAGGCCTAATGATGAATCTGGGTACCCGACCGATAAGTATCTGAAATAGTAAAAAAAAAAAAAACACTAAATTTGCGACTTGTTTTTGGTTTCAACCTAGAAGTAATTGCTTTTGAGAGTAATTAATGGACTACATAATTTATTAAAGTAAAATAAATTTCCGGCAATTAAGTCTAAAACAGTTATTATGTTTACTTATATTTCACATTTTCCTGTTTTTATAAATCGAATTTAGTGTTTTATACTACAGTAAATCATTTTTTCAAAATAACTAGAATGGAGTACAGTACATGTACCTAGCGTAAGTACTTCTGCAAAATTATAATATGAATTTATATATTATATATTTTAGTAATTACCAGCTATATAATTCATAGTTTATTTTTATAAGGTCAGAAAAACCTTCAGCCGAAATAGAGTCAAATTGCTACTATTTAAGACCAGAACGGTTTACCTACACCGAAACCACTGCGGTGTTAGTGAGTGACAGGTGTTAACTTGAGAATGTCAGCCTCACAGATAGATCCATCTATCAGGTAATAAAGTACAACCGCCTTATCTTAATTGCCTCTGCTATTAGCCCTCTACTTATCTTCCTACTGACCCGAGGTAATTCCACTGAGGTGGTCTCAGCTGGTATCTTATGAATATATTATTCACCAGGAAAGCTGGCATCAACATTTGACCAGAACGAGAATATCGCTACAAAATTCAATCGAGACATTTCTTAAAAGAAATTTGATAGATTCCTATATCAATCAATTGATAGAACTACATATAATTTGCTAGACCTACTATACGGTCTAAAATGCAGAATCACGATCTCTCTCATATCCTCTTTAAGAAAGATTGTGGTAAATGTGTATCCTGGCTTCTTAGATCTGAAACTGATAATCTTCGCTGTTAGACTGAGAAATTTGGATTGCCTTACGTAGAATAAAGGTTCCTCCTAACCTGATAGACGCTATGAAGTCAGACACCTAAGAACCCAAGGGTGAGGTCATCCTTCCAACAGACGGATTGGCCCAAAGTTGGAGGGGAGGAAGCTAATGGAGTATTCTGCGAGATCAGTGACACAATTGTCGGTAAAAATGAGGTTTGCAGGGACACCAAATGGGTGATTTTCAAAAGAATATTTATGCCCGTATTACTGCGTAGCCTTGTGTGTATAAGGTCCTTGGACATCTTTGGTGAAACATAAGATGTTCTCGTAAGAAAAATTATTGGTAAGGCTAAAAGGGACTGAATGTTAATTGAAGCTATTAGGGATGAACCAGGCATGGTTTCGGGGATGGCCAAAATAGAGGAAGATCAACTTAAGTGGTTAGGGCATGGGTGCAGAAAGCCTGAAACCTGGAAGATTAAATGGTGTAAGGAGGAAAGAAGGAATAATATGGAAGGATAGTGGATAAACTCCTTTAGCGAATAATTAGGCTAGGGAGACATGAACCCATATTTGCCAAGTGTCTGAAGAAAGGCCAGGAACATCGAATAAATTCATGGAAGTGGATTGAGACTCGACTCTGAGAAGAACAAAGAGTAATAAAAAGGATATAAAGAAGGTAGCTTACAATAGAAATTACATTTTAAGGCCGTTTAAGCAGATTTAAATATGCCTATTTTATTTTAGGTATTTATAGTTGTCTGTATTTGGTATAAAAGATGATTGTCAGTAACAGGGATGCTTTTCCGAATAATATAAAGTATTTTTGTTCAACATTACCAAGTATTTTATTCACATTTGACAAGTATTTAGGAAACTCACGCGGAGTCCTCGTAATTACCACTCCATTTATCCACTTTCTACGTTTGCTCCTTTCTATGTTGATTAATTATGTTAAATCGAATTAGTTTAAAAAAATAGATTAATCAAAATAAAAATAATTAGAAAAAAAAATGTTGAGACTTCTAATCCATGATGAACTATCATTATTTAATAAAACAAGACTAAGAGATCTGCTGAGCCCAGACGTAAAGGTGGTTAAGTGGAATGAAAAGCAAATATGGAAAAGCACACAGTAACAATAAATAAACAGCAAAAATAAAAAATCATCTAACGCCCCCGATACAATCATACTTACACTCAGAGTAATCCCACGCCACCACAGTAAAGCAATTATGTCTTCGAAAATCGATAAATAATCGAGCAGGTAGTAGATAAAAAGACTCATGACTGAGTATACCAGTTTGCATACAGATGTTCTTTGCTCGAATAAAAAATTATCTTTTTTTTTTTTTAATAAACTCTTCCATTGATTTAACACTAAAAACCTATAGCACTCAAGAAAATGTTTAATCTTGCAATTTTAACGCGTGGGAGTAACATCTGTTGTTATTATTATTATTAAACCATACTGCAGCAACAGTGGTCGAATCGTGTTTCTTCAACAGATTGTCCAAACAAGTTACCGAGTAGATATTTTTTTTTTTTTTTTGCGTAGGCGAGCTCAAGGAAGTTTCACTCTGAAGCGTTTTCTTAAATGTATACCTTGGATGACTAATGTTTCCATCTGGCTTGAATTTTGAGCAGTCGGATTGCGAAATAACTGAACGGGGGTGGGAAAAACTGACGATCGATTGACATAATAAGATACTGCAACATTATCATACGTATTCTTTGTGATTTTATTTTTACTGCTTCAACTTAAATATTACCGATTTGTATAAATTGACTGTGAGATCAATAAACTCAAAGTGGCTAATTGGCTAATTTACGTAAATGTCGATTGTCAATTATTAAATCCATTAAATTTGCGGTCGATATAATGTATACAGGGCATCCAGAGCCAACTAAATTTGAAATTGTAAGTTTATTGTTTAAAAATATTTTTATTTTATTTATCTCTCTGTCATTTAAAATGCTTTTTTCCGTATATTATTTTATTATACCTCTCATCCCGTAATAAGGAATATGGACCTCTCTGACAGACAAAAGCTATTTTGGGTCAGAACCGAGGTTCTGCCAATTCCCTACCTCATACATAAAAACAGGGTTTTACTCAAGGTTTCGAGATAGAAGTGACCTGCTTCCTCAGTCTTTCTAACTGGCAGGAAACCGCTTTTAATCCGCTTAACTGGGGATGATAATCGCTTTTCTTCATATATATATGTATGTATCTTTTCTTATTCATAAAACAGGAGACTAGGTGCGGGAGGGGGGGTATAAAGCCCTTTTATACAGGTATTTTAGAACTTTTTTTTCGTATATGTAGTGTCATTTTGTATCATCCTGTCCCAAGCAGTTTAGTTTCGACTGATTATTGGGTTTGGGAGAAGGAAGACAAAGAAATAGAAAGTGTCTTTGAGGTAGTTATTTTTCTGTCTTTGCAAATCCGAAAGAACCCTAATAAACCATGTGTCGGGTCGTCACTAGGGAGGTGCCTGATCACCCTAGCCCTGGTGACAAGTGCGGATTGTTCGAGTTTATAACATGGACAATCGTTCCATGACGGCGTTACTATCTGACTCCATTTTCATGATAGGTATGTGCCCCGAGAATGCACTATGTTCAAGAGAAGAGGTACAGAGGTTTCATAAAGAATTAGTCAAGTTTTCAGAGTTTGAGCGGAAACCAAGCAAGCGTCACCGAGTAAAGGTCGCGAGAGACTCGCGGAGCCTCGCGAGGAGGCTGACGAGGAGATTAAGAGACTCGGGGAGGCTGATGAGGAGACTAACTAACAGGGCCAGTAGCCCTGCCTTAAGTACCCTCTCTACTTCCTGCTAGGAGGCGGAAAGGTTCTGATCCGGCTGCGGTTCACACGCACACCTGGGGCGAGTAACGTGACCGGTAGTGAGACACGTGACCGCCGCCTCCTTACCCGACCCGGGGACAAGCCATGGAGGTAGAGAGGCCCCCTAAAGGGTTGTTAAGTTTATGACTGTTTATGACTGCCAGCTGGTGACCCTTTCTCGTGTGAATTAGTTGGCTTCCGCCTTTTATTGCTAAACACTTTTACAATGATTTACATTTGTTTATAATACATTTAGTTCATGTTATTTTGCTTTTGCTTACAATATATATGCAACAGAGTATAGGGTGATTTATCTTACGTAGTTAGCGGTCGCTACACCATTGTTTTGATTGATTGCAATATGATATATTGGCATGAAGGCAGAGAAAACCCATAAGGACTCCCCTACATTGTTGATGCTAAGTTTGAGGAAACGTCATTGTTATTAATTTAGAAGTTCTCTCTTCCGACTTCTCCTAAATCGTCGTTGAATGTTACCAGGTGAGTCAGGTGTAGACATTCCTTGTATCAGTGGGCTTGGATGTCTGATCAGTTTATTATGACAGTTTCTGTACAATGTTCTAATGTAGACGTGGACTTAATCAATCATATCAATAGGTAGTTTTGTACGTAAAATGGCACACCTGTGAAAACTATCAGAACATTTAATTGAAAAACCAATGTTAGTCTTCTAAACCTTTTGGTAAATTTGGGTCCCACATGTCCTTATTGGATTCATGCAAATGAGTTTGATATAAATAGTTGTGAACATTGATACAGTAAATGTTTTAACCGGTGACTGAGTTTTTAAGTCAGTCTCTTATCCAATGTAAGTTCTCAGTATTTAACTGTGCCAGTATGTGCCAAAGACTGGTTGTAATAATAACGGAGGACATTGACACGTGGACGGGTGAACGTCACGTGTAACGAGTGACATAGTGCTATTAATTTTAAGAGCAAACTGTTGTTTATTATTGTTCATATTATTGCATTATTTTTAATACGAAATTGATCAGTTGTACGATGAACGAAAAAATTATTCATCCGTATGTGTTGGTGATTTTAATACCGTAGGAAGTTGGCGGGTGAACAGTTAACAGTAGCCCGGTACATTGTGATTTATAGCCAGTAAGCTAGATGTATGGTTGTTGAATTAGAGATGTTGGAAAGGTGAGCCGAAGAGGAGAGCGGAAGTAGGCGGGGACAGGAAGTGGAAGCCCATTGGCCGATCGGTCGCCATCTTGCCGGCAGTGTTGCCAAATAGCGTCCCCTCCAGTGGTGGGAGTGGTCCTCTCTCCACGCAGTCAATAGCTGCACAACCTCTATCGCCGGAGGGTGTCTATTCCACCACGTTCAGCTTCATTTATCTATTGGTCATAGGTAATACCTAAAAAAAAGTACTAATTCCATTTTGGCCAAAAAAAATATGATGAAAGGATATTTGTCTCTACCTTTTTACTTTACATTTGGTTAATAATCACGAAACCAGTGGAATTTCTTTAAAGAAGTGTTTGAATTACTGGCTTTAAAGCAGTGGTTTACTTAGAGCTGTTGTCACGTGGGCCAGTTACCAAATGACCGCACAGTCAAAATCAATAGTAGCTACTAAACATAAATAAAAAAGTGTATTTCTTTTGGTTACACAGAATGTACGTACAATGATAAAATTTAGGCGTATTTATATATATATTTTCTTTTTTTTTTATTAGAAGTCTTGAATGACATTGTCAATATTTACATTATCTGTTAGTTGTTTTTCTATGAATAGTATCGCTAGACCTCGATTTTACCACCAGGCGGCGTGTCTGTATGCTGTCTTCATCAATTCCAAATTCACAACATACGTGTTTTCTATTTTCATTGATTAAGCGTAAAAATCATAACGGCGAGTCTGAACCACCGGGATCAGCATTTTTGTGAAATACATACATCATCATTCCAGCATTGTTGCATTGTTTATTTTTTTATAATTTATTATTTTATTTATTTTTTTAATATTAATATATTATATATATATATATATATATATATTATATATTATTATTATATATAATATATATATAATATATTATATATATATATATATATATATTATATATATGAAATATATATATATATAAGGTATTTAAAAAATGCCGTCCTAAGATTTAGACATTTATAAGCTTGCTTTAGTCTTTACAAATGGCAATCAGTTTAATCCTTTTTTTATTGTGATTATTCTTTTATGTTACCAAATTGGTTATGCTTTACCTAGATGGCTTTAGAAAAGAAAATGGAAGTTTTTGGTAAAAAAAAATGGCTCCCTTATTGGCACTATTAAATATTACATTAAAGCATATTTATTTACAATCACCACTCATATATTGGACTTGTCTTGTCTGACAAGTCATTGCAAGGGAAATGAACTATTTTGAAATATCAAAATAAGAGAATAAATGAAATTTGAAGTATTAGAAAATTGTAAGAAAAATAAAATAAAATAATTTACTGTAAAAAACATTATAATGATAATATATACATTATTTATTTGGCGGGAATATGTTCCCTTACACAAAGGGAATACTTAAAAAAAAAAAAAATCAATTCCCTAAAGCTTAAACACTATTCTTCTTCACAATAATGTTTTATCTTATTATAGATTACTGCGGAATAAAATCAATCTCTTCCAGGTATGAATCGAAATCACCCTGTTTTACTTTTAACTGTAACCACTCAACCCCAATAAAAATAAAGTACATATTAACTCATAATTGAGATAACTAGGAGATGCTCTGATTTTAGATACCATTTACAATTAAGCATGTATTTATGTTTTTTGACTAATTACAATTGGCAAGAAAGAGTTAAACATATGCTCTAAGAAAATAAAAGATAAAAAAAAAAAGCACTGAAAGAACCACTAGAAAGAGAAAGTGTGAAGAGGCGGGAGTGAAGCGTGGGCTCAAAGGACATTTGGCCTACAGACCTCGGTGTATTGTTGCCCCGCAAGTAACAGTCACTATGGCCAAACATATTATAATGATTTCATTATTTATCACTGAGTGTATTATCAACATTTTGTTACCAAATTCATTATTGAAAAGTGTACAGTCGGCAGACGGTTTGGCTTCAGATCCTGACCATAAATTGACATGGTGGCGATGTTAGTTGGGATGTCACACTGTAAATTTGCAATTCATGCACTCCATAAAAATTATCCTTACATTTTTGTTAGCTGGATAAATAATAATAATAGTTAATTATTATTATTACTTTTATTTACTTGTTGTCCATTTATTTAAGATAAAGTGGGTCCTTTGACTGTATCGTGTATCATTCCCAGCTAAAATTTACAAATGTACAAATAAAATTAAATTAAATACGAAAATATATATACGGAATCCCACACATATTATAGAAGGACAGAAGATTTATTATTTAATTATAACTAAAATGAAATGACTGTAAACCAAAACAATATGAAAAAAATTAAATAAGAACTTACTACATCAATATCTATGCCATTATTACATAGCAAATATAATATTTTTGACTCATATACAGACGCACACGCACGCGCGATCCTAATGAATAAATGTGAAAAAACGAAGGATTATAAAAAAAATAAATAAAACTTGCTTGAAAAATAAAATAAAATTTCACAAATACACACAAATTGGGTATTCATGCAAAAATATGTAAATACATGCATAACTACCTTTTACCGAAAATAATGTTTGTAAATTATAGCTCAAAAAGGAAGGATTTTCGGACTGAAATTCGAAAACAACAGCACAGTGGCCTCCAGTGAATGATGGAGTACATATAACAATTTTTGTTAGATCTATTGTCATATATAATATTGACATAATATAATAATGATAAGCTACTCCATGTATTAAACTCATTTTTAAATAAATTTATGGTACTTCTTTTCTATTAAAAAGTATATTTTGTTATGTTGGTCTTGCAACATATTTTTTATCTATAGCTTCCACGATTACGTAACTTTCCATTTCGTAAAACGAGCAGTCGTGTTGTACATCGTTGAAAGTTTGCATTATGTATTCATGGCATGTGCATTGGTCATTGTCAGCCTGTCCCAATTATTTCAAGTAGCTGTTTGTGTTTTTTTTTTACTAAGATATCTGATTGTAGGCATTTTAGTTCATTATTAATCTGGCATGTATTATTGACCCTGTCTTGATGTTTGCCATTCTATATTCAGGTAGGCCATTGCTTCCATTTGTATGTCAGACTTAATGTAACTTAACGCAACTTGATTTGAATTACATAGGTTAGTTATGTAGGTTAGTCGTTTTTGAAGCGGTTTTAGCCAGTCTGCTAGTGCTTATTATCCTGTCATGGATAGGTGCACCACCAGGCAAGACGCTTGGTGAATCAAGCTACCCTATAAATGTAAGAGAACCTAAACACACTGTCATTTTAAACGAATGCAAATTGAGAAATCAGATTTGAAACTATTAAGAAATAATTTATTCAACTCTGCAGATTATAATGAGCAGCCTAGCTAAGGAATGCTGAATCAACACTCAATAATATAATAATAATCGTATTCAAATACGAGCACTGCAGGCGGAAAGGGAACAAGGACCTTTGAAGACAATCTATTTCAACGCAGTGACATGCGTTAAATGCGGCAATGACAGCTGCGGAACATGCACTGGCATGGCTAAATCACGCCATTCATGCAAATATCATTTGCATGTCGGTTTGCCTTCGCTGAGCTTCGGCGTAAACTGCACAACTGATGTGACAGTCTAGCCACCTTGAGGTCAAAAGTCAACGAGTATTTATTTGACGGTCAGTCAACATCCATTGTGTACAATTTCATATTGCATGTTTTATATTAATATTTTGGTTATTCAGGTATTTTTATATTATGAAATAGATATTCTTATACAAGAAGAAGGGTTACTGTTATTGAAAACTTGTCTCCGCCATCCAACAAAAGAATTTATCAATGATTTCTTATTAGTTAAACAGAAAATTGACGGGTGATATATGATTACCAACTACAGTACATAAATTACATAGTTCATTGAAAACATATGCGTCAGCACGTTCTAAGCTTTTTGCCTACTAATAAATAAATAAATGACTCTTAATTTATTTGTAATATATCATTACATCAGCCGATATACATGCGGTACCTTGTCCTTTAATTTTTTTAATGAATTGGTCAAGTATATCCACTGGTCAAGAAACGTTACCTCCTTGCTTCGTACTGAATATGTAACCCTACAACAGTGGTAATGTTCTAGGTGGACGTTTTTTAGATATTGTGTAGGATACACAACCCAGAAGTGCTGCTCAAGAGAGCACAATAATGGTATCATATTACCATGCACAATATTTTCTGTTTTCTTTCTATACATTTGTTACCCCGAGGTAGAGAACACTAGGTATCAGCCATCTTAATATATCATATATAATATAATATATAACAGCTCAGACATATATATATATATTGAAACCTACCTCATTTTTTACCATTTCTCTTTCTACTTTATTTGATCAATTTACCTTAACTAATTTGGCAGGTCCGTCATGAGATCTATAATTCAAATTGTTTTATGTCTTTGACATAGGAATTTATCCCGATTGAATCGCCCGATCTCAAGGCTAATGTTGTAGTTATTAATAAATTGAGAAACTAGGAATTGTGAAATATATTCAAATAAAATGATTATAACAAATAATTATAATTATATAGAGTGCTGACAAAAAGTATAAAAAAATATTCAATTCCTTTTAAATTAGGATAGTTACTACTAATTACAAAAAACATGAAATTTGAGCTCAGTTTCTTTTAATGGATCCATAATAAAAACAATATTAATATCACCCAATCGATGATCTTCCTGTAATCCAATCAACGTTACTTTCTGCTGTTGGTTCTTCTCCTCTCTTCCTGTATGGTGACCGCCAATTCGGGAGCTTGCTAAGTCCGCTCTTCTCGACGGTTGTGCTAAGACTGCCCTTTTATCTCATCCCCCACTCCTAGGAGCATAAGGGAAGATGCTTACCAGATGTGAGGGTTCCTGGCCATGATATTCTCAAATATCATGAATGTTACAATATATATATATAAAACAGCTCAGGCCATATATCAGCCTCAATTAAATTTATAATTTTAGGCTGAACAATGTTCAGAAAAGCGATTTATTTAGAAAATCAAAAAATATATGTCATGGTGTGTGTCTTGAAGTGAAAAGAAATAAAGCTATGAGCACCAAATTTGGCATATGTACTCGTATAGTTCATTCATTGCCTTATGCAAAACATGTAACATGCAAAAGAAAGAGGTCACAACTTGCACGTTTAACCCTTCCCTTCCTACTACTCTGCTCAATTTTTATTCATTACTTATGTAAGGCTCAGATACCGCTTATTTTTGTCTGCGCGATTCTAAAGTTTTACGAATGCAATCTGACATATACCATATTACACTTACTTATACGTCTTATTTTTATTATTTACAATAACATTCTTATATTATTTTGAACCTCTCATTTTCTTTTCTTGTTATCAAAACTGTTCTTGCCATGTCAAAGTCGAATCCACTCAAGTTGTGTTTCCTTATCTGATTTCTTGTTTCTTATACAACTCTGAAAACGAGCTTCCAGGTTCTTGTCGGTTCAACTCCACCATTGGAGAGTCCTCTCTCTGCGTTTCCTTAGCGGCTTTTTGTCGCAGAAATTATAGCCGATAATAGATCTGTTGCGTGGGCCCGCAGATCGTTCACCTTGGGCAGACGGACGCATGTGCGTCGCCAGCAGGAAGCTCCTTCCACAGGCGGCACTTTTACGACGCCGTTCTTGAATGGTACTGTGCGTCGCCTGTGAAAGTCGTAAATTACGTTATATTATTATTGCAGTACCAACGGGGCCATGAGCTCTTGCGACAGCGGGACAAGTCTCACAGAGCCAGGGTTCAATAGGAGCGCGGCCCGAGCATATGTCTTCGTAACTCTTCGGAGTGTAAATCCTTCATTAACTGCCAATCAGCCTTCTCGACGTTTAGGGTCCTGCGTGGCACAGTTATCGATTTGAGCTCATTCTATTGATGATGTATCGTTGTTAACACCTATTGTAGTCCAACTACAAAGGGGATGTTAAAACAAAAAAAACATGTTCTATTAAATCCCGCGTAAAACCGAAAATTAATGATTGACTACAAAAAATCATGTTGCAGCACCTAATAAAGGGGTAAGGTCGAATGATATTGTCACCCCATTTGATAGATGGCATTCAGCAGCTAGGGTGGTTGGCAATAGGCTGGTACTTCTAAACTTTCAATTAACTTCTCTAAAGCATACTCATTTATTCCCATGAAGTTAAGAGCACACCGATCAAACCCATCCCACGAAAGAAAAAATCGTTTGTGTTGGAGGGGACCGATAGCCAATATTCTATCGATACATCGATGGTTTCCATCTATAGATAGTTCTCTTTTTGCGCTGGTTTAATTCCTAGGATTGTTGACAAACGTCATTTCACGTACGAAAATCATTCTTGTTATTGAACCATAATGGCCATTCGTAGTTTGTCAACAGTTGAAGTAAACATAATCATTCGATGATATTTGGCAAAAAAAATAATCTCTAGCGAAAATGATTTGTTTAAATTTTGGAAGAGTGAAATAATGTGAGAAAAATTTTGCTCCCTGCACAGGGTTGCAAAAAATATATTTGCATACCGGGGTCTTGGCAGAAATGCTTCTTTTATTAATCACTTTTTTTTAATCAATAATAAGTTTAATTATAATTATTATTAGGTCTCTACCGGCTTAAAAACTAATTTTTCTTCGTTAAACTTGCAAGCTAAAACTTTTAAATAATTAAAATCTTAACAATGGAGTTCTTACTATATTTTTTATTTGTTTTTAGTGATTTCTACAAAAGCACTGTAATCTCTCAATAGTGTCTTTGTTTTCACTAACGCATCAAGAATTTTTTTCTGAATGTGTTTTTAAATGTTGCTATTTTTTAAAATTAAAGTTCGTTTTATGTCTTTAAGTCAAATTAAATTTCACAATAATTACTTTTTTTATTTAATAAAAAAATCTGACAAATGATTATATATTAACTATTAATCAATAAATTAGTAATCAATTATTTATTGTTGTTTTCTGTCACCTGTCATATTTATCTACTTACCCCTGATTACCTTGTAAAATAATGTTTTTATATAAAATTTGAATTATAAACTATCGATACTATCGATAGTTTTCCAAAGATAGTATCAGGACAGCCTAAGTGCCTAACAATTGACTAAAGGAACCGATTGACTACCGCCATGTTCGGGGTTGCCAAAAATTGAATTTAGGTCTCACTGCTGAGAGAAGACATCATGGAAAATATTTATACTTCATCTGACTGAAAAGTGAATATCGTCTGAATTTGCTGCGACATTACAATTCCAAGCTTTTTCACAATGAAACCATCCATCTTACAAATAATCCAACGGATCTAAAATGTAACGCTTATTTCTAAACCTCACTGATCTCCATATAGTTTGGTTAAGATATTTTAAAAGCTTTGGCGGATCAAAAAAAATAAGACCAAATTTATCTCTAAAAAAATTTCGTAATGAAGGAAGTCTGTTCGTACGTGTTTAGTTAGAAAGCATTAATTTAAAAACGACTGGTTATTTCAATCAGTGATTGCACATTGATCGACGCAATTATTTTAGCTAGCCGATCGAATCGTTCGTGAACGATAGCCTGTCTCTTATACATGTTTCGCTAAGCTGTCGCAATATAATAAGGGGATATATGAAAAAAAATCGGTTTCCAAACGCGCTGCTTTCTCTGGCTTTTAAACCACAGATCAGGAACTACTTAAGATTACTTTTTTTTTTCTCCGCGGTTAACAACATACTAGATAGGCCAGCATTTAAATAAAACCAAAGACACTTACAGTAAACAAAGTGGTTTAAAACATAAATTAAAATAGAAAAAAAATGTTATTATTGAACTGTATCCATTACGTGTAACAATATGTATTGGATTTATGTAAAAAACGAATTTTCAGTCGAGAACAGAACAAACTCAATGTGGGATAAAGGCGTTTTACTAACTCGTACATAGAACAGAACAATAAATAATAGCTAAATTCAAAACTATTATTTTATTCCAAATTAAGTTGTCGTTATTTTTTAAATTAAAAGTATTATTCATTTAGTTTCATAGGTTATAAACCCATGGGTTATGGTCATAATTACTTCCACACACAGAGAATTCCACTTTTAGAAAAACTGGCTCCTTAAGATGCCAAAAAAAAACATTGATTAAACAAATGCAAAAATGAAATGGTTGTTTTTTAATTCATAATTATGCATACTGTTAGTTGATTTTGAATAACCAGCTATAGCGGGTACCGAATGTGAAAGGGGCTTGAAAACCAGTTTTTTTTTTAAAAACAAAAATTAACTCTTCACTACCAATTAGCCAGTAGGCGGGTCTTACCAACGCGTTTCCGCCCAGCCAGATAGTCATACGATGTTTGTTCAACAACATAATGACCGATCCTAAAGTATAATTAGGACAAAATTATATGTTGTTTTTTGTATACTTAATTGATACAATTAAACACCCACCGAATGGAAATTTTTAATTAAGGAGTTGAATTGATACTAGAATTTTCTAGGGATGTCTTAGGGCGGTTGTCCAATTATTTGGGTGTTTGGTGCGTTAGCGATTGTATGTAACGCATGAGCTAATATTTATGGGCTCTCAATCGGATAATGTTATTTCCCATTACATAGTATTGCCGTACATAGGAGGGAAAAACGTTTGTTTAATCTTTAGATGTACAAAACCGTAATGACATGTTGCATATGATATATGATAAGTTTTGATTAAATCGAGAAGGACGGGATTAAACTAAAGGAAAACTTCCGGAATGAACGTCCTAAGATTTGGAAATAGCAGTGTCATTCTACCCAACCGCAAATGCCACAAACTTATATCACATAACACGTTTTATATTGTGTCAATTAATGTTAATAACTGATATTATGGGTTATGTTATGTTTCGTTTTATTGCTTTTTACATACCTCATGATCATTTTTTCTTTATTTTTATATCTTCTTATTTGATATTACGTATTATATCAGTATCCAGAGGACTTTTAAGTTTGCTGCTTGTACTATTATAACTATACTATTTAGGCAGTCACTCATGTTTGTAGAATTATTTTTAAGATACCGAGTTTTTCCCTCTTCTTCGGCTCATTCATTGCCTTCAGTCTAGAACACTTGTGAAGCGAACGGCCGGTTCTTCGCTCCCATCTAGCTTGTATTCCTTCCGCTTTTATGAAATGAAATTGTTAGATAAAGATCTAAATGTCAGCTACGATATTAAATTTTTTTTTTCCTGTTTCTTTCCCTTGATATCACCATCAGTCGCCAAGATATGACTTCATCAGATGTAGATATTTCGAGATGGGGCGATTGTAATCTCTGACATTTCACCTGAAAAACCGGACACCCGATATGTCAAGAACATAAAAGGTATCCATCCTCTTACATAATGTATCATCATCCGGGAGGGATGTTCGGAGAGGGACCGGTGCAGCCGTCCACAGCGAGCCATGAAAGGCGAAGTGCTTGACTGTGCTCGTGGGCAGAACGTGGGTGTGATATCTTTAGCACCTGATGTGCCTCATTTACATCATCCCTTTATTGTTGGGGAAACATAAAACCGGTCATAAGTCAGTTTGTTTGGACCCAGCGCGGCTACTGTCGAGCCCGTCTTCAGCTGTCAGTCTTCTGGTCTCCTGCTCGCGGTCCGTGATCCAGTCAGGAAATGTCTTCGCGGTTATCGTTATGATTAATAACACTTTTATAATCGAAGCTTGATTATCAATCAAAAAGCTTTTGAGTAAAATCGCATGCTAAACACAACATTGACCAAAGTACGAAATAGTGCAAATTATAGGTTTGGAATAGTGCAATAGTGACAAAACTCAAATTCAATTTGTTCCCCTTGATTGGACCGGTATTATCTTGTTTTGTGGAGATGGAAATGGATCTGCCAATGAGCACAACGTGTCGAAATATATAAATTCAATTCTGACTGTGCTTGAGTAAGATAAAAGAAGATTAAGTAAGAATTAAAAATTAATTATAGTGAACGATCAATCCTTCACAATTTGACAGTGCAGAATTAAAGATTTTGGAATGCTTCAAACGCTATTATCTCAAAACTGCTTTTTCATAGTTTAGTATCGTAAGCGTAATTGCTTCACGATATGAAGATTTTGGGTTAAAATGTCTAGATAAAGTGTAAATCTATTTCATTCCCCTAAATTGAAGTGGATTCTGTTTAAATGCTTAACAGCGTAAATAATTAACATATATAATTTATTTACAATCCACTCAAAACTTGACGTGCAATGTGACGTATTTTAAATTTTAAGTACTTCTTAAATAAATGACTCTTGACGATTCATCACGGGTCGTGAATTTCCCTCCTCAATTTCATATCTCAATAACACGATCTGTTTATCACTTTTAACTACGTGATTTTAATGCTCAAACGGCACAAGCAGCATTATTAATTCGGAAATTGAATAAAACGCCTAATATACCAAATATACACTGAACCTACTTCAAAGAAATATCAAACTAACTTCAATAATTTATTGTAAAGGCGGAGGTCTCATAGATAAATGATGAGCACATTGTCTCTAGATAGATTCCTTAAGTTTATGTAGGTATTATGCATTTATGTATTATATACGTGTCATGCATTTATGCCTAAGCAGGCTGGCTTTGTCTTACCAACAGCTATAATATTTTTCCTGCACGTTTTTAGGCAGTATTTTTCAGGTAACCAGTTGTGAGAGAACCTATCGTATGGTGATAAATTTAGTTTAAACGCTCTGTTCATCATTTATCGAATATTTTATGCTTCATTGAGAAGTAAATGTTACGAGGAGTCTCGTAAACTGCTTTCATATTAGGGCCCGGCCACACGGTAAGAAATTACACCATTAGTTTATATATAGTAACCTAATAGGCATCCTTTATAAATCATTGATAATAAGTGAGAAGAATTCTCCTAATAACCCTTGAAACCCCGTAATCGGTAGGATTAGGTTATATTTTATTTTTGTCTATACAGTTCGGATTTAAGCCGGTCACTGAATTTTTTGGATATATATTTTCCAATTTGACACGTTGATAACTAGTTTTGTGAGGAAAAGCTTAATCTCGAGCCTCGTTACATAGACTATTAACGGGGTAAATTGTATAGGTTTAGACTATTTGCATACAATGGCCATACATCTTATCTCTTGGACTGGGTCGGAGGGGGTTCCGGAGCCGGCGCGCGCTCAGAGGTTTATGGCGTAAAGGAGAATAAAAAAAAAAAAAAGACATCAGGCGGGGAAGTGAAGGTTTATTTACAAATATGGGTAAAATTAGTTCGTCAAGGACTTGATAAGACTTAAATGGCCGAATGGTTTTCTGCAGTAGATGGATGATACCCAGGCCACTCGCAACTCCCCTAAATGACTGTAATTTATTGGACCCCATATGGAAATGCTGAAGAGGGCGTTTGTGCCATGTCTGCGTCTATCGGGACTCCATCTGAAGTGTCTTCTTCTCACTAAGAACAACTTGCAGTGAAGGGTAAATCTTCACAAGGGAAAATTAAACGTTTTATTTTGCGGAAACGTTACTAGATTTCAACGTTTCATATCGCGAGGTGGAATTCCTTGAAAATTCTATGCTTTAGCACTGAGAAGAAAGAGACAAACGAGAAACTGGTTAACTATGAGAATTAATTCTAAGAGACAAATTCTATTATATTTACTCTCTGCCTAAGGACATAGTACATTCATTATCCCATTTTCCAGCCATATATGTATAACACAATTATTATTTCACTATACGTAATTATTTTGTTTCATTCTTTCGTACAAGCAAAAATTAAAAATGAAATTGACTACCAACTTCCCATTAAAAACATATGAAAAAATGGAAGAAAGCCCATGAAATGTAGATAATACAGTAATTAAAAAATACAAATTAAAAATAGTAATGATTGAACAGCTAAATCCCAGATGTATTTAAAATAAAAAAAATACAACACTTTGTTTTGGATAATTAAGTATGTATGTACGAAGGCGTACCCAAAAGAAACCGAACTGGCGTTGTATGTGGTGGAGTATAGTACAAGGTTTCACCCCTAGGACTGTGTAAAGCACATTTTCACCAGTCGGAAGGCCAAGTGCCGTCACTGGAGAAGGTTCTGCTCTGCTTGTGTTAATTTGTTTGTGACAGTTGCGCGCTCTTCGTTTTTGTGATGGCTGATTTTTGTGCAAAACACGCAGCCGTCACATTTTGTCGCCTGCTCGGGAAAACTGGCACAGAAACTCTTGAAATGTTAAAAGCGGACTACAAGGATGATGATATGGGGGAAGTTCAAGTGTTTGAGTGGTTTCCTCGTTTCAAAAGTAGGGAAATGTCAATTAATGATCAGCCTCGCTCCGGACATCCTTCAACGGCCCGACCAACGAGAATGTCGAAAAAATCTTCCTAGATGATCGATGATGGGCCATGTAAGAATTTGTGGAGAAATCTGGAGTGACTTGGAGTCCAGTAAAGCGAATTTTAAGTGAAGATTTGGGGATGGGAAGGATGGCTGCAAAATTTGTTCCTCGACTGCTGACTGCACAGCAAAAACAAGGTCGCTTGGAAGCATGAAAGATCTGCTTTAAAGGAAAAGTTCCGAAATGACCAAAAATATTTTTCCAAAGTAATCGCAGGTGACGAATCAGGGTAGTATGGATCCGATCCTGAAACTTAGCTACAATCAAGCGAATGAAAGACTTCGAATTCACCTCGCCCCAAAAAACCTTGTCAGGTGAAATCAAACTTTAAGACGATGCCCACTTGTTTTTCAAAGTGGAGGAGTCGTCCATTCAGTTTGTTCCGCCGGGTCAGACATTTAACCAGGCTTTTTACCTGAAATATTTTAGATTACGTAACAGTCTGGAGTGGAAAAGGCCTGATTTGTGACAGTCGGGGGGGGGGTGGTTTTTCCACAACGACAGATCACCCTCCTCACACAGGTGTGCCCCGATTTTTGACCGAAAATGGATAACCACTGTGCCCTATCGTGCCTATTCATCCGACCTTGCTGCTGTCTGTGTCTTGTTTGAAGGAAACACGGAACAGCTGTCAGGCATCCCTAAAGAAGAATTTAAGAAATGTTTCGAACAGTAGAATAAAAGATTGTGTATTGACTCTAATGGAGAGTGCTTGGGAGGAGACTAAAGGTATTTTGTAAAAAAAATTAAATAAAACACTTTGAACAATAATAGTTCCCTTCTTTTCGGTACGCTCACGTACATTGCCAAAGGTACTCCATACAGGAAATTGGAGAGTACACGGGCAAGTACACGGTAGAAATAGAACCAATTGGCTCGAAAGTAACGTAAGCTTAAAGAAGTACTGAGGTCCAGTCTAGGAACAGGGGAGCGTGAAAATAGCCTATCGGAAGGCATGTTGGCTTCGGTCCCACCTCATTACCGCACGGTAGAAGAGGGATAGGATAAGAAGATTACAATAATGTTAGTATAAGCACACAAGCGGCCCAAAAGACAAGAACCCAATCGACATGTGGGACAGCTGTATAGACTGCTAAAAAGGAAATCTCACCTTCCAACGGAAAACTAAATATTGATTTAGACAACCATTCTGAAAGCAATCTGAACTTTCGGACTTCCACTGTGGGGGGACAGCAAAACACTCAAACATGAAGCTCCAAATCTTTCAATATTTCCAATCCAAAATCCTTAGAACAATAGTAAATAATCCATTCTACGTCACCAATACAAATATCCATACAGACCTTAATGTGCCTACTATCCTTTAACTCATTTCATCTAAATTTCTGAAGGCCATACAAAATTAACTACACAGCCCACTTCAAGATCGCTATCTAACTCCACACATTCCTACAATCATCCACTTAACCCTGAAGGAGTGATGGCCTTGAGGTCTTCTTTAACTAACCCGTTATTGGGAGATCTGGAATAGGCCAGTATTCTTTCCTTAAGTCCGAAGTGTCTGCAGCTCTCTGTCAGTCATTACTATTAATATCTTACAGTATTACAGTATCCCATGAAACTGGAGGAGCAGCATGGGGGATCTCTCTGATCTCTGCTTCTTTCTCCTTTCCTGGGTTGGCTGTACGTTATTTTGAGGAATTCCTGGGCTTTGTACATTGTATGTGTATATACTGTAAACAGTTTTAATGTGAAAGAGAATATAACATTGCTTGTTTGCTATGAATGAGATCATTTACCAAGTGCTCTTTCAGGGCAGATTGTGATTTGTTTCTAAAAAAAGAAAGAAAGGAAGCTATTGGGTGTAAAAGTTATGCGTAATCTGAATAACGAAAGCAAATTTGTTATCATTCGCCGCGAGCGAAGTGAGCGTAGGCGACTCGTATTTGCCCTTGAGTCCATTTGCTTCAAGTAAAATTAGGCTTCTGAAAATGTAACATAATTACTTTAATAAAGATATGGGGCTGGTTCCTGATTGCTTCATCAAGTAGATCCTTCTAGCGCGACGATAGTGAATAATTCAATCAAAATGTATTATTTGACTATTTCCTCTTGGAACATATGTCGTTGGAGAGAGCGGCTACGTGTATGTGACACCTAAAGTACAGCACCATACAGCCATATGTCGGACCTGTCTACTTAACCCCAATTGCCGACATGAGCCCATGTCCGTATTTTGTCGGATATTACCTCGTAAAGAGGACCAGTTATTTTCTTCTTTTTTCCTGGTTATTACTTCTCTCTCGCCTATGGGCTAAGTACTACATACGATAAATATTGCTCATCGTCATCGCATTGTTCGTCCCACGCTCGTGTCGGGTCAACACCATTCATAAGTTTGTATTCAGCTGTTCGTTAGAAGCTTGTTGAAGGAGTAAACACTTCAAAAAGACCGCTACAATTTCTCGTCGGGGGAGGGATATAACTAAACATATATAAAAAAAGAAAGAAGGAAATTCAAATGTCTTCAGCAGTTGTTTTATTTGGACTATCCATGTTTGAAAATATACCCTTGTTGTTAATGTGACGTAGGTCATTTTATGCCAGTAATAATATTTCCAACAGTAATAAATAGGTACTCAAAACAGCCTATAAAAAAAAATTAATTAAGTTGTGATTATTTTTTTCAGAGCACTTGAGTACAATATTATGATATATGTTTTTATTACTATCAGACTTCTAAAAATCAATAAATGTCAGTAACTCCTGCTATTTCATTATTTCTGAATAAACTTGTTTTGAAAAGGATTGGTTACTGCTTTATAAACATTTTCCTTATAAATCAATCTGGAATCATTTCATGAGAAAACAAGTGATAAGGCTTGCACTTCAAGGAATATTTTGCGATGAAGCGCAGCAAACCCTAAACAAACAACAATTTTTCCTTTACTTGTGGTTATTAAGTTTGTTGGATGGGTTTAGTTCGGCGTAAAACCCTTGGACCATCAACGCCTTAGTTTGGTGCATTTATACTTTGATTGAAGAACCCAGGCACACGGAGCCGGCCAGAGCACAGGAGGCACCCAAGTCCCACATGTCAGGTAGGTGTTGGTGGTGGTTTGTTAGCTTCAATGTCTTTATATAAAAAATAACTTCACAAAATATGCAACGCTTCTGGATACTCTCCAATCCTCAACCCTATCTATAATAATAATTATAACTGACACACAAGGGCGTACCCAAAACAAACCGAACTATTTTTGTACAAAGTGATTTATTTAATTTGTTTACAAAAAACCTTTAATCTTCTTCGAAGTACTCTCCATTCCACTTTTCGAAATATATTTTAAATCCCTCTTTTGCGATGCCAGACAGCGCCGGTTTTTTCTTTACTTCTTCAACGTCTGCAAAACGCTTTCCTTTTATGCCCAGTCGCAGGGTGCTAGATCGGGTGAATAGGGATGAAGGGGCAAAGTGGTCATACCATTTTCAAAAAAATGGGCGCACTGAGAGGCCTACGTGAGTAGTGGCTTTATGGTGGTAGAAAAACCAGTCACCTGGCTGCCACAAATCAGGCCTTTTTCTCCGCAAACTGTTGCGCAATATTTTTAAATATTTCAGGTAAAAAGCCTGGTTAAATGTCTGACCCGGTGGAACAAACTGAATGGACGACTCCTCTCACTTTGAAAAAAATGTGAGCATCGTCTTAATGTTTGATCTCACCTGACAAGGTTTTTTGGGGCGAGGTGAATTCGAAGTCTTCCATTCGCTTGATTGTAGCTAAGGTTCAGGATCGTATCCATACTACCTTGATTCGTCACCTGCGATTACTTTGGAAAAAAATGTTTGGTCATTTCGGAACTCTTCCTTCAAAGCAGAGCTTCCATGCTTCCAGGCGACCTTGTTTTTTCTCTGTAGTCAGCAGTCGAGGAACAAATTTCGCAGCCACCCTTCTAATCCCCAAATCGTCACCTTTAAATATAGGGCTCTTTAATATGGCTTATAGTACAATAATGAATACATAGGGCTCTAAATATCTCCCTGTTCCACTGACACTTAGTTCTCAGCAGTTCTGATTTTAATCTACAACGAAAAAAGTAGGGTTTATCTACCGACTGTAGTGCCCAAAAAAGTACTACTGCTGTCAAGAGATGTCCTGATTCGTCAAAATCGTCATCTGATGCAGTAAGTGCTTGTGACTATTGTCACCGTCCATATACTAACATGGATTGTATTAGCTATATTTTAATAAACATATTTTATTTGACTAACCGTAGATTTCCTGATAATTATTTTATAGCCATAGATCATTTTTATCGAAGTGGTAAAGTGCAACAGGTCTAATTATTTATATTTAGGATCGAATCCGAATTAGATCGGTTTTCAATCGAATCAGCGGTCGTCCTCCTTCTAGATCAAGGCAAAAACTTGATCGGTGGACATGTTCAAGGTGAGCATATAATCGAAAACAGACTTTTTCTTGTTAATATTATTATTCAGTTTTAATATTATAAATAATTTTATTATTTTCTAATTCAATTGTTAATTAAGTTGCGATGAGCTACGAGGTGTTGCGTACAGGATACCCGGAAGACCTGATAAAAACATATGAAGGGTTTACAGGGGGTTTTATTATTATTAGTTAATTATTCTGTTAACTAGTTTTAAATTTTCAAAATCTACTTTATAATATTTTTAAAAAAATTTGCACAAATGTGAGAGGATCGATACCTCTTTGCACCGCTGATATATAATTAATCTTATCGTTTTTTTCTTATTAATTTTAATATCTTAATAATTCCGAAGTAAAATCGTTTTATTATGAGGTATAAATAACTATTAAGCATTCGTTAACAGGGCTGTTACACCTAAGCAACAGCTTCATCTGGACGTTTTATAGCGGGTATTACAACACTCATAAAGACAGTGATATCGGCGAAAGTAATAACTTTTTTTTTTTCAACGGTTTTGTTTAAATAAGGCAATCAACGACCTTGTTTGTATGTTTCATCATCATTGGTTTTTCATGGGGTTTCGAAGTAATGATATTTTCATTAATCATTTTAAAAAATAGATTTTCGATTTGACCAGTTTTATTTTTTCCAAGTAAAAATAAACGGATTATGTTAACGCACTTGCTTTCCTTGTAAGCTATTGTTATTAGCAAACTTTCTCCCTTATGTCACTAATGACTAGCAACTATTATAGCTATCAAATTATTATTAAAAAATTACTAGAACGTTTTCAAGCATTTCGGAAGAAATATCTATAATTATTACTTAATTTAAGATTTTTGATATACTGGTTCCGTCGTCGCTACTTTAAACAACTCATAGTTGTTTCTGTAGGTTTCGTTTTTCAAATGATTGGTTGTTTGGTTTTTTATTAAATGACTTAGTGAATTTCTGTTCATACTTAACTGAAGTCGGGGGGATCTTCCTTTAGTCAGGGATTTATTTTGCACCATCTTTTCCCTCCCTTGGGCAACCATAGAGCCCTTTGACTCAAAGCAACACATAGTGTACTCTCGGTGAAGTTTTATCGTGTTTCAGTGTGTCTAATCCTCCTTCAACTCTCATCTCTTTGCTTCCTAACATCCTTTCTACCCAATGATCCCCACATGCGGGGGATTAACATATATCAGACAATGAGGGAATGGAATCATTTTTACAATATCTAACTGTTTTATCGCTAAATTAACTCTTAAACTAGCGCATACAATATCCGTCCAAGGACAGCCTGAATCGTTAAATCATAAAAAGAAGTTTCACTTCTCCACAAATAGGGCTCAGGAATGGCTATAAGAAACTAATAATATGTCACAATATAGATAACCTTATCCCTAAAGCATGTTCTCAATCGCTTTATCTGAAACGTGTGCTGATATCCACCAGAAAAAAACAAAAATAAAAAAACCAAACCGATATGAAATTGAGGATCTCCGTTCCAGAATGATTAATTAAAAGAGAATAAATCAAGGAGATAAGGACAGAAGACATGGGCACTCTTACACAGGGCTGGGGTAAAGTTCCTAATTAAAATCAGTTCTTTATCTGAATTAACAGCGGTAATTTATCCAGCATTGGTCGCTCTCGCCCTCGACTCGACTACAAGCCATTCAATTAGAAGTACATAATTTATCATGGAAAACGATATTGATTTGCATTCGTAACAAGCGGAAACTGTTCACGGGTCACAATAAATAATTTACTTTTTATTTCGGTTTTTTTTTTTTCTTTCGAAAAATCAGTGGTTTTGTTTATTTCGAATGTATCCAAATCTGTTCTTTCTTTTTTATACCATATTATCTCGTTGATATTTCAACCACCTCCCAGGTAGAAATCAAAATCATTTTCTATTGGTTTATTGTTCGGAATAAATGACACCGGATAGTTGGGAAATATTAACATTGATAGATTTGACGCTTTGATTAGGTTTTTTTAGTATATGTACCGCCGAAGCGAGTACAAAATACATACGGAATAGAGCTATGGGGGACAGCAAAAAAGTCGAACATCAAGCGTATCCAATCCTTTCAATCAAAAGTCCTGAGAACAATAGTAAATGCCCCTTATTATGTCAGCAACAAAACCCTTCATAACGACCTTAATATACCCTACATTCTAGAACTCATCCCTTCCAAGTTTACGAAATTCCACAGTAGCCTTTCCAACCACCCTAATCCTGTAGCACAGTCACTGCACTGCGTCACTCATCCCTATAATCCTCCTCGGAGACTGAAACGGCAGTGGCCTCGTGACCTGCTATAATCAAGTGACAGTGGGAGTCCTGGCAATGGCCAGTTTCTCCAATCATGTCCTGAATGAATGAGCGAGTGAATGATGAAATGTAAATATGGTATGAATGATCGTATATCTTAATTACTTATTGCCTAGCAAGGCAGATTGTAATTTTAGCACAAAGGAATTATATAGTTGATTAGGTTTTTGTTTCTGGGGGGGAGGGGGAGTTCCCAATATTCCCAATATAATGTTCATTTGTACCTTGAGTGAATTCCGTATTTTTCTTCATATTCATTTATTTTTGTCTTTCATATTATGCTTTTTTTATGCTGTAATCATAAACAACTAATAAGAAGGTAAATGAACGTAAAACAAATATTGTACACACCAAAGTTATGATTAAGTAGAATAATATCAGTCCACTATCATTTGATTGACTGCCCAGTAGTCCTAATTTTTGAAAACTTTTGTTGACGTACATAAAAAATAAAAAAGAATTTTACTTTAAAAAAAAGGGATAAAGTATTTTGGCTATTTAATTATAAATAAACACTTTTTTTTTATAGCTCGTGGAGGATATAACGATCAAAAGTTACTAGGTTTTTTTTTTCAGGTTAATAAGCCTGAAAGAGGGAAATAGTGTTAGCTACCAAATGTAAGTGTTATTAGTAGTCAGTAAATAATTTAGCTTCAATTTCTTCTTCTATATTATTTTTCGGTTTTAATTTAGTCATCGTTGAAGACCAATCCTCTCAAATTTTAATTTTTCTATTTTTCTAGAACGTTATTAATGAAAAAAATTATAATTTTTAATATTTTGTGCCATACCAAGGCGTTTGATGAGAAACACCATTTCATTTTTTTTTACCCTCAATTATTTCTTCAATGATCAAATAGCTAGGCAAGAATTGTTGTTGTTCTTTTTTAGCGTAGTCTTTAGGCTTCATACAAATTCTTGGAAGAAGTCCTCTTAAAATCTGTAAGTCCTGTTAAAACGAAAGGCACACATATAATAAAAAAATGTCAACCTAGGAAAAAGTTTGAGAAGAACATAGTTTATTTTGAAAAACAAAGGGAATTTTTTTTGTGTTTTTTTTTATTTCTTCTTTAAAAAACTTAACTATAGTTTTATATATTTCGAATGTACCAGTGCAAGTTGTGTTATTTTTTTTTGAATCGGACCCAATATATACGTCGGCATGATGTTGGCTAGCCTTCGGACAAGGTGATATATTGGTACTACATTATAGGCTCCAAGTTTATACAGCGCATTTGATATTCAACCGAAATCTTTTAAATATTTATGCTGAAATCTCTATGTGCGAACTTATTCAACTCCAAATGTTGAATGCAGTTGATGTTCTTTGCAGCTTGAATGACAGATTCAATATGTCGCAGTTGACAGTTAAATCTGTCACTTTTTTTTTTTAGAGTTGAAAGTTTTAATAAAAATAAGAAGTATGATTTTCGAAGGCATGTACTATAAAGTCGTTACACTATACAACTGATCGAATTCCTAAAAACCTAATTAAAAGAAAATAAATGAAATTATTACGAAAAATTGCATAATTTTTAGGGATTCGTTAATTTTTTTTTCAAAATCAGAAACCCTTATATATTTACGTTTCATATTCAAACGTTTCTGATATTTGCATTATAATCTTATGCTAATATGTAAGGCCTTTTATTCATTTTCGTGCCTATACGAGTATGTTTGTTCGACTGTATTGAGATCTTGTGACCACTTTTTGACCGATGAACGTGTTTTTGTTAAAATCAAACTTTTCTTTTATGTAAATAAAATATAATGAGTTGGGTAAAATAATGTTGCAACTCATAAATACCTGGGTGTATGAGTATAAATAACCTATCCCATGCGTAAACCCCTTTTAGCTTAGAACATTTGGGTATTGGACAGAAGAAATATTTACCTTTAACTCACCAACTGTTGTGGGTAGTTAGGGCGTCCCTCTCAAGATCTTAAAGGTTATTTGTTTTTACTTTGATTGATTACAAAAAAAATTACAATCTATCCTAATTGGGGCGTGATTGTGATTAATTATTATACTATACATAAAATAAAAAGCTATCTTGAAACTCCTAAGCTGAACGAACAAATTTTCATAGGTTTCTGTCCTGCAATCACGATTATACAACAATGTGTGTAATGTACCTCGCACACAATTCTGGAAATATTCTTTTTTCGAACTTATTAAGGGTCATACAGCTGTTGAGTAATCCTTGTCCGAAAAAATTTGAAACTTGGCGGTCATGAATTGAAACCGCACTCTCTCATCATTGAATGGTGACTCCTGTCTCTCATTGCCCTTCAGTTGTGAATTTCATATTTTTTTTTGTTGTAATCTTCTATTAACCTTACCTGATTTATTTAACTAAAAAAAACGTTGAAAAAGAACGACTCGCAACATCAATTTATTGTAGAATTGTTGCTAGTAGGGAAATGAGGGCGAGGTTGGCGCCTGCCTACTCACAAATACAATTTATTAGCATTTATTAATGTGTCTGCGTTGTCATTAATTAGTTTATTATTTTACAATTTATCGGCGCCTAGGAAGCTTTAAAGACCATCTGTTAGTAATACCTGGGAAATGACAGCTGTCGAACGACCTCGGAAATTCACCATGTTGTCCTTCTCAAAGATACTTTTCTCATTATAAAAACGTATTACTTGATCCAATTTTTTATTTTCATTGTATCAAAGATTTTTTTTTTTGACTGACTAAATTATGTTACTGCAATTATGAACTGGTTTTATTTATTTTTTTTAGAAATATGTTAATGTAAATATAACTAAATAAAGGATGTGCAAAGTATTGGAATTAATTATACCAAGAGATGGCCTGAGAAAACTCTTTAAGAAACATTTTAGCAATTTTCACTGCAACTCAAATAGCTTAAATTAAGTGATGGTAAATATTGAAAACTTTTCAAAATCAGATCGGATGATACTAATTAAATACACGATTACTTTATTATGTTACTAGGAGAAAAAAAAGTCATAACTTTAAATCTTAAATAATTTCTGTGACTGGAGAAAACTTTGAAATTTTGAAACGAAACTTTTTTCACAGTACTTTTTTTTTTCGCACACTTCTTGTGATGCGGAAAGAACCTGGAATTTCGACTATGCCTTACAAATTTTAGATTATTTTTAATACTGCTATTATAGAACGCACCGATAGACCTCCATTATAATTATTCATTCAAACTGCAGCCTCAGTTATGTACGGAAGGTAGGTAGAATATATAGATATATACCTACGCGTATTCATCAGATGACCCCCTCTCACGAACAGGTGCCTCTCAGGCTGGGCAATAAATGATAATGAATGTATTCGCGAGTTTAGCAAATACAAATATTTCATTAGCATTTAAGTTTTAATCGCTCGAGCTCTAATCAGATTGAAAAGCGGTGGGGTCTCCTGATGCTATCGACGGCACAATCTCGAGGCGCCATCACTGCCCGGTAGCCCTGAGAGGTGCGAGAGCACATCACCACTGAGTGTGTACATATAGACAGAACATACGCCCAGCTGTCGCCGTCTTTAAATTAACCAGCTAGATAAATAAGAGATACGAATTGAGCAACAGGCAGGACAAGAAGTCGCAGGATCAATCAACAATCCGGAGGCCCGGGCAAAGGCAGACACTCCCTTGATAGACAGTTAGTTTCCGCTACCTAAAACTAATCACGTACTTTCGGTTAATTATTTCTTCTCGGAACAGATTCTCTAGCCACGACCCCACACGCAGGAGTCATCCTAACCGCTGAGTTTAATTAAACAATTTCGCTTTGAATGGAAATTCACATTGACGGGAATACGTGCTTCATGCGAGAGGAACCTTATGGTCGGTTAAGCCATTACAAAAGTACCCTTGAAATACCCACACTGGGAGTTAATTATATGTTTGTGTTGCTCTTAACTTACTGTTTTACTTTTTCTATTTTATTGCTTAATAAAGTGGATTTAATGTAATAACTTGTCTGCTGGAATGCCTATAATTATGTTAAATCGTTAGTTATACCATCTGTTGAAATTAAATTACATATATTTTATTATTGAATACGTTTGTGCTGGAAAATAAATAAATAGTAATCAAGTAACTCCTGCTTGAAAGCTTTTATTAAGATAAGATAATAAAAAAAAAAACACGAGTGGTTTTTGCGTCTTTATCACAAATGCAATTGCGAAAATAATTTTATCGTGTCAAAACAACTTATCACCACCAAGCATATAAGCGTTTATAGCCAGCTAGCCAATGGTACAGTTATAATATAAGGAAGAATCGAAAAAAAAAGAAGAAATTTGTTAAATGTCTCGCTTGTTGTTCTAATTTAAAGCACCCTCAAATACCCTCAGAAGCACACTTGTTTTTGCCCAAGACTTTGAACAAATTGAATCACTAATAATAAACTATTAATATTTTTTTTTAACTGACCGAGGTAGTTTAAAAAAATAGTATCAAATTACATTTATTCAAAAATTCCAAGCAGTATTTTTTCACATAATTTAATAATTTTCTGTAGTGACTAGTTTGTGCCGAGATCGACTTTTAATAAATTAAAATTTGATGCAATGAAAAACAAAATTTCAAAGACATTAAAACTGATCGAAAATCTGCTAGTTCTAGTTCTGTGAAAGAAAATCTTTACTTGTTTCTCTAATGCTTTCTCTGAAAAACAAATCGCTAGGATACCTATGAAACATAAGTATTTTAATGTCTTACACTAAAGTCGTAATCCCAAAAAAAATTAAAAATGCTTCTCCTGAAATGTTTGGCAAAGGTTGTTATTTTCATAATCTTTTAATTATAAAACTCGTATTAATTATAATGTTCTAAAAATTTGTTTTTTGTTTTTTTTTTATGGTTTCGTTGATTGTTTTCCAAGAAACACGTATATTTTCATCACCAGGATGTTCGTATATATCCCTGATCTTAGTGAGTCTTGGACACATGCTGGAGACATGCAATTGTAATATTAAGCCTCACTGGGTATTGGGAAGACTAGAAAAAAATTAGCCAACTCACTAAAAATGATTAATTTTCATTAATTATTATGTTTTGAGTGATTTCATTTAACGGATTTTATTTGTCCGATAAGGATCTGAGCACTTTGACATCACATATAATGTTCATAAGTTAGGCACCCTTGTTCTGAATGACTTCACTAAGCGTATGCAGGCAGGAAACCCGACATGGCAGTCATAAAACTAACTCGTAAAATACAAAATGTCATTCTTAGACCGTTTTCTACATTCTACATGGTACAGTTTCCTTGAAATTTGGTCCAAGGGCATTCGAAGTAGGTACCGCAGGTTTTATTGTCACTGGAGTTTTATATTCTTGTTTTACAACTGTAACGATATATTTCAAACAGTCTTCTAATTGGAGTAGTACTAAATCTGTGAACAATTGAAGGGGAGATATATTTAACTCAACTTAAATAATATATTACTGAGGCTCAAGTGTGACTATTTTTGCTAAACTCAATTCTTGACTCGCTCTTACTTCTATGCTATTTTTGTAATAAAGAAAATTCAAAGTTACTTTATCAATTATAGGCGGATTTATGATTAAATACTCATTATAATTAACATTTTGATAAGAAACATAAAAAAACAAAATAAATATAACGTATCACTCAAAATAAAAAAAATAAAATGGATCACAGAATCCTTATGACAGAAATTTTTAATAGTCAATAAAAAAATAAAATCATTGAGTGAAATCGCCAAAAAAATTAAGTAAAAAAAATAAAATCATGAATATGCAGTAATCTGTAAAAAAAAAAAAAACCTACCGTTATGCTAGTCATTAGTTGCTTAGGTTTTTTAACTCAAAAGTACGCATCCAAAAAATCTGCTATTTTTTGTTAACAGTTATGTTTATAAACATGCTGTTACAGGAGGGGTGCACTAAAAAAGATGTCCAAAAAAAATTAAAAAAAAACGCTCATTTATTAAATTACTTCCCGCGTAACAAGACTGAAATTTTGTAAGGGGAATTGTCCTAATACAGTAAAGGAGATTTAAAAAAGTTATATTGATGCAGCCGTCTTATCATTTAATTTAAATTAAATTAATTATTTAAGTAAATAATAATTATTTCTTCATTTTTGTCGTGATGAAAATTAATTAAGTCCATAGTGCAACAACACCTCTCGACGGAAGATTACTGCTATGAGGTACTAGCACTAATTACTTCGTTATTATATATGATATTTTAAAGGCAGTAATATTTTCATACTCAAGATCTTGGACAACCGGCCTCGGAGTTCGGTTAAACGCTCATAGAATCTTCGAGACTAGGTATAACAAGATGGCCACTTACTCTTACGCCTATAAAATCCTTTCATAATGGAATGGAGATCTAGATGGAGAAGCCATGTTGATCGGGGAATTCGCAATGGGACACACGAGAAAGTAAAATATTTCAGAGGGGCCAAATGTAGAGCAAAAGTTATGCCACGGCCTCACATGTAGACCTTATTACGATGCCATGTCGGACAAGTGTGAACAGCAGACGTTGGACGACTCCATCGGAGCGTACACGGGCGGAGGAGAGGGCCAGATGGCCGAAACCCCGTGTAGCTCGGAGCGCGCTCCGGAGAACTGGTCCTGGTGTCAGGGCATTTCATCCTCGGAGGATTTGCATAAAAGCCGGAATTAGAATAGCCGGAGCGGCCATGTTGAATGGGAAAGTGACACTTTGATATATGCTCCAGCCGAGACCAATTTAAACCACATTATATTTCATATTATAACGAGACAAGACTAATATATTAGTTTCTAAATGAAATCCAATACGAATGGCGAGGGAGCACGTGCTAGCTGTGCTGGGGCACTTCAGCCCTGTAAATCTTGCCTATATTGGAAGTACTGCCAAAACCAAAGCCTCCAAGGTGATGTGAGAACGCAAAACGCATCAAAGGATAATAAAAAAAGTACATTTTACATCAGGTGACTTACCCACAGCTAGAACATAACTTTATTACATATACATACACTAGTTAAAGTTAGAGTTTTTAAAAGAAAAAGCTTGTAGTCTCTCCCAAAGTATCTTTTATTATTGACGGGTTCAGGGACTACAAGGGTCATCCTCAGGGCTACAACTCAGAACTAGAAAAATAAATGTTCATATTACATACAAAAGAAGTAAAATAATAATATAGGCAATATTAAAACAACACACCTGTCTTATTGATTCATTATTATATACTGAATTTGTAACCTTACTGTAAAAATAAATTAATGTTAAACTAATATTACATCAAAAAGTAACTTTTGTTACAAAAACCAGTTACAAACCTAAAGTACTTACGTGACTTATCAAATACTTTTTGGAATATTTTACAACGGAAAACATAATTTGTATACTTTATAATAATTAGGTTGTATAGCTTTAGAAGAAATATTAACCCTAAGCCCCTTGAAATTAGATGGCAAATTACATTTATAAGAATCATAATTAGCAAAAATCAGGAATCATCAAATAATGTCTTCAGATCAAAAAAAAAAAAAAAATCCGATTTTATTTTTTATGCACAGAACGGTGTCAGACAATTTATTATAGAGCATAGCAATTGAGGATAAAAAAGTTATACTCCAACTGTGGGTATGATGTTTTGAAAAAAATAACACACTACCGGTCAAAACATTACTTGACAACAACTTTATTATGATAAAATTACAATCTGCCTCATTAGGCAGTAAGTAATTGTGATAAATGAGCTCATTCATACCATATTTACAATTTTAATTCACTCGCTCATTCAGTATTTACAAACAGCCCAGAGACCTCCCAAGTCCACATGGTTGTCACCTCACTCGCGTGCGAAGGAGGAAGCGGAGTCTTGGGAAGTACCCCATGCTCCTCCGTCAGCCGCGTCACTGGATAAGAGCCAGCGGATTCTGACCAACAGCGTGAGAGCCACAGACGCTCAGGACATGATTGGTGAAACTGGTCATTTCCAGGACTCCCACTGTAGTCAAAACATTAGGGCAAACTTTCGTTGATTAATCATTAATTATTATTAAAAACGATCTGGATGAAAAACAGGTTAATTTAATGTCGATATGCCTTGGCATGGGGTGCAGGATCTGAAACTACCTTTATCCAACAAATCCCGCAAGTTGGGATTGAGCCATTTCATTATAAGAATAAAGTACTCTACGCCACCAAACTTTTCCAAATATCTACATGACAGATATCAGTTCTCTTTGAGAAAATATTATTATAGTGAACATATTATAACTTTCCTGCTAGGGAACAAGTGGTCATTGCATATTTTTTGCCCTCAACAATGCTGATGCCTGCCAGGAAGCGCTCAAATTAGTTCTAATGGACAACATTAGTGTTGTCAGTTTGACAAAGGAATCTTGTTTCGCTATTTTTCAATAAATTTCTGATTTTCAGTCGTCTGATGTGAGGAAGTCACTTATATTATCATTCTTGTTGCCTCACATATACGTGGGATAATATTCCTTGTTGTTTGTTTTGGTTTCGTCTGTGACCACTAATGCAGATATGGCCTCAGGAAAAGAAAGTTTTTAAACTAATACCCTACACGGAAAAACTTGGCCAGGCAATTTTTTTTAATATTTTTAATTTTTTTCTTAATTACAAATGTATGGTTTGGAGCCTTATAATATTTGTATTAATGCATTCAATTTCTGTTAGAGAGCCCACTTTACCTCACCATTGGCGTGGTTTAAGCTCCAATCATGATGGCTATGTCATCTATAACTTACACTCTCTTTTTGAGGTATTTATTCTTCTAACAACCAAATGCACATTTGGTACAGATAAAACTGAGATTCTCGCATTTAAATGCTGCAAAACTGTACAAATTATTAAAAATCTTAATATGCTAAATAGTGGAGGAAAGCACCAAAAAATAATAAAAAAAAATTTCTAACAACAGTTACTTATTTTTATACAGAGGGTATCGTTTAATATTTTAAAAACAAAAAATAACAACGTTGAATGGCCACAGATACGAGGTCGCTGATCTGGTGATCCACTAGAGCATGTGATATATCTTTGAGCGATAAGTCTTTAAACATGACTGACCTCAAAAAACAAACCACACTACTTTCTTGCGTCAGGCGGGACCTTAATATTTTTGCATGGTCCATCTAATGTTCTTAACAACGAAAGAAATATTTATTTTAATAAGAGAAATCTGCTTGAAACGATATTATCAATCCGTGAATAAAACTACCTTAACATCAATTTCAATCTTGACATTTAGTAACTAATGTATTGGAAGAAGCGCTTGTAGGAGACATAGCACTTGTACACTAAATCTCTGATTAGCCTTAGCGCCCTTACCATGAGACATTATAAAATTGATTTCTTATACTTTTTAAACGCGAACATTGTAAAACGAAATGTAAGAAATAAACTACAGACAACAATTAATGAAACAAGGCTATGAGGATTTTAATTTATAAGGATTTGTTACTAAACGATTTTTAATTAACGATTGTTACTTAACTACACATGAATCATCGTAGTAAAAAGTACTTCGTGAGCACCACAAGCACGACCAAAATACTGAGATCGTCTATCTAATACTCGTCTACCTCTACCTCGGTTTGTTTAACAACCATTCACTCTACTAGAAAACGATAATACTTTATTTGGTACCACCACATACTCAAAGCATCCAGTGACCACAAAGTGTACACAAACATAAGCACAGATATTAATGATCCCTCCAGCTTGGTAGACTCTCACTACCTTCCTGATTCCATCCGCCTTTTTAGGCATTCCACACCCTATATCCTTCTCATATATCCTTCAAATGGGGGACTCCCCTTAGTGAAAGGCACTCATCAGCCCTAAATAATTTTCCTTTATTTTTCCCACATCCTATTTTTTATAAGTTTGATAGCTAAGGGAAAAAAAAAAATAAAATTAATGATCCCATATGAGACCTTTATTGAAGACAGCTTTGAGGGACAATATAACCCTTCGGGTGGGCAGCAGTGTTTTGGGCCACGTTTCATTGTAGTTGTTAAGAAATATTCCTTAACACAAAAAGGATCAAAAAGTAAAGACCGCATGCCTTATGGGTAGAGCCTGGGTCCAGGAGTATGGCATATACGCGGTTGGATGGTGTAGCCCGCTCCTCTTACGGACTAGTAGCGGAGAAACAGTGAGCTCCACGAAGATTTCGAGCTGCCTACGGAGGATAAATTCGCTGAAGACATAGAATCGTTGATTCGCTGCAATATATGACCAACCCAGTGTTTAACACGATTTCCCTAGGTCTGTTTCCCCATCGATGGCAGAAGGCGGTCGAGGCAGGAACGCTTTATGTTTAAATAGTTAGTATGTAAGATTAGTTTTAGGACAGTTTTAAGTCCCTAATGTAGTCCGAAGGTGAGCCCCATCGCCTCTGGTCATGTTTCTCATTGTATAACATTGATAATTGATCGTAAGTAATTGTTTTAGAATGTGCTTACAATGCACACTAGGAGTACAAGGAGCTGATAACTGCTCAATTTTATTTTATATAAATTTCAGTTTTTTAGTATTAAAGCCCGCTTTCTCCTACAGAATACCTCGTTGTAATAATAGTAAGAGATAGTTTAATAGTTAGCTAATAAGATATGTGTATACTATTTTCATCATTTTGCCCTGTAGTAAATTTAATCATATTTCATTAAAACATTTTTAATGAAGCATATTGTATTTGTGAAATTCCAATCCCTTCCTTTGACCAACTCATAAATTTATTAAAAGAAATTACCTTGGGTTCCAGAGACAATTGGGACAAGTAGTAAATTTGTTGAATATTTTTGTGCAAAGAATAATTATGTATAATACAAAGAATAAACTATACTAATAAATTAATTAAATAGTTAGATGGCATCCCTTTCAATCAAGCATTCTGAATATTCAACTCGAGGGTAAGTCAGTTAAATATATTAACCTATATATATATATTGTAACATTCATGATATTTGAGAATAAAGACCAGGAACCCTCACATCTGGTAAGCATTTTCCCTTATGCTCCTAGGAGTGGGGATGAGATAAACCAGCAGTCTTAGCACAACCGTCGAGAAGAGCGGAGTTAGCAAGCTCCCGAATTGGCGGTCACCAACAGGAAGAGAGGAGAAGAACCAACAGCAGAAAGTAACGTTGATTGGATAAAAGGAAGATCATCGATTGGGTGATATTAATATTGTTTTTATTATGGACCCATTAAAAGGAATTGAGCTCAAATTAATTTTTGTAATTAGTAGTAACTATCCTGATTTAAAAGGAATTGAAAGCGATTCAATCGGGATAAATTCCTATGTCAAAGACATAAAACAATTTGAATTAAAGATCTCATGACGGACCTGCCAAATTAGTTAAGGTAAATTGATCAAATAAAGTAGAAAGGTAAATGGTGAAAAATGAGGTAGGTTCCAATATATATATATATATATATATATATATATATATATCCGTAGAAAATATGCATTCTTTATATATATACTTGCATTTTATGTATTCGGATTTAGTTGATTTATCAGATATACTAGTGTATTGGTACGCGAGTAAGTATTCAATAATAAAAATAAAAGCCAAACTTAGCAGTGTACCGAAAGGACTCAGAGACTTACCTGCATGAGCCCCTGTCACCGACAACACTTCCAAAACAGAAAAAGCACTCAACGCTCTGATGTCACACTTATTAACTCCTTAAGGCGGTGCGAAATTAAACCAGAGTTTTATTATAATTAGCCCCTAAAACACTTAAAAATATCGAGACAACAGAGCTGTAAATACATGTCGTTAATTTCTTTACTGGAACGTCATTACTAATTATCATACAATTAAAATCTATAACATATTTATGATGACATTTATTAGATGTACGAATGCTAAAACATATTTATAAGTGTTATATAAACTACCTGCGAACACTTTAACAGAACTGTCGCACCGTGTGAGACATAGGTTCTTTTTAATTAGGAGTAGCCACCTAATGTATTTATCCTACTCCCCGCTGTGGTTCTGTTCGAATTTAAATTATCAGATTGCATAAGTGAGTGCCCCATTTCCACTAACAGGTGTCCAGAAACACTGAAGCTAAAACAGCACTTTGACAGCCAATCGTTAATTGCATTTAAAAAACCAAAAAAATCAATTATTTTTAAATAACACGAATCTTGCCACATGGATACTGTTGTAGCGATTATCGATGGGAGCTTTCAAGTTTTCGGACATGAGCTGTAAAGGTATTCGGATTATGAATTTTCCCAATTAGTTACAAGGACTGTAGATATGTATATACTCTTCTGCAATTAAAAACGTAAACATTGAACCCCTTATTATTCTTGTAGTAAATCAATTGACTTAATTACAATATACCAATCTTAGTACCCATTCCCTTATTTGCGTTTTAAAGGTTTCGTTGGTTTTTACATAAGCCACTACATTATGTGTTCACCCATGTGTCATCATGTCTTTATGATGAGTCCCCTATTTAAGCTAGATACATGATATGTTACATATTAGAAGATGCAATTACATATTAGGACATAAAAGATATAGTCAACTTCATACAACATGACGAAGTGTCATCAATTAAGTTATCGGTATTAAAAAAAAAGTCATTAATTTTGATTAGGGTAATAAATGAAGGTATAAACGTCTTGGTTACCTGCAGGGGACATGTTTTTTAAACTATAATTACAAAAAGTAATCGCATCGCAACTTTTTCTCAACCATTGTTTTTTAAAGGCATTATTTTTGCATGGAGCTTCAGTTGATGACTCTATGATGTAAAATATAAAAGTTATTTTTTTTTTTCCATATCCCCTTGTTACAAAATTAATATATGTTACAAAATATAGATTCTACAAACGAATATATTTACAATTGCTTCATTATATTTTCTGTAACTTGGCTACATTTCATAAAAATTCTGTTTTCTACTAATAGTTATCTGCATTGTACAAAAGTATGTGATGATGTACATTATTCATTAAAAGTGAAGGGGCTCACTTTATTTATAAAAAATATAGACGCTGCTTGATGAAAAATTATGAACGATAATGCTAGAAATTTGAAAATCTTTTAGCGGAAGGTGTTTTTACTTCTTATGATAGCACGTTAACCCAATGATATAGGAATCAAATTTACGATCTTGATTCTCTGATGTGTTGAAGGTTAAGGCTTTAGTGTACTCTTATTACAAAAATATCATTCACTTTTGCTGATGTAGCGAACCTCTTCATTTCCCCAGACATCAGATTTGACGTGAACTTTTCCTAGCTTTCTATTCTATTCTAATATTGTTACTCAAGACAATATTACTTTATGGGACCGGAAAATATGGTACGGACACTCTCGTTTGATCAATGTCTTTAGTCAAAGTAAACAATCGTATGAATTATAAAAACAAAAGAGTCAAGATTGTAACGTGTTATTTTAAAGTGAACAATATTATCATGACCACGGGCTTTTGTAACAATCTAATTGTTGAAGAATACAATACACAAATAAATCATTCCAAAAAATTATATCTTGTACGGTGTTGAAACAACTTTGTATGGCGTGAATAAATTTTTGATGTGCTAAGAGCATCACGTTTTATCTTTGTGAACAATCGGGCTTTTCCCATTTTTTTTTTAAGTAGAGCAGGGTACAGTCAGGTATCGAGGAGAAGAGCGCCACTTTCTCGACCCATGTGCTCTCCCGCTTAGTCCAATTCTGCGTTTTATGCAAATCTAGACCTGAGGTAAAGGAATTCCTTTTTTGGGCCCAAACCTTTTTTACCGGAGAAGACACTTAGCCTTACGAGGCTTTAAGAAGCCTTTTAAATATAAATCGTTCTTAAGTGTCTTCGATTAGAGCTTTTATCGTCTCATCTATTTCCTCCTCTCGTTCTATAAGTTTTGTTTTTTTTCAAAGTTGGATTGTAAAATTGTTTTTCTGCAGAAACCTGGATAAAAGGGTTCAGATTATATTTTATAGCATGCAACTAGATGTGTTCGTGATATAGCATCTAAGATTAGTCCGGCCAATTTTATTTTCTTATTCAAACCGTGTTTTATTTCAATAGAAGCAATATATACAATTTATTCTGTAAAAAAAAAATGATATAGAACCATGAAGCTGTAATCCCGTTATTTAAATCATGGTTTATTGAAGCAAATCATCAAAGCTGACAAGTGGCAAGCTGTTCACTCCCGGTTTATTGCCATGATCTCGGGTTTGAAAGCAAATTATTCCCGAGGAAAAAGAGCACTTAATCAAAAATGTTTGTGCCGGGTGGCTTCGACGTCACTACACCCCTATTGGGAAAATTGCCTAAAATAACATAATACCAACCAAAACCATCTTAATAAATAAAAATAATACTTTCACTCCTCACCTTACTTCTCAAAACCATACTCACAGCATTATTGTTTGAAAATTTCCTCACTTCAACCAAAAGCCGTTAACCCCTCTTAGGTCAAATACCTTCTGAGAAACTTACCTTACCGAAAATCCCCTGGATATGATCTCCTTACTCCTCAAACAACTTCCTCCTAAACCTATAATTTTCCTAACCTAAATTTATAATTGCATTATCCAAACAACGAAATTTCCTCTCCTCTGGAAACATTCCATCATTGTACTATTCGGCAAACCCGGTAAACCACCCAATGGCGCCTCATCTTACCGTCCAATTAGCCTACTCTCTATCCTCTCAAAAATATTTGAGAAACTGTTAAAACGTCTACTTCCAATTGTTGAATCCAAAAACATTTTTCCTACACACCAGTTTGGTTTACGTCAACGGCATTCCACTGATCAACAAGGCCTTCGCATTGTTGATCACATCTTCTCAGCCATTGAAAAGCGAACAGTATTGTATTGCTGCCTACCTTGATATAGCTCAAGCTTTTGACAGGGTTTGGCACGAAGGTTTGCTCTACAAGATCAAAAGATATTTACCACAGACCCTTTTCCTAGTCTTACAGTCCAACCTTTCAAACCGCTTCTTCCAAGTCCACTGTGGTTTAGAATATTCTAACTACTATCCCAAAAATGCAGGAATTCCACAGGGCAGTGTCCTGGGTCCCATCCTCTATAACCTGTACACCGCTGATCCCCCCCCCCTCTACTTCCAATACCTTATTGGTAACATTTGCAGATGACACTGTAGTGTTGTCATCCCACCCAGACCCCGTTATAGCATACCATAACCTTCAAAAACATCTTGATGAGATCGAGTATTGGTACACCGATGGTGTATCAAAATTAATGAAGTAAAATGTGACCACATTATCTTCACTCTCTGTCGCAAGTCTTGTCCACTGGTTTATTTTAATTCTATTCCTCTCCCTGTATCCGAGACAGTACGGTACTTAGGCTTCCATCTTGACAAACTGTTGACGTGGGACCCACGTACGGGGCTAAAAAGACAAGAACTGAACAGAGGCTTTGGACAACTGTACAGACTACTTCAAAGGACTTCCCATCTCTTAATAGAAAATAAATTACTAATCTACAAAGTTATACCTAAGCCAATCATATGGAATAGAGCTATGGGGGACAGCAAAAAAGTCAAATATCAAGCGTATCCAATCCTTTTAATCAAAAGTCCTGAGAACAATAGTAAATGCCCCTTATTATGTCAGCAACAAAACCCTTCATAACGATCTTAACAGACTCTACATTCTTGAACTTATTCCTTCCAAGTTCATGAAATTCCATAGTAGCCTGTCCAACCACCCTAATCCCGTTGCACAGTTATTGCACTGCGCCACTTATCCCTAAAATTCTCCTCGGAGACTGAAACGGCAGTGGCCTCGTGACCTGCTATAAATGCGTGACAATGACCCTGGCAATGACCAGTTTCTCCAATCATCCTCTCATCCTGAGCGTCTGTGGCCCTCGCGCTCTTCGTCAACGTCCACTGTTGACGCGGCTAACGGACGAGCTTGGGGGAATTCCCAAGACTCCACTTCCTCTTTCGCATGCGAGGGTGGTGACAAACATGTGGATTTGGGAGGCCTCTGGGCTTTTTGTAAATATCGTATGAATGAGCGAGTGAATGATGAATTGTAAATATGGTATAAATGAGAACATTTATTGTAATTACTTATTGCCTAATAAGGCAGATTGTAATTTTAGCACAATAAAAAATATTATATAATAATAAAAGAAAAAAAAATACTAAACTGAGTGGTCAGAATAGAAATAAGTTTATATTTATTGATAGTATTTATAACATTATATTAAATTACCAGGCCAAAGAAAACCGTATTGACAGGGACAGGATTCGAACCCAGGTCCTCCTAATCACTGGCCAGGTGCTCTTTCCAAGTGGGCTAGTTCAGCAGGTGTGGCTCAGATGTAATGATCAAGTTTGAAAACCACGTTGTCCATAAGTTATTCAACATCTTTAGGCTTTGCCGTCTTCAATGTGTGATTATCCATGAGGGTAAATTCGAAGTTTACTTTTTAAACAGCTTCTGAGCTAGGAATTGGAAAATCTTTTAGCGAAACGTGCGACTTTTTCCACATTTAGTTTTGAATTTTTTTACTTCTTATAATAACATGTTAACCAAAAACTAATCAGCGTATTTTGATGTATTTTATAACATGCCTTTAAAATTTCGGTTGAATTTTATGAGTTTATTTTAAGTCATGCTTTTAAGACATAGATTTTCTATGTGGAAGTTAAAAGGCATTAGGGGCCAACTGTCTGGCTCTTATAAACAAAAGAATTTACCGTCGAAACATCGAGGAGGTGTTAGAATCACGTCCCAGCTTGGTTCAATGTAGGTGTTAAAAAATATGTTTTAACACAAAGAAATCAAAGAGGAACCGCACGCAGGAATAAGGCATGGATTGGGTAAAGGAGTGCGAGATGTAAGGGATAGTAAGAGGCAGATCATTCTCACTACTTTTGGGATGATTAGACTTTTCTCCGGACGATCTCCGAGGACTGGCCTCGGACATACTGCTGAGATGAAGGCTTTCCGCTCTTAGGACGCCGATTGGAGGCTCCGTGTCTTGAGGGACCCACAGCAAATGATGACGTCGTAATATTTGTAAGCATGAGTCTTTAATTTGGTGTAAACAATATAATCATTATTTCATTTAACCGTTCTGAATTAATTGTAGTGTAAATTATATTTTGTATAACTGAAATTTTTCCATTGATCACCATTTAAATTTAATAAGATTAATTACATTGGGTTAGAATTGATTGGGGCACTATTAAATCAAAATCTTATTTTCATTATAATTTTATGCTAATGCGATACGCTCAGGATTTCATAGAGGAATCAAATCTCTTAGAAGTGAAATGTAGAATTGAAAAAGTGGCATCCATTTAAATCAAATAGTTTAATTATTCAACTTGCTGAGTCAAGTCAGGAAGATATGAATCCATAGAAAGATAAGATGTTTATATATCCCCCGATGTTTTATGTACTTTGATATAGTTGAATATATTAGCACTAATTTATTGGTATCAAGTAATTATCTAGAATACAAGATACCACCATTCACCGAACGTAGCAAATCATATTTACGGACTCTTATCTCCTAAATAATGAAAAAAACAGAAAGGCGTGGATTTGTCATTGAGAATCAATTCAGCATTACTAATACGGCTGAAAAATTAAGGCAGCCTGTAACTAGTAGTCATTCATGTCTAAACTGATGGGAGGGCATACGAGCATCAACGAATAAACAAACTGATCGATAATCAATAACATTAGAGAACGAGATAGCACCAGAAGTCGCCGTAAATGAGCCAAGGTGCCATGATGGATGTCAGGACACCTGTAGAAGACGGCGGCACTTCAAAAGGAAGCGAACCTACTGGTGGAATGTTACCTCGCCGCCTGCCAGCTATTGGTCAATTAGGTTGGCTCGTGCTAGCCGCTGTGTCTGGTGGACTGGCCAGCAATCTGATGGACAACTCGCCCGCCTTATCTCAGCTTAAGTAGGAACGGGGTATCGGCAGGTTTCCACACTTTTCCAGCTAGGATCCTTGGTAGGGTCATCCCGAAATGAAAACCAGCTCTTCCAGGTATCCTGGAATCCAGCCTTTTCAGGTCGCAGATAACTTCAGGAGCGTTTTGAAACATGATGTGACATATTATCATATGATATGAACTGAACGGATTAAGAATTCAAATCTAGGCCTTTGAAAGTTGTCGATCGATCTCAAAAATCGATTGCGAGTTATAATTAAAATGACAGGAAAACCCCATGACACAACCTCCGTCAACACCACTACATATAACAGTATTTACCCTTCTCTACACCAACACAACAACTTACAAATAAGGAGAGATATCAACTAAACTGGAAATTTCAGGTAATTATGTGAATTAAGGTGATGCTGAGATAAAACAGTAAAGGGGATCATTATCAAATAGTGTAGTGTATTCAATGGAAATTATAAGAGGAAGAAAATCTGGAGAAGACCATGGTATTCGACTTGATAAATGAAACGCTTAAGGCTTTTGTAGGAGAAGCCTTACTCACTTTTCATCATTTAGATTCAAATAATAAGTATGAAAATGAAAAAAAGGATTTTTGTCCTTTCGACACGAAACGAAACCAGTTGGAGTAATAGGCAATAGCATAAACATAACCTTAATGGCCCTTTTTGCGTTAGCAACAAAACCCTTCATAACGATCTTAATAAACCCTACATTCTTGAACTCATTCCATCCAAGTTTCCAAATCCCATTAAAACCTATACAGCCACCTTAATCCCCTATCACAGTAATTACACCCTGCCACACAAACCTATAATCCTCCTCGGAGACTAAAGCGGCAGTGGCCTCCTCACCTGCTATAAATACGTGACGAAGGAGGTGACAACCATGTGGATTTGGGAGGTCTTTGAGCTGTGTAAATACTGTAAGAAAGAGCGAGTGAACGAAGAATTGTAAATATGGTATGAATGGGAACATTGATCGCAATTACTTATAAATTACTTAAGGAAAATTGTAATTTTATCTCAATAAAATTTTTTGAATTTATTTAACTTCAGCAGTGCAGACCTTTCATCGTGAAATACACTTACGTACCACGGATAGGTTGAGTATAGCATGTGAAAAAACAAAGACGTAAAGGAAAGTTCTGCTACATATGGAGACAATGGGTACAGTCCCATCCAGGACATGGAAGAAGCTGTGATAGTCCAAATTGATACTCCAGGGAGATCGTTGTCTAAGGGGTTGCCCTACATATCAAAGGACTGATAAGGACAACTTAAGTGATTTCACTTTCCAGGGACCATCCGAGGCAGATAGAAAGAATTGCACGTAGGCACCTTTCTGTTGGAAAGTCCACAAGATTAAACAAAAAAAAAAATGCTTGCTATTTTTGTTTTCAATTTATTTCAAATTTAAACTTCTTTTTTTCTCGAAAGGGTGGGTTCTAGTCGATATAGGACAATCAAGCCCGAAGTAAAATTATTCATTGTGAACCTTCAAATTTAGGATGGTACCGATTCTGGTAGCCTCTCAGTTGCATATCTGTGTCCGATAAATCCGAAATTTTAAGCATAGATTAAAATATTATGCTGATTATGTGTTGATAAAATAAAATGACGGTAATTATAAAAACTAAAGTACCCACTTTTGACATTTCAAGTTATATGTCTCAACATAGATATGACCTAAATTTGACGTAGAGTTTTTGACTTTTCTCATGTATTTTTAATGTAAGCCCCCATTCATCATTCTAATGGGGGCTTACATTAAAGCCGATAATACAAAAAGGGCTTAACAAAATCAAGTTAGAACCACAATATAACAACCAAATAGAAACAGCAAACTTCTGAACAAATGTTTAATAGATATTTTTCGTCATCATCTCACTTAATTACATTTTTTGAATTTTTTTTTAAACAAATAATAAGAAGCATTTTTAATTAAAACGGCAAGTACTGAAGATCCTCATGTGGAATTCAGTATGTATCTCTCAGAACTGTTTATTCACTTTCTAGATAATATAATTAGTTTATTTTTAAAAGTAGAATCTAGTTAAAAGTTTATAATTTATTGTTTTCTAATCCATGGATAAACGAATGCCTACCTTTTCTACATCCTTCATATTAATTATATATACTTAAAAAAACAAAATACTCAAATTTTATTATTCAATTTAGGTTGGCAATAACTAACTGTATGTTGAAGTATGTTGATTAGCCTAAAAAAATGTGGAAGGCTAAAAACTGTTAATGTAGTACACGATTAATAATATTTTAACGATTCATTTATTTAACGCAAATTTCCTGGTCATTGAAAAATAGCAGGCGCCTCAAACGCCCACCTGCACAAACGTCACAAAAAAAGTAAACGGTAAAAAGTTTAATATAAAGGTGCGGAATAAAAGTAATAAATGAGGCTCGTTATCATTTGCCGGAATTAGCAATTCCACGGACTTACAAAAAAACACGGGATCAGTTAATTGTTAGCGATAATGCATTGATATATGCAATTGCTTATGAAATGCACTCGCAAAAAGTGCATAATTGCATCTGCATTTGCATGTGATTGATAAGATAATTAGTCTTTATATTCAGTGTAGTTTTTGAAGTCCAGTTCTCGTACCACCTGCCCAGGCAGACTGCCCTGAGGGATCACTTGGCAGATGGCAGTACGCAATTGATGAATATTATGCATCAAAGAGTTGCAATACGAGCCTGCTATACATATTTTCATATTAAAATTATCACAAAGAATTTTGCATCTAAAATACACAATTTCATTATATACCAACGCTGCACTAACGGCCATGCAACCCCCCCCCCCCTACGCCCCATCGGGCCCGACAGATTTGTTTCGAAATATTATTGTGTAATATATTTCTGAATTTTATCAGGGTGAGGGTTCACTTACAGTTACTTCAATCAGAACTTTAATTCATCATATCAATAATTTTTTTAAAGATAGTATATTTACGGTCTGAATAAGCACAATTATGTTTTTCCCATTAAATTTAAAAAGGAGTCCTCTGGGACTCTAATGAAATTGGAAATATCAAACCCACTCCCTTACTTATTATTATATGCAGTCATCGTTATTTATACCTCGTATTTGATCACAATGTTTGTTTAATTGCTATTGAAAGCACCAGTCACGATATATTTCAATTGGGTGATATTTAACCCTGAGAGCTGCAATCACCTAGAAAACAAAATTAAAATGTTTTGCCGAAAACCATGTGCTCTGAAATATTTAAAAAATTAACAGGTAGCATGTTGTCTTCCCCTCCCCCTACACCGACAACACTATGTGTTTATTATAGTCTAAGTATATAATCCGTTTTTTTTTTTAATAATTTTTTACCTAACCCAGCGAACTTTGCAATTCCTTCCCTATCCATCCAACATCCCAATTATGAAATGCAAAGGTCAGCCGGCGGCCTGGCCCGGATAACACTTAACCAGCTGAGACGAGACCTATTTATTACTAACCCAAGGCTTGTTTTGCAAACAATAAACTGCCTTCCTCTCACCGATGGCACCAATGACGACCGCCCGTGTGAGGCAATCTTCACCTATTTCCCCACGCTAGCTGAGAAGGCATGATCCATTTCCCTCTTTATATATACCTTCCCAAAATTCTCCTCCCCCTCACTCAGTCAGGCTCACCTCACGCAGTAACACTCTCTCTTCCCGACTAGACATAAGACAGTAGTTAGTAAAACCGTTACCTCGCTGTACTTGTGAATAAACTCTTCTTGTAAAAAGTCTATCAGTGTGAAAACTTCTTTAACTTCCCTTAGGAAAGTCACTCCAAGGCTTCCAATCCAAATAGTTGCAACTTGTTCATACTTGATAAATTGATCTTTGTGTAGAAATATTACCATAGTGCAGTAGTTTACCTTGCCGGATCAAAACAGGCCAATGTGCCGAAAACTATATTGTTTTCCCAGACTGCATTATATTCCCTATTCTTTATAAAAATCGCAATTGAGCTAACAGAAGGAACAAGCCATTCCAGTTTCTTAGTATGTTACTTGATATGCTAATTTATCTCTAATTCCTCATTAACGTTCACGACCGAAACTCGATAGATATTTAGATATAACGTAATTAATTACAAAAAATATACACTTTTTTGATCGGAGGAAATAGTCTTAGTTTACACCCCTCTAAAAATATGTACTTCTAGGATGAGACAGCTGAGGTAGGCTACAGATGAATCTTCATCTTCATTCTCTATCATTCACCTGTTCATTCCTCTTACAAACCAACTGAAGACTAAACAGTAAAGACCAAATAAAACTAAAAGCTATTATGAACTTAAGAAATAAAAATGTCTTAAGCCTCGTTAGAAGTGAACGTGACAAAAGTTAAGAATTAGTGATAGATAGCAATCTCATTCAACAAGAACCTCTACGCGGTGCGTCTACCACTTAGAACTGCCTGTTGACAAAAATTGTTTGCAAATCTTTACAAACACTAATCCGAAAGAATCTCCCATTCCAGACACACCAAGAAGGTATGTTGTTTGTGGATCGCCCGGTTCCCTTTCAAAGGCTGCAAATGACTGGTTATTAACGCGTAACAGACGGGGAGGGAGCTAATCCAATTATGGAGCAGATCTAGTTGGCACCGGACCATTTGTCATAGCGGGCTAACAGGGCGAGATATGAGCCCAAAGAGATAGGCTAGATAAAACTTTATCATCGGGGATAAATAACCTCTTTGGATAAATGTAATTGTTAGCAGTGGTTAGACCGGTAGCCGGGGAGCCACGCCTTCTCCCTCACTCCGCTGTACCCGGAGGCCGACCTATATCTATCTCGAAGATCGCGGTTAATTGATTCGAAATAAACAGCCATAAATCCACTAAAGGGGGCGAATTATAAAATAATAAAAATGAAACTGGGAATGAAAGGGGCGAGCTAACAGCGATTTGTCCAATTATAGACCGCTTAATTATTGAAATCGTTGCTGCGACTATCAAACCTTGAAAAAAAAAAGGAATTAAAATACAAGACGGCGCCACTCAAAGGGCAGCCGGGGATGCCTAATTATTTCCCGATGTCAATTGGAGATTAATGGTTGTGGGCCGGCTTAGATGCTGGCCTGTAATGGTCTCCAGGATCCCCGCTTTGATCGGCTCCAATCCGCTTAGTCGTTCACACGCTTTTTTTCATTTTCGAACCCTTGTCTGTCCGCACCAAGTCTTCTGTAATTGCGTTGTTGGCAACCTTCATCGTGAGACTTGGAATCTTCTGCAACTCAACAATTATTTGATATTGATGAGCAGGAAGCCAGCAAAAGGTGCTTTTATTAAACCGTTGTACCGTGTGTATATTTTCTCTCCATACCCTACATACCGCACAGGAACTACATTCCTACCGATATCCACCACTCTCATTCACAACAATCATTCTCTCTTCTCAATTTAGAACTACGCTTCTATCAGTAATATGATCTTTTAGCTTAGGGAAAAATTTTATTTGAGACAGTAGATATAAAGATTCAAGTTTTATAAGAGCATGGTTAACAATTATCAAAATTCTTGTCAAAACTCTTAGTCCTCACAGAAAAAACAGTACTTCAGAAAGATTTGTTCGAAATTAAAATAAATAAACAACAACATTGTCGGGTTAGATGTCGAATATCCCCAAAGTGAGGAGGAAACGCCCGCCACGGGCTAGGGTCGCTACAACCTCTAGCCGCTGTGCGGCGAACACCAAGAAAGACATAATAGTGGGAGGACCTGTGGTCTTTCACCCTTACTGGCGGCCTAGTCGGTGGGTAGCTTAATTCACTTTGATATGACTCCTTAAGATCTTAGGTGTGCCCCGACAGTGCACTATGTTCAGGAGAAGAGGAACATGGTAGGTTTATAGGTAGTTTATGTGGTGTTGGAATGACTACGAATTCACACTCGGTATCTAAGGGTAGGCGAAAAACGTCCGGACCCCAAAGGCGAGTGTGAACCGGAGAGAAGCAGACTGGAGTGCCGTGGGAGACGCTACTAGTTAAGTCTGTAAGGCAACGGCAACCGTCGTCCGCGAGGGAGAGGTCTCTCCCAAGGAGGGTGCGGGGTCTGACAACGCCGGACTAAAACATTGCGAGGCTAGGAGAGAGAGAGATGCAGAGGTAGTTGAATGAGAAAGCCATGGTTTGAGCAGAGCAGCAAGCATCAGGGCAGAGAGAGAGAGAGTAGTGTTCTAAGTCCCAGTCCTGTTCGTTCTGTGGTCCGCCCTAAGACGCCCGGGTTATATAGGCAGGCCAGCCGTGGTGGGGATGGTTCCTCCACCAGCGGCTGTTTCCCCCACTAGCTTATCCCCCCTCTCTGACTGACGTCATAAGCTTTATTATTAAAATATGGAAACAGATAGATATTTTCTGGGCCGAGAAAAGGGGAACTTCTAATTATTCATAATTAACACGTTGCCACAACCAACAAAAAGGATTCACATATGCATCATATGCATGTACTAAAATGTAATTGTCTTAAACCGGGATTTGTCCTCCCCAAATTACCTCTTAGCATTCTGAAGGGAAAGAAGTGAATTTTACTATTTTAATTAAAATATTTGAATTGATCAAATTTAGTGCAGACGTGCTGAAGCATTTCGGGGTGAGAACGATAATAGCCACTTCTTCTGCAGCACTAGTTTCAATCCCTCTCCAACGAGAATCGAGGCTAACAAAATTAGTTTATAATTCACTCTTAGCTGGCAGGTGCATTTGAGAATTAATTATAATATATTGGGCATCGCTAATTTTGGGTTTAATCTGGTTTGATGAAGTATGTACTCTTCAGCTTACTGTCTTATCGCATCGTACGTTTCATCTGTAACCCAATTATTGAAACTTATTTTTGAAATAAGCCTCCTTAAAATAATTATAACATATTATAGCATTTAAAATAATAAGATAAATCCTTAAAGGAGAGCAACACATATATAAAACATGTTTACTAAATAGCGTTTGTCGGAGGGGTAATGAGGTAATGAAAGAACGGTCTTTGAAAGTAGGAAGTGAAGGAGCAATCACGAGTGGGGATAGGAAGGGAATTCCGGAGGTTTGCGGCTCGGAGGATGAAGGATATATGGCACGTTGTAGTCTTATGGAAGGAAAGTAAAGATCAGATCATATGTATGTTTAGAAAAGTTTAGTTTATGTTTAATATTTTTTGGAACAATAATGTTTTAGTTATAAACCAATTTTTATTATATTCATATTTATTCATAATTTATAAAGAAGTAACCACTAATATATTTATTTATAATTTATAAACAAGTAACCACTAATACATTTTTTTAATTTAATATTGTAATAATACTTCTTTTATTATCTAAATTATGATTCATTTATGTATTTATTAACTCTACTTGAATGCTAGTAAACACTTCATGTTTTTCGATTTATTTTCTCTTATAGTCTTATTTATTTTTTATTAGACATAATCGACTTTATCCATTTGTTTCATTATCCCAAAATTAAGGTATTTATAATTTCAGCAGTTAATAACAGATAATAAAATGAAATATCTATTAAAAAAAAAACTTTCTTTTTTTTTAGCCTCTATCCTTTTCCTTTCGTCTATATATCATAAATCTATTCCACAATATGAAACAAGTTAAAAAGTCTTTGACCATAACGCAGTTATCTACAACACTGAAACCGTAGCTCGTCCCTTTGGAATTTCCAACATGCACGTAAGTCCTGGGCCTGCGGATTCACTCAAAAAAAAAATCGCAGATTTACTCCATGAACACATGAACCTAATTATACATAGGACACATTTACTCATGAATCTAAACAGCTTGTAGATTTAAAAAAGCAAATCTGACGGACACGGCCTGTACGCTAGTGGACACAACAAGCACCGTCAGGAAATTCCGCTCGTGGCTGCTTAATTAATTCGGGAGTAAAGATGGTGACGCCGGAATCCCGAGGAGATCCTAACACAGACAGATATAACGAAACAGTTCATGAGTCGCTTCAACATGACATCGAGTTTCAACGATTATTTCTTAGTTCTATCTTTGCACTCTTTTAATTAGATTTTTGTCAACTTATAATAAACCCAGAGCAGAAATTGAAATTCGCATAGACTCACGGCATGGACCAATTGTAAATCAATATATTTATTAGATTACATATTATTATGGATTAAACTTATTTTAGGAAGAGGTTTAACATCTAATAAAGGTAACAACTAAGCATTTAAGTTTTTCTGGCTATAATGGTCATGAAGTATTGGTTGAGTACTTTAATGGGTGAGTTTAAAGTTAAACATACCATTCAATATTAATAATAAATATTAATCAAATTAATTAAATAATTTCGATTCCCTAGTCTGACATTAGAAATGAGTTTTTAAAGGTCAGAAATTAAAATTTCAGAGTGCTAAGCTATTGATTCTATTGGCTATATATATACATATATAAGTTTGAACGTTACCGCCAAACTTCGGCACGTATGCTAAATGTCCCTACAGAGTGCGCTAGGATCGAATGACGCTCCGAGATGTGACCTGAATATTGGTACTCTTGTTAAGACAATGGTCAACACTTATTATCGACAATTGTATTGATTCAGGTTAGTTATAAGTTTTATTTGTTTATTGTAATATTTGTAGCGCTAGCTAATGTGTACATATGTTTAATATTACAGTTCTAAACTGCATCTGCAAGTGTTCGATTTATAACCTGAGAACCTCCACCTCCTTTAAGTTTCTGAATTCGAAACTTACACATATATAATTCTATAGTTTTTGTGGTCCTGACTTCCAAAAGTAGGAAACTCCTGTTTAATCCAGTGTGAGCATTTTTGAACATACTAGTGTAATACAAGTTAGACATAATTAAATGAAACACAAGTTTTAACCACTTCCTCGATGCAATAAATTCAAGCCCATTTATCGATTCACGATTCCCCCCCTAACAAAACAGAATGGATTTATTGTGGATATAAAAATGTTGCCCTAGTAACAAAAGTATCGAAGAGGTTTTATTGCGGCCATTATTGAAGACAACAAAATCGGTTGTGAATTGAATCAGCTTTCACCCTGCCATTGGGATCATTCATATTCTATTGTGCCAGGGCAACATCGCTGTTTGCCTATCGATCAGGGGAAAGCGAAACAAAAACTTGAGAGTGCTGTTTCGGAGAACTCATGTTTATGTTTAAGTACTCGTTGAATGGGTAAGCAATCAATAATGCCTGGTTGATGCAAATTCATAAAAGAAAAAGTTAAGTAAAAACATTTTTCTAAATAGACTGCTGATTTTTGTTTTTATTTTTAAATCATTTTCGTTAGTAAAGTTTTGACTATACTGGTATCTTCTGGACTTCGAAAGTATATAAATCTGGAACTTGATCTAAAAATTATCACAATACTTACATAAAACTTGCATAAAAACAATAAATAAGAAAATATATTTTTTTGGAGTGTGACTCTCAAGATATATTTAAAAAAGAATATGAGTTAGCACATATTATCTTTTTTTTACTCTCAGAACTAAGTGTTATTATTAACCCTCGCCAAAAATTTCGTTACTGATTAACTGATTTTATTAAATTGAACCACGAACATGAAATTGTCTTCAATAAATTTCAATTGCGATTTTTAAACTAAGCACTAATACTTAGTTGACGAACATAACCGCTGGCGAGTAATGACACAATGCATCTAGGTTGGAACATCAGGTAATCATTATTACCACTTAACAAAAAAAACTTTTGCCAAACATTAATCTTACACTAAAAATACATGATTATAAACATAATCTAACTTTCATTAAATATTTGCATTTACTCTTTAAAAAAAGTTGTACGATCACTTTTGGTGAACCCCCCCTTTAAAAGGTGTTATGAAAATTAGTTTAGTTTTAGTAAACTTTCTTTGCCCTTTCCGTGTATATGAGCTCGTCGGGTGGATGATACTACCCGCAAAAATTCAACTGTTTACATTTGAAGTTGGCTGAAGGAAAAAATGATTGTGTCCAATTTTTATGTTTAAGATGTTTCAAATCCGGCCCGGAGGACCACTCAAAGAAGGAGTTAAGCACTGGGGAATTTATTTCAAACGAAATCATTCAATTATTTTCATTATTCAACATTCAATGAACAGTTCTTGGAGGAAGAAACGTTGGTGTTTTTCCCCGCATGCCGCCTGATACTAATCAATTTCGTTATATTTAGCACGTTAAACTCATTTAACACAATAATAAATGGTCGTTGCTATAAAGCCTGGAGGAAAGAAACATAATTAATGCCTTGTTTCTATAATGAAATTTTCTTCGGATAATTATATTTATTTTAATCGCTAAATTAATTTATGGGCAATAAAGGTATAAATGATGCTTTGTATCTTGTAATTGCCACTAATCAGATCAGTTTTTACAGTCTCCACACGTATCTGTTATACTACAGCTTTTAATAGCCTCGGGAAAAAAAGAACAAAAAACGTTTTCTGCCGAGTTTTTTTTTATATTGACGTTAAAAATGGACTGTCTCGGACGGGCACAGAGTGAGTTCCTAATTAAGACTGAGCTAAGAGGGACCGGGCTCTGATGAGTCAGAGACTACTAGAGGTGAGCTGAAATATTGAGTCGGCCGACTATAATTACGGCTGGTGCAGCGTCTGAGCCTCAGAGTGAAAGGTCTAAGGTTTGTCGTCTCTTGTTAATGAATATTTTATCCGGTCTTGGTCTCGACCATCTGTTCCTCCTCGGAGAACTGGTCTGTCCCACATCTCCCTCCTAATTCCCTCTATATCCTCTTCTTCTATTTCACCTTCGGCTTTGTGTCCGTATGGTGACCATAAGAAGCACTCAACAACAGTTATAGCTTATTCGATCTTATTTGATCCGTTCTACAGGAAGGTTGTATTTAAAACCGATCAATTTTTTTAAAATAAAATCAAAGTGAAAAATTACACTTTGAAGGGAGATTTATTTCCACATTCATGGTTTGTTATTGCAAGTAGAAAACACGTAAACTAAATTTAGTAAATAACATAGAGCTATTCCAGCCTGCGATAACAATGTTCAAACAATAATAAACTCCCACTATAACTCATTCCCTTAGAAGTACACACTAGATAACATGATTTTTTTCAACTAACATGACCATTTCCTGGCCATGAAATATATTAAACATTTCTTTTTTACACTTATTTAATTTTTTAATGCCCTTTTTAATGATTCAATTCATCTAAATGACACAACTTGTGAACAATAAGGATATGTGTGTAAATGTAAAACTCATGGATGTACTGATATCAGTCCGAAACGTTGCAGCAAACAAATAGTTAATAAAATGTGGAAGGATATTATCGACATATTTTAATCATAATAAATTTTAACAAAAAACGAGAAAACGCTGACATAAATATATTTAAACTGCCTACATAGATTGGATACAAATTTGAAGCATTGAGTGTAAATCCCCCATCCTTTTTGATAGTTTCTCTTTTAATGTATTTGATTCCTTTTTGACATAACGGCTTTAATTTGTTTTAAACATTGCATAATTTTCATTGTCTTTATTAGCTTCTAAGCTAACCGTTGAGAGAACTGTAATATTAGCCTCGGTTTGTTTTTGCTTCTGTTTGTCTCTCAAGCTTTTGCTGGTCTCGGCCTGTGGTTGAACATAAGTTCAATATTTTAGATATATTAGAAAAAGTTATGCCCATTATCATAGTATACATGAACAGAAAAGAAAGCCAAGGAACATACAGGCAGAAGAAAGTCGATTCCTCTACATCTGTTTTTGAAAATGTTCAACTTTAAGTATGACAATAAAATCTCCCTTAACAATTCAAAGTGATAAAAAAATTGTATAATAGTTTGGAATCGTGAAGAAAAATCAAGGAAACATTACTTTAATTCCATTATTCCAAGTTTCTGTTAGGTACTTTTTTATTACGCTTTAAAAACTATTGAAATATTTTGTTCTTTGGTACAGATTTCTGAAGTATGAATTACCAACAGCACGTCGTTGAGTTCCAGCGACAGTCGCCATTTTTTTTTTCATAGTTCTCTCTTTTCATACTGAACGATAGGATATTATTCATCTAAATGCATGTAGCCTCAATTGAATGTTTTTCAATGTTGAATGTGTGAAAAATTACTTAAAAAACCGTTATAATATTATATTTAAATTTGTTCAATGTGACAGTTTATGCATCATAAGCGCGCCGATAATGTACGTGGTAAATCTGACAATGTGTCATTATAAATCAAACAGTAACACTCATAATCGATAGATATATATAATCCATTCGCCTTCGACTCTCAATGCATTAGATTTAATCTGTCAAGGTGTTCTGCGCCACTTGGCCATTTGGTGTTTGCGTAAGTATGGTCAAATTAACATAAGTTGTTATTCGATATAGGATAAGAACGTGATTACAGACAGACTTTATTTAAATCCTATCCTTTGTCAATGTGAAACATCTTATTGAAAATCTTATTCATTTTAACTATGTAGTCAAATTTAATATTTAAGATGAAGTTAAAATCTAAAATAGTGTTGAGAGAAAATAGGATTATGTTGGCTCCGATTTTAAATTTGAATAGGCCAATCGCGTAACAGGTTATTTTAATATTTAATCAGAGAAGAAGGAAATATCACACTGTCCACCAAATTTTTAATTTGACTACCTTGCATAACTAATAGAGAAAATACACAGACCCGTGAATTCTCAAGTACACATATGAAAATAACTGAAGAAGGCAGTGGTGATTATTAAGAATGATTAATTTCATAGAAGGTACGTGCTAGGTTGATATTTTCCTCATATATCATCAGTATATCATATACTGTAGATTCCGTACATAACGATGCAGCGTATAGGCCGGATTTAACGATGGAAACTACAATTTAATTTAGGTTTCTAATACTACCATGTGTTAATTAGTCCGGGAATAATGGTGCCACTTAGTACATTCCTTATATACCGCGAAGATAATTAAAGACAAAAGTCACTTTTAGCCCGTTTGTAGTCTTTATTTAGAGTATTCAAAACTTCAGAACATAATTTTCTACGAATCTCTAACTACCCTCGTTAGAGCAGTCAACCTTCGTTCTATTCATTATTTAATATTGTGACAGTTTCCCTGAACTCTTCCATATGTTTGATTCTTGATAATCCTCCTGTCGACTTATGGGTGTCCCGTTAAAACGGAACAGTTCAGTTATGGCAGGTGCGTCGTAAAGCCGGGCTTCTGAAAATTTCTAAAGTATCCCACTATTTGAAAAATATCCAATCGATTGTGTCTACCATACGGAAATCTCGCTTTAAAACAAAGGGGAAATTCGCGATGAGACCACGATCAAAACAATATGACCCAGAGGACATTCAAGATGGAGTGAGTGGTTGAGAATTCAACGCAGTGAAAACATTTCACACCAGAGAAAGCCAACGATATTTGTAAGCTTTTTACCAAACCAAACTTTGTTTGCTCTCATTCGTGGAACACGCACTTTCAAAGACAACATGAAATATTGTTTTTGGTAAGATCTGCGGTGAACTTTTTACAGCGTGATTGAGACAATAGGATAAGAAACTTTGCTAATTGTTGGCAACTGTCCATCGCACCCGAATCAAAAAATGTCAAGCTACAATTTCCTTCCTTAAATGTGACCAGTGTACCCCATACAACCCATAGGCAAAGGTATAATCCAATCAGAGCACTCAAACCTAAATTTCGGTAAAACCTCAATATAAAAATTCTGAATAGACTAACTAAATAAAGATTCGGATCCTGGAGCGACGGGTCAGAAAAACCTATTAAAATTTTTTTTGGCAAGCTGGAAAATGTAATAAAACGAATTCAGAAATTATTAAGATTCCTAATCAGACTGACGATTCGGACTTTTTTGGATTTGGAAGATTTTGAGGAATTTGGGATCATATTTACCCTAATAAGTATGTATGTATATTTTTTATTTTTTTTGTGTCAATAAAGCTTCTTTAATTTTTGCATGGAAACACGCACCCATTATGTATTTTTATTTCCCCTTATTCCGGGTATAGTGATGTCCCCCTTAAAACGATTTATAATTGACAGTCCCTTGAACATCAGATATAATCGGAATCTACTGGTTTTTATCTACTTGGTACTACTCCTTTTACATGGTCCTTAAAAGTTTGTTTTTATTACTATTGCATTTTTTCACACCCATTTATAATTTCTGCAAATTTACATTTAATCATGGTCCAGTTTGTCAAGTGCCCGGTCGCGGTATTTTCTCAAACACACGCTCTGCGTTGTTTTTTTTTTATTTTTTTTTGGCCTTCTGTACAAGGGATCGTTCACTTTGTGGTCAAAGAGTATTATCAATTCTGAGATGTGGTCGCTACATCCCTTATAAGCACCCTAACCACAGTCTACTTCTCGTTCCCATGATAAAAGTTCAATAATTATTGTCTAACTTGATTTCGTGTTTTCATATTTCAAATTTTTTTTTTCATTTTTCTTGTATTTTATATTATAATAATAGTAATTTACTATTATTTTTTTTTAATGCTTTAATTTATTTATCTTTTACCATATTTGTCGGCTTAAATAAGAACTGTTGCTTATATAACAAGGTGTAAAATAAAATATGAAAATAGCTTGATAAAACTGTATTCTGAAACAATAGCAATTTGTGATGATGGCAGATAGAATGGGACTCTTGATCTGTTCAGTTAATATGATCGTACTAGTAGCCTTGTGGTTAGCATACTTGCGAGACTTGGGTTCGTTCCATAAAGCATTTTCTTTGAGTGATGGGTCTAGTCAGGCTTCACTCGGCCTCTTGAGGATAAATGAGCAGCTACTTGAATAAGGAAGTCTTGGTCGGCCTCTAACTCTTGAGGTTCTCGACTTATATTTAAATCAATATAGTATAGTAAACTTATAAAATCTTTTACTGGTTGACTGAATTCTGTTTTCCTAGTCAATCCTCTCCTATGGAGACCGATACTCTAGTCGTAATCTACACTTTGAACTTTTCTATTAAATCTCACAATAAGATTGCAGTCAATAAGTGTTGTTTTAGACATTTAAGGTGTGTTTATTAATTGATAAGTGCATTCGATTTTTTTCTGATTATATTAAAAAACATAATCTATGGCACGTAATCATTCTTTTATCAATGGGAATATTCAAACGATAATTTCCACGAAGTTACGAGCATCGATATGATCTCGACTTGGTGTTAACAGCTCAATGAGAAGGGGGGGGGGGATAAACGAAAGAGCTGTTCATTCAGACGTCAAACAAGGAGAAATGTGGGGCCCTCCTTTTTTGCGGCTGTTTGTCGCTGGCGCTGCCTTATTGAGCCAATGGCACGCGCCAGAGAGGACTAATTGACCAATAAGGGGCCGGCAAGCTAATGATGTAGTACAGCCTCTCAAGATTCCTCGGGTCTGTAGCACAGGCACCAGCCGAGGGGAATTCCGACCCACTCTAATGATAACGACGCTTTATCCGACTCGGTCTCCCCTCACCGGCTGCTACTTGACCGCCGGCCACGAGACGAGATTACATTTTTTCATCCACAGAGATATCTATTCTTTCTCTTCTTCTCCTTCTCATCTACAACAGTTTCGATTAGGTGATATTTCATACATAATAGTGAGATTGTGATACAGCTCTTACAATTTGATCCAAAGATGAGCAGCCTGGATTTTTTCCACTATTAAATATTTTTAATATTCGTACTTATTACTAATTTACAAAGTTATACCAAAGCCAATGTGGACAACAGAAAAAAAGTCCAACTTCAAGCGTATCCAATCAAAAATCTTGAGAACAATAGTTAATGCCCCTTATTACGTCAGCAACAAAACCTTCATAACGATTTTAATATACCTTACATTCTTGGACTTATCCCTTTCAAGTTCACTTCATCACCTTTATAAGATCGAGTATTGGTGCTACCAATGGCGGATCAAAGTTAATGAAGCAAAATGTGACCACATTACCTTCACTCTCTGTCGCAAGTCTTGTCCACTGGTTTATTTTAATTCCATTCCTCTCCCTGTATCCGAGACAGTACGGTACCTAGGCTTCCATCTCGACAAACGACCGATCTAGAACCCACATACGAGGCTAAAAAGACAAAAACTAAACAGACGCTTTAGACAACTGTACAGACTACTTCAATAGAAAATAAATTACTAATCTACAAAGTTATACCTAAGCCAATCTAGGCAAAAAAGTCTAACATCAAGCGTAACCAATCCTTTCAATCAAAAGTCCTGAGAACAATAGTAAATGCCCCTTATTATGTCAGCAACGAAACCCTTCATAACGATCTTAATATACCTTACATTCTTGAACTCATCCCTTTTAAGTTCATAAAATTCCATAGTAACCTATCCAACCACCCTAACCCGTAGCACAGTAATGGACTGCACCACTCATCCCTATAATCCTCCTCGGAGACTGAAACGGCAGTGGCCTCGTGACCTGCTATAAATACGTGACATTGCGAGTCACGTATGAGGCAATGGCCAGTTTCTCTAAACGTTTCCTGAGCGTCAGTGGCACTCGCGCTCTAGGTCAGCCTTCACTGCCTTGTATCCAGTGACGCGACTGATGTAGGAGCGTGGGGAACTTCCCAAGACTCCACTTCCTCTTTCGCATGTAGATTTGGGAGGTCTCTGGGCTGTTTGTATTTGGGGATCTCTGAATGGGGGAGTAAATGAAGAATTGTAAATATGGTATAAATAAGAAAATTCATCACTGATTATATACATATTTATAATGATATAACACTATATAAATAAAGTGAAGCATATGATTATATACTGTGTGAAAATTAGTAACTAAAATTAGTAATAACCCTACAAAAAAACAAAATATCTTTTATTTAATCGACAGTTCACCTTTTTTAGCATCCCCGGGCTTTTTTTTTTTTTTTTGAGTTAATTTTAATACAGTATTAATATTTAGGGGGAGGATCTTCTAATATTTTCTAATCCCATGATAATTTTCTAAACCATTTAAGCCATGACCCATTTAGAAAAGTAAATAATAAGAAGAATATTATTGTATACTCCTTGGATCTACTGTAAAACTAACTTAAATATAAATAAAATTTATAGAAACTGTTGAACCCTAGTAAAAATGACTGCTTGGTTATAAAAATAAAGATGGTATTCGGCTAAGTCTTACTTCCTCGAAGACCCGACAAAATGTAATTAAATCATTAATAAAATGCTATATAATGCATAATGCAAGTGCATTGTGCAATAACTTCATTTATGAATAACGAACACTCATATTTAATTATGTTCGGCTTTCTGTCATAGGGGGAGAATATTTTGATCATTATATTTAACCAAGTCATTTGATGAGATGGAGTACCTGGAAACTTAGCTGTTCCTTTGCGAAAATTATACGCTTATAACTAATATATCTGGGATGAATTCTAAGATGAAAATTGATGGATGAATTTCCCGTAAATTTCCTTTCTAAGAATCGGGGAGCGGGTGGGTGTGATTTAAAGCCAAGCTCAATAACGGATGAAAACCATCCCTTTACCGTTGACAAATGACCCATTCACAATTATAAGGTCAGTCAGATTAATTTAATGTCATTCCATCGCTGCAAATACTTCCTTCCGAAAGGGCATAAATTATTGTCCATCAAAACGAGATTTACTGGTGACCGTGGGCCGGACAATACTTTACAACTCTGAAGGGGGTGGTTTTACTTTACGGAAAACCGTCATTAGTTACTCTGCCTCAAGCATGTGTATATGTTTTACAGTAGCAGTAATAAAATTCATTAGCACAATGTAAATACCGTTAGACAACATTAAATTTAAATAGACTGCAGGTACAAAAGAAAGCCGATCTGAAATGAATTGATTTCTCAAATGGACAATTTATTATATTATTTTTAGTTTATTATTGTTAAAATTAAACGAAATAAGCCAAGCCATTCTTATGTCCCGGAAAACCCAATAATAATAGCAACATAATAACAGCCGTCCTCCATGATAAATAAAACCTGGGTTAAAATACGACAGAAAAGTAATTAAAGTAGTCCAGGATCCTCTATTGTATAATAAGCAACTTGCCTTAAAGGTAAATTAATCAATATGTTTCAGTTTTGTTCAAAAGATTACGGATGAGCGTGGCTTGTTGAAACTGCATTATATTTCAAACTTAGCGTTCATAGAGGGCTTTGGATGAAGTGGAGGAAAGAAGATTCATGGAGTATGGCGAGGCGATAAGGCTACAGAAATCGTAGTTATTTACCTAAGATATAAAAGGTAACGTGTACGTCCAAAAAACCCAATCATTATTAGGAAGAAAGAATGGCATGATAAAACAGTTGGAAGGACTAGAATAAGACTGAAGCAAACATTTATTTAATTATTTCCCCATTATTAAACTATATGTACATTTTATATATTATATATACTTTTCATCAGGGATTAAAATATAGAGAAAATCTTAATCCAAGGAAATGTAACTGATGTATGATATTTTAGAGAGCTGTTTGATAGTTATTGGGAATTATTTCCCGCCCTTTCAGGGTTGAAAATGGCACCAGTGCGTGTCTCGTAAGCTTTTCTTTATGAGAGCCGAGGGATTTTCACAGTCGTGGTCGCTGTGTTTATAATTTGTGTGAAACCTGTGGTCAAGGCACTCGTTACGTCAGTGATCAGCACCAAAGAGAGTCTTCTCGCTTTGTATTCAGTGATCCATCGGTTGGTTGTATTTTATACCTCAAGGTCAAGGCGCCCCTAAAAGTTATGGACGATCTGATTGTTTCATGTGTAGTGTGAATGAAAAACCTTTTATTTCGAAGATTCATGTGAAGTAGTAACAAATCCTTAAACGATCGAAATCTTCATAACTTAGTTATCTGTAGTCATGTTTGCCGTCTGCAGTTATAAAGTTAAGAGTCGTTTAATAAAGTTCATTTTGGCATTAACCGAGCTCATCGGATATTTCCTATTTAAGTTGTTTTATGCTATTAATTAATATGTTAATTGTCGTTTATATTGCATATTTTAATTTAGATTCGACGCCCCAACGTATACTACGTGTAGAAGCTTCTATTCGTGTTTGTCTACATATCTGGCATTAATTACATTAAAGACTAACTATTATTTGATCCACGTACAAAGCCACAATAAATGCTAAGCAATGTTTGTTTGAACGGCTGGTATGTTTTGGAGTCTATGTCCCAGAATTATTTCCAATTCATTAAATCCCTAGGGATCGACATGTAGCGTGTTTGCAAAAGCCTGATAAATAATTAAGATAATTTAATGAGAGAGGTTGATACCCAGTATTGATTGCATGTAATCTTTCTATAAGCCGATCGATTGCTCTTTTTGTCACAAGACTCGTATCAAAATAATAATAAACAATAAATAATAATATTAGTTTGTTTTTGTTTGTTAAATCAATCAAGCGGCCTCATAAGAATAAAGCTATCCGGAGACACGGGCATTGGCAAGTGGCAAGCTGTCTCCGGAGAGAGATTGATGTGGTCTCTCCATTACAGATGTCTGATGGAGCTCATCCTATCTCTGTGACCATCTCCTGCTCTCTTGCTCACTATCGAGGCAGGTTCGTCTCCCGATTATTTATTTACCGAGTCACAGGTTAACAAATGGACAATTTGTTGATCTATGCGCTCTGCGGTGTCACTGTGGGCGCTCTTGACACTCCGAGTGCCTGATAAGTTCATCAAACGGTTGGCTCAGACACGTGGAGGGACAATCTTGTAGTAGGGTATATCAGCAACATTTTTTTATTAACAGCGCATGTTACATGTTGTGTGATAAGATATAATTATGGCAAACATAAATATGTTGTAAAAATTAAACAATGAATCACAAATAATTAGAAAACATGGCAGAAATTAATCACTATAATTCACCTTTAATTCAAAGGTTGGTATGTATTTTTTTTAAAATACTTTTCTTACAATAGGTTTTGCTTATACACATTTATATGTTTTGATAATTTCGTGGTTTACCAAATACCCAAATGAGTAAATTGTTCAAAAAATAAAAATGAATTTCTTTGTTTGGAAATATTCTAGACTCTATCGCATTATTTAAGTGATTCCTTTTTTTATTAACTAACAGTTATATGTTAGTTACCAACTTTTTTTTTGGCCCTCCCGTAACCCCAAATAGATGTTTATTGAATATATATATAGCAAGAAGATATCTAACATTGGACTCCAAACATGTTGGTTCATAAATGTGACTGTCAGTGCAAAAACTTAGTAAACTAGTTATTAGGTTATATTTTTTAAATACTAAAGCACCAACTGCATACCATTTTTGTGTAACGGTGTACCATCTGTGTGTCTACAACATTCATCATACCAAATTTCATGTACATGGATTCCAAACAGAGGTGTCATTTTCCAGTAAATGAAATAATTGTTTGAATAAGTGATATCAGATTGAATTCATACGCTATCAATTGCGGTTTCTAGGTCGAGACATAGCAAGAGGCGAGCTCAGACTGAGCCTGGAGGAGCTGATAAGACCGCTGATAAGAAGGGGCGGTGGCCCGGATGTGACGTCAGACAGGTGTGGGGACTGGTTCTCCTTGCTGGGACATCTGTTGGTCCCCAGGCAGGCTCCGCCGGCCCCACGGCCCCCGGGCCCGGTGCTCTGCCTCCTCGGAGACAGACTTGGCGAAAACTGGCCCTTCGAATGAGGAAAATCCGCCGGGAAAAGCCCAAGGTCGAGGGCCTGGCTCCTTATGAATGAATGTAACTCCATCAATGGAGCCACTTCTCAAGGACGCCCCTCTCTAGTCCCCTCTTATAGACAAATAATACTTATTTATAAATCCCTCTGATTTATAGCTTCATTATACTTTTTAATTTATTGTGGAGGTTTAACCTGTTTTATTTTATTTTCCGTTCATTCATTAAATATTTTTTGAATGAAATAATTTTCGCTCCAGTTTCTTTCACCAAGGAGAAATTTGTTTCAAATATAGCTCACATCATATGTAATAGATTATCCATACAATGGACATATTCGTCCGTTAAAATATTTTGTTTTATACCGTTCTTATATCGTATTGAATTTTTCATTTTCTTTGTTGTTATATTTCGTTAGGAGTCCTTAGATTTTCCGTTTAGTTTGTTCTGATAATTGGAAGACCATCTAAAGTGTTAGTGAGATAAATTCCAAACTTGATTGTACAATCACATAAAATATATCGAGGAATTTAAAAAATAATTACGGTCAGTAATTATTTGAGGATTAAAATTGTTTTTATCCTATTTCGTAGTAGATATAATTAAACAATTTTGATGGCTCGTAGATAGTATGTAGCATTGACTGTTCCCAGTTAAAGTTCCAGTCCATGTTTATAATTAATAATAACTCCAAAAGAACATAACTAAGCGTTATATTAATTAATCACTTAAATAATTTCAACGACAAAGAAAGTGTAGAATATATAGTTTTTTTTTTAGGTTTCCCATCTTGCATTGAGCGGACTATTTACTACTTACCAGGAGCCTCCCATTTCTATTTTTAGAAATTAAATTAATTCATGCACCCATCTGGAAATCCAGAACTGTCAGATAGCTAACCTTCAGTAGTAGGATATATTATAAATTTATAAACTGATTTTTCAGTACTTTCATTATTTTATAATACATCTTCTTATTAGTCTACGTTCAATCGAGCGGTAAGCCAGGGAGGGCCAGATTTCAGGGGTTTGCTGTGATGGTATGGAATAATGTGTGGTGGATTATAATGATATATTATTATACTGGGGCTGTGTCCCTTAAGAACAAACATTTATTTTTAGAACCACAAAATGGGTTCTTCTTTGACATTATTAGTCCCCGCTAAATTTGGAAGAGAGAATAAGGAATAAAAAAAATATATACATACACAGGTGGTCTGAAAAGTTTCCATCCTCAACATGAAGATGATAATAAAATAAATAAAAGCTAGTGAAATAAAAGCTAAAATAAAAATTTTGTTAGGTCGGAAACTTTTCAGGCCACCCTCGTATATATTAATAGATGAACTTATTTATAAAGAATTTCAAATAGGAAATTAAATAATTGTGAACAAAAAATTTGAAGATAACAATACATTATCCGGCTTGAAAAATAAACTATAGACCGATATTGTGTACATAAAGTGGATCCGACCAAGGCAGGAACTTCACTCGTTCTAATGAAGGAGGTGGGGAAATCAAGAGCTCACATGAGGAGTGTTGCTAAGTTCTAGATGTAGTTATGCCCAGACAAGTACTCTCCCTTTGAGCTCGGCAACTAAAGAACGGTGTCGCCTTGAATTAAATGAAACCCTACCCTGGATCAGTGACCTAAACGGGCTACCTTGGAGAGTGGGGCAGTTTGTTTGGAAAAAATTATCCTAGCCCAATTGGTACACTCCTTTCTTGTTCTTTGCACGTTGTCACAAGGTTTTAATTAGTTAAATCCGTTTTTTTTGATCCCATGCACTACTAATTCTATCTGCATTAGATTTAAAACATCATCGAATGTCTTTGAGAAAGCTGTATTCAATATGCGCTCTCGATACGAATTTATGCTAGTCTATTGACCTTTTGACATGAGTAGCTTTTATCGCAGGCACCCGTGGAAAGTTTATGTCCCGTAGGGAGGGCTCTATTATTTAATCTAATTTTGTCGACATACAATCGGCGACCAGATTACATATTTATAAGGGATTTCTCTTCAGAGACAAAAGCGATGGGGGTCCCGTTAAACTGATTGTATATTCCAAACGGAAAGGATGGGGATGGGGGGGGGGGGGGTTAGATAGCCGACGCCATCTTTTAACTGAGCCATAATTATGCGTTTTCGATAGTGTGTGTGTGTGTACGTATGCGTGCCCGGAGAGGGGTCAGTAGACAATAAGCCATTGTTCACTGATTTATATTCATAAGTTGGATTTATAGGAGAAGGAAGTCGTCGCTACGGAGGTTCTTCTGGCAGATGTATTGGCAGCTATGCAAATGACGTGAGGATGTGTCGAGCGCACGCGGTATACACGAAGCCGTCACATGCTCACTGACCGTGCCATGTCGGCTAATATGTCCATTAAAAACACATATATCTCATTACTAAATCTCTGGCGGCAAAAGTAACGGCCACAAATTCAATGGGGATGAGCTTGGAATCAGATTTTTTGAAAATACACTTTACAAGATGCGTCATTCAGCGTATAAACTGTATTTTTGGAAATGCGCACAAAATAAAAAGACATTAAGGAAGTAGAAACTGAAGGGTATCGAGAGATGTCTGAGAACGGCTAGGATACTCCACGTCGACTTGTTAAGAATTTAATCAAAAATTCTCTAAATTAGAAGAAGATTAGCTTGATAACAATTGTAAGAAAATTATGCAGGTAAATTACTGACCCCCACCCCCCCCCCCCCTCAAAAAAAAAACAGACGAGCGTCGATTTTTTCTCTGTGTACCTAAACCGACTTCTAATTAAGCTGAACCAATTCAATATATTAATTTAATATTCTACAACTAATATGATTTGAGTTTGACAAAAATAATAGAAAAAAAAGTTTTTTTCCAACAAATTATACATTTTGTTGCTACCATAGACAGAAGCTCTAAATGTACTTTAGTAAAATAAATATATACTCTTATATGAATACAATAAGTTTTATTTCAATGACAACTACAATCAACCATAAACCTAGGATTTGACCTATTAAACAGGAGAAAATAATGAAAAAGGAAAAGTCTCTCTAAAATCAGTAGCCGACCTGATATGTTCAATAGTAGAGATAAGTAGAAAAAACACTTAAGTATATAGTTAAGGCTTAATTAATGCTCTAGTTAAATCAGGAGGCTGGTTTAATTTAGTTTCCACTTTGTTGAATAATGTATCTGAGCGGTGGATGCTAATATTAGTCGCTAACGAGTATTTAATCTGTGTCTGTCTGTCTGTCTTTCTCATTGTCTTCTTTTTCTTCTCTTTTGAGTCTGTTGATGGGGTTTAAGTGATGGGACGAATTACTCTAGATTTATAGCGTCGTGAACCCCGCTGAGTGAGTGAGTGCCTTATGTTTTAAATACCTTTTGTCCCTCGTTCACTCATTCCCTCATGTTCACTCTTCATTCATCCTGACCATCTCTATCTCACCACCCATGTATGTAAGTCTTCTTGCCCTATTATCTCCTTTAATGTGATTTACTTTTACTGATACAGATTGGAGCGTTCTAGTTTTAAAAATTTATGATAATACGAGGCATAGAAATCTGCATTCGCTTAAACGTTTACGTGCGTAGACACAAACGTGTTTAAGCCAACATCGATTTTTTTTTTATTGTCTTTCAACGTGACAGACCAGGAGCTTGCTTGGGGTAATATAAGTTTTCGAAAATTTTATCTCGCTCTTGAAAACAAACTGCACCGTTGCGGACGTACCAACTAGAACTGTGGGGTGCAGCCATCAAATGTGTTCAAACATTCCAATCTTCCAGTTGTCCTCAGAACGATAGTAAACGCTGCCTTCTATGTAAAAACAAAACAAATGTAAAAAAAAAACAATGAATTCAATATTGGTACACAGTCCTTGATCATAAAACCTCAAGATTAACCAAATTACAAGAAAGCTTATCAAACATCTAAATCCTCCTTAAGAAGTATGAGTAAAACTCATCCATCCGTAAGGTTCTCCTCGTCGTCTCTGAAGTGGTGGGCCCAATCTATTGTAAATAGATAAGTATTGTTTGGCGGACGGGGAATGAATAGAACCTTTTATTTATCTATTTATTCATTTAATTATTTTATTTAGTTAGTTATTTATGGATAATCTATCTATCCGATACACAACTTTATCTGAATATATAAAACTTTAAGACAATAAAAAAAGAATGTATCTTTTCAAAGGATACATATACCCGTTTATCTATTCACCTGACTTACCCACGAGCACCACACTGTTACGCTCTAGTTGAGTAATTAGAATACTTATGTTTTAGGGATGCCATGTAACTATTCAACTCTGACAGATTTGGTTCCTCAAATCATAAGTGTATTGCGTTAGCATAAAGTTGTATAATATTCTACCTTATTTAAATATTCAATTTATTTACAGTTGGTCCCAATTAATACTAAATAAATTAACATGGTGATCAAAATGGCAGGAATTCAACAGAAATTACTACATACAATGTTTTATTCACCAAATACAACAAAAAGATTAAAATGTTTTCACGAAGACTGATTTTACTATTAACTCAAAATGATGAACAGATTACATCCATTGTACTAACTACAAATAAAGCTTAAATCTTATTAGTGTACAACGATGTCTCAGTCTGATGCAGAAGTAACCTCAAAGCCCAGAGCTCCAGGCCAGCACCTTCGGGAAGCCTCCGCGATTCAGCGCGACTGCCGTCCCTTGACTCCCGACTGTCCTTAGGGTGACTATCGACTCTCAACAAGGCCTTTGTGTTCTTTATGGCCCTTTCTGACCGTGCATGCCTTTTGCGCCCCAGCTTGCACTTCCACTCTTATCCCAAATAGATGGGTTTCGGTACATCGGTCGGCCTACATCTGGTATCAGTTCATTAACGTTATTTAGCAATTGGACCCTTCCTTCTCCATGTCGGGATTGAACATACAACAGTATGTTATGGGGTCCTAGCACAGGCTACCATCCCTACTCATGCCCTCAGCGTCTGTGGCTCTCTCTTCCTCTTTCTGGTCTTCACAATTTAGCTCCGTTACCCCCAATTTCTCTACCAGCTTCACTGGAGGAGCCCTAGGGGGCCAGATGAGTGTGAACTGTACGTATTGTAAGAGAAACTGTGCATACCATATGAATGTGCTCTTAAATCGCAATTATTAATCTTGGGTAAGCAAATTGTACACCTGCCATAAAGAGATTTCTAACAGAAAAAAATAATTTAGATCAACTCTATGCATAAGACAGATAAATCGTCAAATACAAGTAAATGTTTATTATTATTAATTAAGATTTTCGGCCTACTTTTAAACTCTAATCCTCCATATACATCACAATTCAACTGTCTGCGCATCTTCCTCCGCCCTTCATTGCTAAAGCACCAAGACAAATTTGGACAATGTAGAAGATACCATGGCACTCAGTACTACTGGTTAAAGAACGGACATCTCCCAGACTTTGCATGCTGATTTTGTCTGCCATTCTAATGTATTAAGTATAGGAAATCCTACCATAGCGCACTGTTAGACATTTTTTACATCTTAAAGATAGAAATTGAAAAAATACTCGTTGAGATTTGTTCAAGTCATCTATGAATAAATTGTTTTATTTGTTCCTTAAGTCAATGGCTTGTGAAATTAGCGTCAGCTTGGTTAGCTTGCCGCCAAAGAATCTTTAAACAACTAATATAGCATATATAATTGAACTTATTTTTTACTATGGCGTTCGAATAAAGTACAATAAATGTTTATCAAAATTGTTTGAAATTTAATGTTATTTTTTTCATCCACTGTCATTGGAGGCCTTGGAACGGCATTGCTTGGAAATAATAATTAATTTTAGGTTTTAAAATAGCTAATGGGTATTTTTTTGGGGATAATGCGTCTCCGGCCTGTATACCTCAAAGGGATAAACGTTAAGCCGTCAACCAGTGAGTTATATTTTGGTGAGTTCGAACAAAAACTTAATTTTTTCATGGAGAAAACAATTGTATCAAATCTCATTATTCCTGGGGAGTGAAGAATTTAGAAACGCTTTGGTTCCTCTAAGTAAAATAACCTATAATCAATGATAAAACAACTTTATTACGATAAAATTATAAGTCTCATAAATTTTTTCATTCAGACCCTACCCTTAATCAAAACACAAGTGAGAAATATCCATTTTTTTCGAAAGTGACTTTTTTTCTGCATTCCTTTTTTTTTTTTTTCTAGCTGTTGATATGCAATCCAAAATGATCTGACATAAATAAGTATAGCCGGCCTTCGACACCTTCCTGCAATCCATCACAAGATAAAGCCCAAGCGAGTGCGCACATTACAACAAATGCCCACACGGCTGCTCCAAAGACTGATGATCCCAACTCCACCAATCCAGTCTTCGACGTAATGGCCCCAAGGCATATATGGTAACGGCCATTTTTTTTCATATGTTATTTATATCCTCAATATATGTAATACATATGTATCAGTGAATCTGACTGAGTAAAAGCCTTTCGAGCAGTATATTTAAAATAATTTACGGCGTTTTTTTCCAAGCGTTATTGCTATCTACTTTTCCCCTTTTCACGATGTCATAAATTACGGTTACCATGTAAATTACTACAATTTGTAAAACTCATTCACCCAAATCAAATGCCAAAAATAATCCTAACCCTGTACAGATAATGGATGGAAGTAATGTTGTTTGGTAGAATTAAGCGTTCCTATTCTGCTACTTTAAGTACGTGATTTCCCATTGGAATAACGCTAAAGGATGTGGATCACATCCTCTTCCCAAAGAAAATTAAAAATAATCTTGTACACCTAATGTTGGCAGGTTGTGATGAAAAAGCCGACTTTAATTATAAATAATACAACACTTACTACAATCTTCAACAATTAACTATCATGGATAACATTAAGTAACACAGACTAATACAATGTGTAAACGCAGGGAAGACCAACTGCGTAATCTTCTCCCTCCAAAAGGGGAAAAAAGCCTTGCCAAGATCATATAGCATAGGAGGGCAAGAGAACTCACCAGCTTTCTAATTGCACTATCTGGGTATAAAAATGGATAGGCATCTCCATTTCTCTACTCATTTTATTAATAAAATAGAAAAAGTACGACAAAGGTCTTACCGGCTATCGCACTTGCTAACTTCACCCAATCTGTCGCTTCGTCTTAAATTGATGATATATAAATGTGTCCTCCGGCTAGCTCTGCTGTACGGTGCCCCGCTATTTACCCACTTGACTGACAATGCAGCCAAATGTCTCCAACATTTCCAGAATGGGATCATGCGAAAAGTGGTCCGACATACCTCTTTCGAGAGGTTGAAGAACGCTGATCTGCACCCGTTGTTTGGTGTGCCGTCGGTGGGTGAGTTCATCCGCCGGAGACACATTAAGTTTTTTGACTCGTTGCAGCACCTAATCAAGCCAGTGTTTAACACTATGGCCCCAACACTCCTCCCACATCGATGGCAACAGACTGTCGGGAAAAAAAATAGGTTAAGAATTAGTATGTAAGCTAGTTTTAAGGTTGATCAAAAAGGTGAGCCCCATCACCTTTATTAATCAGTTTAGTCCAGTCACGTATAATGCATATCATTATACTTATTTATTCGTTAGATAATTTTTATAAAATAACGAAACCTGTATATAATGTAGCGATGCTACAGGAAATATAAAAATAGTTGGTAAATAGATTCACCTGAGGATCTATAATTATCTGTAAATTTAAAGGGGCTAAAGAAAAAAAAAATAGGGTATTTACAGAATAGAGATTTGGTACTAAAGCATGACACCACATTATACTTTAAAACTTTTGTTTATATACAGATCATATATTTTTCATTTGTATAATAATACTAATTTCATCAATAAAAATCATGAAAAAGTCAAATATTTGCCGACAATTGCTTGTGATCTCACTGCAGTAACTAACATCTTAAATTTGTAGAACTCGGTTTTTTTGTTTTCATTAAATCAACCAATCGAGGTTAGATATTTTTGTATCCATTTCCTTATGTTTGGAATAAAATAAGAAGTTCCGTATTTATTCCAGGGAGGTTTCAGTCGAAGACCGAACTCGCTCTATGTTGTTAGTAACTTTTGGTTAGGCAAAATATATCTAACGATCATGAATTACTCTAGGTCAACTGAAGTTGGGTAGATGGTGTTATATAGTTATATATAGATAGCCACGAGAGGTTTTTAACTACAGCATTCAAAAGTGTTTATTAATGAGTATGTGTATCCATTCAAAGGTAGCATGCAAAGGCGAGATGAATACATGCGATGCCTGGTGACAATTTATCCACCGAAAATATTGATAGCGGTGGTCGGTGTGGAGGAGACAGTAAGCCAGACAACAAGAGAGGGTTGGTTTATTTAGTGTCGGCCACTAAAGAAGTCAGGAGAGCATGTCGGAACGGACGCATGACATGGACTCCTTCTATTGGGCCGACATCGGTAACCGCCGCAGGACTTACGGTGCACAGATTTAAAATTATAGCAGGAAGTGAGCCCTCTAGATGAAATAAGAATGGATCGTAGATATATAACTGAAAACTGATTACATTGAATTATTTATCATGGTGGCAGTGGTTGCTATGACAACCGCTGTAACGACGAGGATACACATCTCATTAGAAGCTATTGTGACCCTCGCACAAACCATAAACCACTCCCCCTCCGTCTCCGGCTTTATTTATTGCCTTCTAAAAATATAGTGATTTTTATTTTTATTACAGCTGCTTTTTTTCTGTGTGTCCGTGTTTCTTCTCCCCGTTCTACTTTGTTATATTGTGTTCTACATTATATAAATTTTATTACTACTGATCCTGTCAGTATCTGACATTTTTTTTTATCATTTTGGTAGGATGTATTGTCTCATATACTTTCTGAGTTTTAAGTTTCAATTGTATCTATGTTTTTTGTGGATACAAAAATAAATAATCCTCAAACTTTGATTGAAGAAGGAAATTCATTGAAGTATTTCTAAAACCAAATATAGAACTATGAACTGATTATCTTTTAATTTGTAATTACGAAACATTGTATACATGCCATTATAGATTTATAAATCGCAAGGTAATATAGTCCAGATTTGGTGGAATGAAAAATGTATCATTTTTTTTTTTTAAAAGAATAGCAAATAGTATCTACAGTAATATAAAGAAATAGTTAATAGCTATGTTTTTTGACTTGAGCAGAGCACTTGTTGAAATATTTTATGTAAAAATAAAAATTGATATATAATTAAAAAAATGTCCCCTTAACAAAAATACAGTGTAATAATAAATATAGGAAGTAGGTATCCAGTGTATATACAGCAAGGTGGCTGTAAAAAACATTGTTCATTTATATTTATCTTGACAGAAAATTAAATACTATGAACGAATAAATATTCCAAATTTTGTTTGTCAGCAGCACCATTGACCAAAAACACTCCTGAATTCCTTACTAGAGACAACGTAATTATTTGAAAAAGCAATGTATACCTCTAGCCAATATCGTGGCTTAGACTTGCATCGCTCTTTTTGGATTTTGCAACATATGCTCAATTAAATTTGTCTTGTCGAAATTTAATGTTATTTGTCTTAAATTAAAAATATTTTAATACCCTTTTTTTTATTTAATTTCTAAGTTTCTCCCTCTAGCCTATTAAATTTTAATGTTATTTTTCACCAAACATTGAAGAGAATAGGTGTTTTTGCCATAATGATTTTTCAATTACGAATATTGTTTTGATTGAAACAACTATGTTGTGATGAACAAAATATACGGCGGAATATGCTCCTTCGGAATTAAGAGACAGTTCCTTAATTTAAGCTGAAGAGCAACGGCTTCATTTATATTTCGGAGAGTTTCGAGTGTTTAAATTTTTTTTTCCAGAATAAATTGTTTATCAGAGTTCAGAATGTCATTATACAAGCTGGTATAAAATTGCCTAATTATTCCACGAAACTGTTTTGCCACCGGTCTTGGTCGTTTGAGAGAAATAATCGTTCCTCTCGGAAACAGCACCAAAAAAAAAACAAATATCAAAGAACTACAAAAAACAAAAACAAGGTGGCCAGGACTGGAAGGTGCGAATACGTGCGAGGCGAGGCCTAAATCAGCCTCCGATACTTACAGATAAGCTGAAGATTTTTGTTTTTCTGCTTAAATTCTCGACACGACGAGGTATCAGATGGTGCGGTAGAGGGGGGAGATAGGATCACTGCCTCCCACATCCGAGATTGCTATCTAGCAGGCATTACACCGCTGATCCATAAGGCACCTCCGGCCAACCACCAATTACTCTTTTGTCTAGCAAGTACTTTTGTTCATAATTCTCTCGTCGTCTAACTAAACGTCATCCTATAAACTTCGGCAAGAAAAAAAAATAATGATTTAATAGTCCGTTTAATACATTCGACTATGAATGCACTAGCGGTAATGATACGAACACGTGGCAATATTTAATCGTGTTTCATTGGTGTATATTTATATAACAGTGTTCTTAGCTGGTTTCTAAATCGGAAATCAGTCCATTATGTATAATACCGAGATAATCTTTTGAGTCTTGAGATAAACATGGAAACGTTGTTCAAAGTTTAAAGTAACCGAAGTACAATTACCATAAACTTTTTAGAATGTAGAATCTGGGGTTACTCGAAGTACGAATCGATCTCTCAACAACAGTCATAGAGAGAACGCCATCGTGTTTATTCCACCAAGTTTTCATGTCCTCGTTACTCACAGCGCCGGTTCCCTCGACAAAGAGGCCTTGAAGTAGCGCAGAGTATCGCGTTTTCCACACATTGTGACTTTTGAAAAGAAAGGGCTTCAGATACTTTTTACACTTCAGAATTTTGTTTTCCCATAGGTGGGTCTAGTGGCCACCAACAACGACTTCGGAAGCACCACATAGACAGAAGAAGTTGTGAGAAAAACCCTTCATTAGCCGCGAACAAGCCCAATTCCGCCTGACTCTCCGTCATGCTGTACAGCCCCTGCTGCATGCCAAGATGGGTCGTTAGTGACTCCTCGTCCGATCTCACGTATATGGTGCGTCTTCACCGGAATAATTTATACCGCCCTCTTGCGTAACGAGCTCTCCTATCTTCTTTACCCTAAGCCGGCTTCGGCCTTACAGTCCCATTTTATTATTAAATTCTAACTTCCATTATGTCGAGAGGACGTATAGTTGCCAAGTGTCCAATGAGCATACATCAATTTTCAAGGGCCTCTTCTTCCATGGTATATTATTTCAAGGTTCGAATAAGGGGTACCAGCTTGTTCCAGATATAGAGTCACGGAGCAATGGTGGGTAAAGTGAGTGGACTTTGAAAGTTTATACATGCGCATCCTGTTGACTATGCAATACTATATTTCATTATACAACACCATTGTAATATATCTCATCATCTGTAATTTTTTTGAATGCTGTTTGCTAGATTCATAGCGCGTTTTATCATGAAGAGGTAAGACCGACTGTGTTTGGTGCTGAGTACAGTCAGTGCTAGTCTGTTATCTCTCACCATTAATTTCAGTTTTCTTAACCAGATTTGCTACTTTTTATTCAAGTAGCCGGTATATGAGTGCACCACAACTCGAATCATCCCTAAAAGAAAAAAAACCTACTGGGAAAGCCTGGAATCCGAACCGTGCTGGTCCGGTTAACCACCAGACTAAGGCCCTGAATGTAATATACATTTAAAGATTTCAGACCGTGAACGAGGGAAATATTTTTCCCAAAACATGTACTTTTGTGCAATAAACGTTACATTTAAGCTATAGTCGGCACCCTTGTGTCCTAGGAACAAATTTTTTTCAGACCCAGTGCCATAATGATATCTTGGCGATATCTTTGGCAGCTGAGAACCCCGAAGATGACATTGGCCATTGCGATAGCCAGGAAAGTAACTTAGACAATAAGCTTGTCTAAAGCAATCCCCAGACACGGCAATGTTGTTATTAATGTTAATGGAGAAATTCTGGTAAGAATCAACTTGGCAGTTACAATATTGCAATATGATCATGCAATGAAAGTCAATCAAGAAGGACCAATAAATAGTATATATAAGTCTAACTAGGCGTATCTCCAATTGATTATACGATATCCGGGAAAAAATAAATTGAAACCAAGACAACAATGGTCAAAAACACAAAGTTATCTACCGGTTTTAACCTATGAAACCTCTTCCGGTTTTAAGCTATGGAGAATCTTGGCTTGGAATAAAGGAGCAGGCGAGATGAGTTTCTCCGAAGATTTAGGAATAAATCAAGATTGAACAGAATGAGGAAAACTAGAGTGTGGGAAATCAGGAACTTAATAAATACCAAAGCACGCGAATGGAATTGAACATCGAACGTCTACAGAATATCAGTGAACAGGCTCCTGAATAATTTAATGGAAGCTAGGTCTGAAGGCAAGTTAACCAGAGGATGCCCAAGAAAGACATGATCATGTTTGCGAAATATCTAGAGAAAAAGGAATTGAACACGTCAGTAAGATGAAGCGATTGAGAGAGGACAGAGAGTTTGATATAGGCGAATTTTCTTTCCGCTCCAATCGAAAACTTGAGATCATTAGAACGTCAAGAACAAATAAACCAACAAATGTTAATGCCTGAAACTCTTTGTTTTTTTATTTACTATTGATTTGATTGATTAAGATTATGTGTTAGGGTAGGATTTATAAGATAAGATTATCTTAGCCAGTTGGCCGAAAAAAGACTGACAAACACTTAGCCCTCCGTTAGTTACAAAGACAGGAAGGAGCAGAGCCTATCAATTAAAGCTTACAATAATACGGCCATTAGAGGAGGGCTCATCCATTCAGGTCACAGTTCTTATCTCCATGGCTACCTATCACTGATGGTGTAAATAAGACGACCGGTCGGCAATGTATTATCTCCGCTTGATTAGTAAGCTGGCTGCGTACTGTCTTTTAGGTCCTTCGCTGTTCGATTGGGGGCAACATGGCTGTCGACCTAACTCCTTCTTTTTACTAACTACATTTTATTTATACTTTCATTTCATTAATTTAAGTTTGTGGCCTAAATTGATTACTATCTAATCACCAAAAAATTAATTAGCGTTTTAATATTTTGGGGGATTGATTCCGTTAAACAGTCAAATTATTTCATTTTTCTTGCTTTACAATATTCCTCATATTACACAATGTACCTGTATCCGTTGATGTGGCTGATAAGGAACATGGGAGATCCCAGAGAGCCGCAGCTTCCACTTTCTCATGCCTGGAAGGTGACACACCTGCTTGATTAGGAGGTCTATGGGATTTATATCGAATTACTAAGTGAATGATGAACTGTAAATATAGAATGAGATTATTGACCACAATTACATTTTGCCCTGTTATAGTAGGGTATGTTGCGATTTCGTTTCAATAAAAATATTTCCATTCTAAAAAAATATAATGATCCGGCGACATGGGATGCTTCGGGCGTATTCAGCAACCTTACAACCTCTTTAGTACTCTATCGTGTCTTCTCAGAAAGGTTGTAAAGATCATGTTAATATTTATCTCTTTTCTGGTTTTCTTCACTTTTTCAAAACCAGAAACCCTAAAATTTTCACTCCTGAGTCTATCTGTCTGTCTATACCCAGTGGTTGGAAGTCCTTTATTATTCATGCAGAAATGAAATTTTAGACGCGATAACATGAAAAACACTGCCATATCCGTAAACATTTTAAAGTTTTTTAATTAACTAATTATTTATAATTAGTCATACTAATTAAATTATGATTTTAAAATAGTGTTAAATGATGTGTGTATGCTATTCGGCTATGTTGGAGGGCCTCTCGAAAATGAGCTCATATCTCATATGGAGTAAAGGCGTAAGGGCGGCCTGACATAATTGGAGGAAACATTGCTTCTTCATTGTTGTCTTTCACATCATAAATTAAAGGTCCTGACTACTGTTGCTAATGTGAGTTGGCATATGTGAAACCGAAAAAGTTTCCTCAGCCGCTATCTCTGTCAGTTAACGACCCGGCGAAGCACCGAAGACACCAGACAGACAGACGGACACAAGTTATGAGCTGTAAAGGCACTAGGTGGAGGATGGCCAATAAGAGGCTGTGGTGTTATATCCAGGTAGAGCTGCCATGATTGGAGATAGCAGTGACATTATGCAGTAGCCGCTGCAATTTGTAGCCGGGAGAACAATGCAGAGGAAGAGCTACCTCCGGAGAACCCGAGGATTTACTGGTCACGGCCTGCCTCCGTTCGCACCTGAGCCAATCGGCCGCTCAATCTACACGACACCTCACCCTCTTTCGGATCATATACCAACTGTTGTACGGCAGGAGGGATCGGGTTTCGTTATATACCTGCTTCCTACTGCCATTGTCAGCAGTGGCTATCAGGCCATACTGGCCATATGCTCGACATGAATAAAACTACATAAAAATCTGTATCAATGCACACCAGGCTTGAAGACTGACTGCGTAATTTTATCATTTCAAGAAGGAAAAATCCACTACCTACTACATACACAGTAGGAACGCAGCGAAACTTTCCAGCAAACAGCCTCGTATATTTGGGCATTAAAATGGACCCTCACCTCCGTTTAAGTGGAAGTTTAAACAAACACGCACGAAGTCTTACCGGCTTACACACTTGCTGACTTCCCCCAATTTATCACTGCGCCTCAAACTCATGATCTATAAGAGCATACACAGGCCTACTCTGTTGTACGGTGCACTGTTTTACTCATTTGAGTGAAGTGACTCCTACAATTTCAAAACGGATATTCATGAAAGTGGTCCGACATACTATCGTATATTCCAGCAGCAGAGAAACAGTGAGCTCCACAAAGATTTTAAAGTGTTTAACACGATTACCCCAGCTCCGCTTCCACATCGACGTCAGAAGGCAGTCTAGTTTTAAGTTTGTACGTAAGATTAGTTGTAAATCTCGTATGTAATCCGAAGGTGAGCACCATCAACTAGTCCTATGCATTGCATTAATTATTAACCATAAAAATATCATGTAAGTTTTAGGATAAGAACTCATTAAAATTCATCTAATGCAGTAAAAGGAGCCACCCACAGCTATTTTATATTGTTATTTAAAATGTATAATTTTTAAAAATATTGAGAATAGGGGTTAAGGAAAAGAAAAAAACATCTTATATTAAAGCTGACGAAGTGTGGCTCGTTTTTAATTACTCGCAGTCACTCACTATTGTATTGTCTCCTGTAGGCTGGCAAGGTCCTATCTTACCAATGAGAACGAAGCAGCCAGAAGTGCGCAATCTTCCCAAGTACGTATTGTGTACAAATCTCAATCCTAATTTTTGCAAAAGTTATTTGCTTTTCCCCTTGTATCACCGATACACGGTTCAAGCCTCGAAATGCCATGCGAGGCGCATCGCAGGAAACATTGACACGTGAGCTAAAGCGGGACTATTCCAAACACAAAATAAACCAAACACTTTGGTTTCTTTTATTATTTTACTTTTTCAACTATAAAGTTTAGAAAACAAAATAATGTAATAATCCTCTTGTGTATTAAGCACTACATATTAATTTGTATTAGCTCAGTTTTAGTTCATAAACCTAAAGGATATACAAATAAATTACATTTATCATCTATCAACATATATGTAGTGAAACCGTTATAAATAACTATAAGTTTGGTTAACTGTTCTAAATAACAGTGTGTTACGACACACCTGGCATGTGTTCAAGGGTTCAGTTTGAGCATATGCGTACTGTTGTCAATACCTATGTCTCATGTATTGTTTAAATAAATTATATTGTTTTATCCAATTAAATATGAAAATGTGTCTCATTATCCGGCCCCTTGTCACAACAATATAATTCATTTTTCAGCTTTGATCTTATTTCTAAATTATTTAAGGATTTACCACATACAGCCTGCTGGGCGCCTCTCCGTGCTCCGGCCATGGAAACAGAGTTACCTGACTCCTTGTCCTTCTTCCAGTGAAATAAGAGCGCACTAATGTCACAGTGCAAGTATAACTCACAATGGCTTCTTTATTATAGAAGTCGGTAGCAAAGAATAAAGGTTGATTGATAATTACAAGTACATCACTTGGCTTATTGAAGTGACATGGCATAAGCAAGATCTCAAAAATGCTTCATATTGAAGATGCCTATCAAAAAAATAATTTATACAACCAAATGGCAGCCGACCGGGGCCTGCACCCGCAGAGCTCCGAAGCACAGTCATGAGAAATGACTCCCTCGCAAGACTCGAAACCTCAGCTCTCGGCTTCATCAATCAATCAGACCTGAGCCGAGTCGGTTTTATCGACAGTCGACTATCTGACTGGTGTT